>JARKIA010000188.1:0-341614 GCA_029289565.1 Mycena galericulata
TCTCTTGGACCCCCTCGCGGTGGGCTCCAGATGAAACGGAACACTTGTGTGTAGCCGTGAAATCCTACTGATAAGAAAGAGCGCAGCCAGTGAACTCAACTAACACTCTAATCCAATCTAATCAATTCACAACTCTCAAGTATCTCGTGTGTGTGTTCGGGGGTAGGGTACGTATCACCCGCAAGAGTTCAATGGCAATTCGGAGTCTTTGTTTTATTCTAGGGTGGGTGAGAACAAGAATGAAATGGGTGGGTTTCTATTGGCTACACCGTTGAATCTATCCGAGCTTACAGCTTCTAGGAAATTCGACTCAAGGTAAGTTGTTCTGTAGAGAGAATAGAATCCAAGTCCCGAGCTTACAGCTACGAGGGTACAAGGAGTTCGACTCTGATTAGGTACTACTGGCTTCAAGTCTTCACGACGAGCACTTATGCAGTCTACTGGCTTCAAGTCTTCAAGACGAGCACTTACGTAGTCTAATATTCAGAAGTCGAAAGTCCAATTCGTCTCAATTCAATAGTCCCAAAACCACTTCTATTCTGTCTCGAGTCTACTCGGGCACCCGTAAAATGGGGGGAGAGTCTACTGCCTACATACGAGTAATCCTACAGCTTTTATACAAGTTACAGATAATAAAAGGAGATAATATCCAAATGGGATTCTGCTTTTGCTCAGTCAGCCCGCAACCTGTGACAGGTCTAACTGTGCCTGTTCGGGTTTCTATACCCATTTTGGTTATATTGTCTGTTCCACAACTCGGCATGCCATAGTCCTTAATCGCATCACCGCTATGTGTGGGAATTTGATCGGGCAAAAGAGCCCAACAATTCAATTCTTAATCAATTCTGTTTTCAGGATCATGCCCGATGTCTTCACCGCAATGAAACACTCGGAAAGAGTATGGCATAATCAATTCTGGTTCTGGCCCCGGTCCGTGCGCACTCATTCAGACTCCCATGTCACTTCCTACTGCCCTTGATCACCTCAATCCCCCTAGCAGTGCTGATGAGAAGGTCAGTGGTATCTCTGGTTTATCAAAGGTAAGGGATATCAGATTTTCTTCTTCGGTTCCCTCAGCTTTTATTTTGATCATCAAGATAATTTCTGGTGCAAATTCTCCCGGATGAAGAATCTGTGCAAGCATAAATACTGTCCTTAACCCTGGTTCTGGGCCAGGGATTTTGTAACGTCTGGTTGGCAGTTGATTAAGAGTTTCGCCAAAAGCAAAAATGCGAAATCCACTCTCGATGTTGTCGAGCCTAAAATTTGGGTCGAAGGATACAACTTTGTCTGTTTCAGTTGACTCCCCGTTGGCATCTAGTTCCAACTTTGTCAAAGCTAGCTCCTCACAAAAATCGGCATTTGGTGTATTTGGATTCCACTTGGGATAGATACTGTCTATGAGCATTTTTGCCGTCTCAATGCACTCTCCTGGATGGTTGCACCCGAGTTCGTTTCGGTCACGGCGGCATGCTTAGCAGCCACAATTTCGTCTGCCTATCCCCGAGGGGTTTATTTGATGAGGTTTCCTTGCCACCACATTTTTCCGCGTCGCTACAATGAGTGCGTCATTGACAGTTGCTACTTGACGCAGGCATGTTGCCGATTCCCGTCGACAAGCCCGTTTGTACAAATCAACATTGACTCCCGGATGTTTCCAGATGGGTATTTGTAGCTTAACTTCATTAGTGAATGACATCGCCGTGAATTTCAGATTGTACTTGCAGTCAGAATCATCCGCTTAATTTTCTCAGGCAAGGGTATTCGTTTTGAAATTGGGATATGGATATTTTGGAGGAAGATATTAATGACCTGCCCGGGCCGCAGGTTCAAATAGCTTTTTTCCAGAAATTTCCTCAGTACATAATCCAGGAAATAGCACCAACGTGCTCGCTCAGGTCCCTGTTTCAAGTACGATTGAAGGTTACACAGGTCTATGGCCTCATTTCGAGCCGTAATATCCAAAATTTGTTTTCCACCATCGGTAACGTCCTGAATCATTAAATCATGTGCAAGTCTTGCTCTTTTACCATCCCACAGAAAGGCATGATGTTCCATTCGGATCAGTGCCTCCTCAACTTCTGTTGGCATTCCTTGGACTCGTGTTAAATATTGAGTTCTGCCTCCAATTACCATGCTTATAATATGGCGCTTCCCCTCCAGGGTCGGGGTGGTCGCTTTCCACCTCTCGAGGTCACTTGTAATTTTTTCCAGGACTGATGGCCAGGGCGTAATGTACGGAACATTATTGCCAATCCAAGCACCCAGTATGCGGCAGGTTTGACCGTCAGGTAGAATACTAATCCGTGCATCGAGGGCTCCTATTCGCATTTTTTTGCTCATTCGTCTCTCTAGTAGCAGTCCCTGTCGATAGGATTTACGGCCAAAAGGTAGTAGGACAGTCTTGTGCTCGTTGAATTTTGCAGTTGATGCTGTGCACCATAACCGGAGAATTTCCCAGAGAGATTCCAGCGAGTCCTGGGATGAGAGGTATACCGATGTATCATCGGCAAAAAGTGATACCACCAGGCTCTGATCTGTCCCAGGTATATTGATACCTCTAAGTTCCGAATTTCGTATGAGGCAGGCCAAGGGTTCAATCGCGAGGTTAAATAATAGACAGGAGAGCGGATCGCCTTGTCTTACACCTGGAGTAACTATGTATGGTTCACTTATCTCCCCATTGATCATCACTACTGTCTCTGCATTGGTGTACAGGCACTTTATAGTGTCAGAAAATTTAGGTGGGAACCCCATGTGTTGGATGACACTGAGCAGGTACGTGTGGTTGATCCTGTCATACGCTTTCTCTTGATCTAGGGCAACTATGACCCCGTCTTCCTCCGCTGCCTCAGCATAATTTAGAAGGAATTTTGTGAGCTTCACTTGGTCCTCTATTCTTCTTCCTTTCATGACTTGGATTAGGCCTCTCCGAGGCGGTAGCTGAACCTTTAGGACTTTGCAGCATTATCTCATTATTGTTATCCAGCAAAACAATAGACACCAGGGGCGCTTAGATAAAGCACTCAGATCACTTGATAACGGCAAGGAGGAAGTGATCCATAAGAGCGTGCAGCACCACTACCTACTGACCAAGTACCCCCGCCGTCAAGTAAATCAACACTCAAAATTTGAGTGTTTCTTTATAAGGTAAATTGACAGCCAGACGAGGCTATTAATTGCTCCGACATAAAGTAAATCATGCATCTCGAGATCCTGGTTTTTATATCAATGTACTGGTTCCAACAGGGAACCACCCCAAAACAAAAATTCAAAAAGAGGAAAAAAGAAGGGAATTAAATGAAACTCACCAGGTCATCACAGGAGTGCTCAAGAAGACCAGATTAAATATACACCGGGATGTGCAGAGTACTGGTACTAGTAGTACTTCATAAGTATCATGATCTCTGTGTCCATTTCCTGAGTCCCCTGCACCCCTTGAATTGGCTTCATGTTTAACCAGGAATCTTGTATAGTCTGAGATGTTGTGGTTTCCGGGGCATGTTGAGTTCTTACACCGTCGGCAGGTGCGGACTGCTCGCTTCCGGATGGTTGTATTTGAGATAATGCGGGGTTAGTCGAAAAAGTAAGTGCTTCCAACAGTATTTTCATGATTCAAGAGCCCGAATTTTTGAGGTAGCCAACCTACCTGCCAAGTGAACAACCCAGCTGATCGGATCATTAATACTGGCCGGGTGATTCTCACGTCAATGGATATTGCCCCGAACATAAAGCAGAAATGACTAATAGCTACAGTAGAACTGAGTGAATGTCTTGAGAGGAACAGGGTGGCCCACAGGCAGACAAATAAGTAAGAAGGTTGGCAACAGTGTAGTTACACTTGAATTGCTTGTTTCCGGTTTCCTTACTTACTTTCAATTTTTTGGTGGTTATGACTAATTCTCCATGACAAACAGATCAAAAATGATGCACAAAATCGATGTTCCCCTGGGTAGCCAAACCTAAAGGTTCAGCAATGAATCCAGCTTGGTCGGGATGCACGAGAGATGGGGCTACAACCATCAGTCTCAGTGAGTAAGTTTTTGTCATCAGCTTGTAATCGCAGTTGAGCAATGTTATTGGTCTGTAGTTGGATATGAGAGATTTATCTCCCTTTTTGAAGAAGGGGCATAACCAGCCAGCGTTGAATTTTGAGCTGGCCACGACCCCGTGCTTTTCAACATCTGTATATAGTTTTGTCAGAAATTTCAACACATCGAAGCACCTTTTGTTTGTTTCCTTGCTTTCGTTGAAAAGTATGTCCAGTATCTTGTAGAACTCATAAGGGATACCATCCAAACCTGGGGCTTTGTTATTATTCGAGAGTCTAAGTGAATTTGCGAGTTCTTCAGGTACCATTCCCTTGTCCATCTCACCATACTCGGTCTTCGACAGGTATACATTGCATTGCTCGAGAGTTATGGTTGTTGCCATCATCCTTCCATATTCATCTGGTAGATCTTTCTCTTGAACCGAATTATGATAGTCCCGAGCCATGCTTGCCATCTTTTTTGAACGAGTTTCATACCGCGGAGCATGAGTGTTCGTGTTATCTTCAATTTTGAATTCAGAAATTGATTCTTTGGGATGGTATCCCTTGGCCGATCGTGTCCAGGAAGCCGTCCGTAGTATCTCGCCCTCAACGTCATAACGTGCGTCGGATTGTGCTTTCTTTCGCTCAGAGACCTCTCTCAGCCAGTCAGTAATTTTCTTTTCCAATAGGTAAGTCGCGACGGCTCTGTCATCCTGTGGCATGTCATCATCGTGAATAACAAACATCAATTGTGCTTTCCACGTTCTTATTTGCCTTGTCGCTTCATCTGTGACAAAGCGCGAACAGCGTTGACCGAAGGCTGTAATATCGGCCTTGAATTTTGCCCATAAGGTTTGAATATTATGTGTTTCATCTCGTTCTGAACCTTGCAGGTCCTCTAAATCCTTGACGAGTTGGGCAGCTAGCTCCTGAACTCGGTTCATGAATTTCGGTGTCTTCAAGAGGTAGAGGGGCATGCTCCAACGGCCTTTAGAGCCGTATGTAGTCTGTATAGCTGAAGTAGAGTCATAGGTAACCCCCTATTATATAGCACACAATAGCCCACCGCCAATGCTCTATAGTTCTATATTGATGCACGCAAATGATCTATACCGCTATACTGATCAGTGTAGCTACGTGCCATACATACATAGTTAGAATAGTTCTGTACTATGGGGCGCTCTGTAGGGATGCAGTGTCCATGTACATCCAGCCAGAATCAAATCGGAAAATTGTATATTCAACAAAATATCTACTACATACAGCGTATGTACTGGGTATGCCTACGAAAGACAGTCTTAGTGAAGCATGCTGGCAAACACATACATATCAGTACAACAGAATGAAGAACGAGAATGGGAGCACATACCGCGAATGGTCATGCATATAGCGTGCAGCCTGAAATATGTAATGAGCACACGCATTGAGACGGGTTGCTGCGTGCCCTGCACAGGTAGATGAACTTCGAACATCGATTTATGCGAAGTTTATCAGTGGGGAAGAAATGTCCGACTGCAGGAATGTGGTCAGAATGGTGCTCGGGCAGAAAAGTGGACCGACACACACCTGCGGTACGCGCAGGAGTCTGAGCAGGCGGTGCTGAGGCGCAAGGCAGAATCAGAATGGAATGGAGAGGAGAGACACATAAGCTCACCTTGGATCCAACGGCCGTCTACGATGTGAAATCCTCGTGGCGCTAGGTGGATGGTCAACTGTTTGTCATGTGGAATTAGTCATCACAACCGAAAAAATTGAAAGCAAGTAAGAAAACTGGAAACAAGCAATTCAAATCTAACCACTTTGTTACAACCTTCTTACTGATTTATCTGCCTGTGGACCACCCCGTTTCACTCAAGTGATTCACTTAGTTCTACTTTAGCTATTAGTCATTTCTGCTTGATGTTCGGGGCAATATCCGTAATGTTCCGATCAGTTGGGTCGTTACTTGGCAGGTTGGTTGGCTAACCTCAAAAATTCGGGCTCTTAAATCGTGAAAATACTGTTGGGAGCACTCAGTTTTTCAACCAACCCCACATTATCGCGAATACAACCATCCGGAAGCGAGCAGTCCGCACCTGCTGACAGTATAAGAACCTGACATACCCCGGAAACCAGACTGCTAAGTTGTATACAAGATTCCCTGTTAAACATGCAGATAATTCCAGGGGTGCAGGGACTGGACAGTGGCAGGAAATGTACACAGAGATCATGATAATTTTGATACCTCAACTTTTTGAAGTACACTGACTCGGAAAAAGTATTGGATCACCTGCTCTAAATTTTTGCGTGCTCTCCTATACCACAAAGACACTTGTATTGGACAGAGTCTATACTGAATTGGGGACACCTCAAGGCATCCTATTCGCCAGTACAAAGTTGGGATCAAACGCGCCGCCATTAGCGAGAAATTAAGGTAAACACGCGCACATGTGATCCAATTATTTTTCCGCATTTGGAAAGCATCAAGTTTTTCCTCTCAAATCACGACGATACCGCGTCGCACTGCCTTATAACTGCACATACACCCTCCTCTTCAATTCTTCCGACACGTCTGATACTCAGAAGGCCACTATAAGGGTGTGGAGATGGCGAAATGGCAGATTACAGAATAAGAGAAGAATGCACCTTCCACAGTTTCTCGAATGGAAGCATGATGTGTTTCAACTCATGATTTTAGCTTCAAATCACCAAGGGGGAGTTTCCATCTCAAATTGGAAAAGAGGGATGTGTGCAGAGTGTTACAGATCTCCCTTTAGATTATACCATAAGTGCATCAGACCTACAGCAGTGGTTTTTGCCCTCAGTATAAGCAGATACTATCCTGGGTGCCCTCAGGGAACATGAAATCACATAGTTTATCCATCAATCTACCACTCTCTTTACCGCATGCCACTGGAGGAAGCGAAACGATGGGGTGGTACACCAAAGTTGTGCTGTGGATGCCACCCGCATCTCCCAGTATCACACTGTGAGAAGGATTCGTCATGAATTTCACGACAAAAGTTGTAAACCACATGTTCCGTCAGGGTAGCCATCATGAATTTCACGATGCCTTTCATGATGCATATTTTGTGGTATATTCAACTGATTTCCGCTTCGAATTTCACAACGATTCATCGTGAAAATTTGTCATGAAAAGGACCACACGATCTCGAAGCATTAGCCGGGACTGGCCCTAAATCATGATGTCATTCATTACTCCACCGACACAAACATAAGGACCCACAGTGCACGCTCTCTCTCTGCACCGTACCACCACCATGCTTCCACAGTAGAATCCTCTCTCGCACTGCACGTCGTCATCGTTGTCGTCGCCGTCGCCGCCCACCGTCGCCATGATTGTCATCGCAACTTGATCGCAACTTCCTTTTTGACATTTGCGCGCCGCGGCTGTCTTCGGGGCTAATCACTTGTACAGAACATATAGGCCGCGGCCGTTCGAACCCAGTGGTATCGTGCATACTATTCAAGATGCTAGGGGAGTTTGGTTAGGGTGGTAGCGTGACTCGGTGAGTGTACAGTATTATATTCGCGAGAAGACAGTCTTTTGACCTCATTCAATAGAGCACTGTTCCGGCAGGGACGGCAACGAGCCAAACACCGGGACATTGTGCGCATAAATTGGCTCGAATTACCTAGCATGATTTCATCTAAATCCATGAGAAACTGACTGAGAGATAAGTACAGTCAAAGCTGTCTTCACAATCACCCATAGCTGACATAACCCATAATCTGTAATACCCCATAGGTTTTGGCCATCCACCAAGGTGGTTCCCAATTAAATCCTATAACTCTGTGAAACCCCATAATCCATACATTTTTGAGGGCAAAACCCCATACGTTTCCTGGAATTTGGGAGGTTTCCCTGAGTATCTAGAGAGTAGAATCGGTCAAAAATGAGAGAAAGGCCATTTCAACAGAGCCAAAAGTTATCTCAACCCAATTTGAGCCTGTTTTGGATGGGAATGGCATGTCAAAGTGGCAGTGACTGAGTTTTGATGGACCAAGTTTTGCCAACATTGCAGCTGAGAACTCAATTCAAAGGCTGAAACCAACACTTCCGACACAATCCATGTATTTTGTGGCTAAGAACACGTGTTTTGCACCCTGAAACTCATATTCAGATCGGCTTCGGGTATTTCCGAAATGTTTCCCACGCTGTGCTGAGCCATACGCTGTGATAACCGGCCGTCGTGCGGTGTCCGGAATAGATTTAGTGCCCAATTTGGACTATTTAGTCTCAATTTGGACTAATAGCCGACACATCTTCCCAGCATCAAAGTTAGTCTCGATTAGGCACTAACTCATCAAATCCACGTTCGGGCTTCCCTGTGTATCTTGTGTCCAATAAATCTGAAAATATTACAGTACATGTGTACCATTGTTTTCTAAAGCCTCATGCATTGTGAGTATTTTTCCGGCCCAATTCTGGGACTAAAGGCGGTTATTTCGCTGTTTTGAAACCACCTTGCAGGTTCTCTGAATACTGGCAGAGGGCATTCAGAACTGGAAAGAACTTCACTTGGAATGTCAACACATCCTAACTTGGTTCGGATACTAGGCTGCATGTTTTTGTGGCCTATTTAAGGCAGAAAACCAAAGCAAAGAGTGCTGTGATCCTAAGATCTTCAGACCAGCCTTTAAATACATGCAGTTATGTATTAAACAAAGTCCACCAAAATGAAAGTCGAGTTTTTTAGCCGAGATGAATGTTCCAATCGATAGATCTCGTCGAGAGCTCTCGATTGCGCTATAAATTAAGTAATTCTGTCGAGCCGTTCCTCCGGAAAAGGGCATTTAGCATCCAGGAGGGTCCAAAATTTTGGCGGCCCCTTAAATATCGTGGGAAAAATATGAAAAATAGCGCAATCGACGCGGCTCGTTGAGCTGCATCTGAATCTGTAAGAAAGCCAATATTTTATCGAGTGATTCTTGCGCAATAAAATGTTCTTTCTTCGATCAAATGTCACGATTTTATGATCTGTTTGATGATTATATCGTTCAAATGTTGTCACACATTACGACCAGTATCCGTATGGTTCTAGGGAGCTGCGATACCAATCTTGAACACTTGCATCTCCCACATTGGGCGACATTGCACGGACTGGGACGTTTCGTTGATCGCATCACTGTGGCTATGCTAAACAAGGATAAACACATTTTTCGCGAATCGTCTCTATTTGCAGATCTATTTTGTGGATCTTGGCCAAAAATTTGGCGCCGCTACTTTGTCGTGGGAAAAACTTCAGAGCATGTTTTTTGAACTCTTTGGGCCAGTCTGGTCCCAGGAAAATTGGAATTGGGACTTAAATAAGTCTAGTTAAGGCTACAGGTACTTTGTGGACTTTGCTTGTCCACAACTGTACATCGGATGGTGTGGCGAGGAAGGGGGGGGTACTCCGCGGGGCCATAGAGGCAGCGCTGCGGTCGAACAAGAAGGCAAGCTAGGAATCGGGGGGGAGGGAGGGGAAGGACGCACAGCTTTCGCGGGGGAGGCAGCACTACTTGGACACATGGTTAGGAACACAGCAGCCAATGAATCAACAACTCACCCTTAAGAAGGATTCCAAGCAACGTAGAATGAGAGACAGAGCACGGCCATGGACCCGAGACACCCAGAACGATGGAGCGAAGAGGTATCTTGACGTGAGTGAGATGGGGGAGCCAACGAAGCGCTTGGGCATCTTGATTTTGTAGTCTTTGGGAGTAGTATATTGACGCCTTGATCTCTTGATGTACTAACTTGAGGGTAATGTATGTTGGAGGAATCGGACGATGAAGCGCTTGGGCATCTTGACAAATTTTGTGGTCTTGGGGAGTAGGATCTTGACACTTTGACCTCTTGAGGGTTCGTGCCGACTTGAGGTAATGTTTGAGGGAATGGACGAGCGGACGGGTACCAGTAATTGAGGGGAGGAAAGGGAAGATGGAGGTGGGAGGCAAGGAGCAGGCGAGCACGACATCAACCAACCATCTTTGATGGAATCACGCGCACGGACCTTGATCGGAGTTTGAAACGACTTACGACATTTACGTCGATCAATTCTGCGCTTCCAGCGCGCTCCCAGCCTGCGACTCCTCGTGGATCACTGAACTGGCCACGTGTACCGCCTAGTACACCCCGCATCTCACTTGCAGAGCCTGAACGATAATGCAAGCAAACATGACCACCACGTAGTTAAAAACCTGCTAGTATTAATTCTATCATATGTCTTAGACACAAAGGAATTAAAACAAAGATGAAAAAAAAAAAAAAAAAAAAAAAAAAAAGGGTAAAAACAACAACAACTCCGAGTCAATTATTTTAGGGTATGCAAAAATATCTGCCAGTCATTTAGAGACCTTATGTGTTCCCCCCTTCCCCAGCAATCCCCAGAAGAAAAAAAGAACTACGCTGTTACATAAGGGCTGGGGCAAAAAACATACTTTGACCACTGAGTCCACCATTCCAGGGCATGGGAAGATAACTGATAGACCTCTGAAGACCTCATTCTACTTGGTGTACTGGGATACATTTTTCTGGTTAGAAAGCAACCCTTAGATTAGGTTGGGACACGCACCGGGTGATGCCGAGATGAGATAAGCACACGTGATCAGATGGCCCCAAGGCACCGTACACGGAAGTAAACACGTTTTCAACGTGTACCTCGCGCCGCGACTTGGTTCAACCTCCGTTCAACACGCCTGCATCGGCGGCTTATTTTCCGTGGATTTGTACTAAGGGGAGCACGCTCAAGAAATCTGTAAGAGACCCAAGATACCTGGATCTCTGGCCTGTCAGCCGCGCTGTCTCGCGAATCAACGCCTTCGCTTGCGGCAGCTCTTCGGCGTGTCCCAAGGGAAAAACCCATCTTAGTTTACCATGGGACACGCTATTTTTCAAGGGGCCGGCAGCCCACAGCGTGTCCCATCGAAAACCGGATCTTTTTTGTCTATGGGACACGCTACCCTATTCGGCCTATCTGGAGATTATCTGCGGCCTATCTCATCGCGGCGTGCCCAGCTAATCTTCCGCAAGCCTATCTGAACGCGTGAGACTGGTCGCCGCCACGGGGCGGTTTGTTTACGTGCCGCCATCGTTGATCGCACGCGCCGTTGCTTCACTCTCCAGATTTCGCCTGCATCCGTCTATTCTCCACGCCCACTTGAAACCGGCACAACGGTTACCCTCCTACGGTTTGTGGGGATCGAACCCACGGTCATTAATCATTTTTGATTATGGCAGCCGCGTGACTCTTACGGCTAGGACGTGGGCACACCCGCTCAACCACACGTCCCCTCCCACACAATACGCCTTTCTCAACGCATCGCGTCGCATAGGTGGCTGATACCGGACATAATCTCAGGGATAGTCACAATTAGCAGAAAAATTCAGCTTGGGGACAGGATATAGCAGATATAAGATGGTTCCTGAGTGTTTACGGTCGAGTGAGGCTGCACAGGCGCGAGGAGCCACCTATGCGACGCGATGCGTTGAGAAAGGCGTATTGTGTGTTCTTATTTGCCGAGCACGTGATCTGCGTTTTGGAGGGGTGGTTGTGCCGGTTTCCGCCCACTTTGTCCTGCTACTACTACCACTGGGCCCGATGTCCTCAACTTGTCGTCAACTCGTACTTTCGATAGTTTCCCAGGTTCAGGTACGAGTTTCCTTCATCTAATTGACGCCAATAATCAGCTTGACTTAGATCTGGGACCTCCTCGTCAGCAAGGACGCCTCGCCTCGTGCGAGGCGTCTAAACCGAGCTGTGCACCTGCACAGCTCGGTTTCTCGTCTTGGACATCTCCGGGGCCGCATTTCGCCACCATACATGGTCAACAAGATGCGTCGCTTCGGCGGCGGACGCGCCCTGCGCAGCGCCTCAGCGGGATCGCTGTCTTTCCGCATAGGCCCTTGGCAGTGCGGCAAACACGATACCCTTGCCAGCTAGGGCCTTCTCGTGACAACAGCAAAGTAGCGCACGGTGCTCACTCTCGCGTGTGCACCCTCCGGCATACAATGGTGCGTGCCCTTTTCCCTCCCCCTCTCTTACCTGCTAATGTGTTGCGATGGTGTAGCCACCTACGCCGGCACAGATCCCCCCCTCCCCTCCGCACATTGTCATTGCCACCCACGGTGAACGGGGCATGAATTTGTGTCCGCTCAGTGTGGTGCGTCCGCGAGCGAGGGGTGGTCGAGATGGATGCAGATGCGGGCGGGGGCGCGGAGCCAGCGCGGGAGCCGACGCTGCCCCCTTCTCGTCGCCGTTCCACGCAGCTCACGCGTCGACTCGGTGCTCCGCGCGCATCTTGCTGCGCGCCGCCGGACGCGCAGGCTGCACCCGCTCCTCCCAGGCGTGTGCGTGCGTGCGTGTTGCTCCATCCACGCCACGCCGCCGAAGCACGCCTGCTAGGCACCACGCAACGCCCTCGCCCCATCTACGCAATGCCGATGCGACGCGCTAAGATGCGAACGGGTGCGGGAGCAGCGGCGGGGACGCCGGTGCGTGCGGGGAGCTACGCCCGCTCTTACAATCGCACGGCCGCCCCTGCCCCCGGAAACGCGCATACTCGCATCGTCCGCCGCCCCCAGCGCCGGGTCCAGGGGGCTCGAAGTGGTGTTTGGACCGAAGTGCGTCCCATTCCTTCAATTTTTCGTCATTTTTCTTAATTTCTTGCTAGAACTCTACTTCTATCCCTCACCCTCGCGACTCATATGCTTATCTGACGAGCGCGCCTTGTGTACGCCGGTCGCCATCGCACTTTCGGTCCGGGTGCCCAAAGTGATGTTCGACAAAAGTAAGTCCCATTTATTCAATTGTTACTCCCTGGCCTCAGTTTCTTCCCCCACCTCTTCTCCCGTGTCTTCTCCCCATGCACCATGTGCTCCTGTAGCGAATACGTGTCGGCGATGCCGGGTGGCCTCGGCCTCCGGGTCGAGGTTTCCTAAATGGGTGCGTGGACAAAAATGAGTCCCATTTATTCAGAGTTTTGTTGTTTCCCTCATTTCCTCTCCAGGCCTCTTCCTCTTCCCATCACTAACACAACATATGCTTTCCCTAGAGTGCATGCACTGTCAACGCCGCGCACTGCGAGGACCTTAGCCCCGAAGATGAAAATCGACAATTTTGAGTAATGTGGGTCCCATTTATTGTTTTTTTTTCTGTGTCCCTCGAATCCTTCCTCCCCTTCCCTTACTTATGATGTCCCCTTCGCTCTCCGGTGGGTACTTGTTTGTGTGGGCCTGCTACGATGTCAACACTGTTATCAGACAGCACCTATGTCCCGTGGGCTGCGGATTTGTAATGTCCGGTATTTACAGCCCTTTGCGGAACATAGGGCGCGGACATTTTTTTTTTCCATTTTGGGACATTTTCGAAGTTTTCGACCATTTCCCTCACCGTGGGCTCAAATTTCAGTATTATGCTTCGAAACCTATATGGTCGGAACCGCACTCGAGTTCCGCGGGTCCTCTCGTGCTCCGTTTATTTTTATTCAACCTGTAAAATATGTAGTATAAAATTATGACTGATTCAAGCAGATCTCCTCCCACAAGGGGAGATGTTGATACAGTGTTCCAAGCTGTGATTACAGCATCCATAGGCATATTTTAGAGGTCGCCTCGTCGCCGTATTTCGTTTTTTGTGCCTGAACAATGCAATTGAATGTGAAATATTACTGTCTACTCAAGTACAGGGTTGCTGCATGATCTAATCTTTATGACCTCTGCTTTCGTCCGAATGCAACACCAGCCGAGATGAGGTGGGGAATTGTGCGCTATGTGAGTACTTGTTCTTTTTGTAATCCTGGGAGCTCACTGGTCTTCAGACCGCATATTTATTTGCTTGGCTGCTACTTTGGCGCTTCGAGGAAGTCGTGCGGATTCAATTCGAGAGCATCAATATGATTCCTGGCTCCCGTATGAATTTCTTCAGTTTATTTAAATGCTTACAATTCCTATTCTCAGGCGAGTCTTTTGAGGTCAAGATGTTTACGCGCAAGTCAGACCAGACAGGTATTGGTCATGCCTGGACTTTGTGGGCCAACGACATGGACCCCAAGATCTGTCCTGTGCGGGCCCTGATCCGCTTAGCTGTTGTCTACGGTCAAACCGTTGACTTGACCGGTGCACTATTTCTCAAAGTCAACAAGAATAGGACCGATGATTACCCTAATATAGGTCGGATCCCAAAGTCCGGACAAAATTTCGGAGAAATTTCAAGCAAAAAAAGCCAAAAGTGGCCGCTTTGCCGAGAAAACGATTTCTGCAGCCCCAGAAAGCGTGGGAAAATCTGGAAAGTCCGGACAAAAGTCAGATTGAGGCCGATTTTCCGGATCCGACCTATATTGGGGTAATCATCGGTCCTACAAGAATGGTGCGATATTGCAAGATACACCCATTGTATGTGGTCACGCATTCAAAGAGTTTATTTGATATAACTTGCTATCCAGACAACTGGGATCATGAGTCGGGCACTGACCCATGATTTGCAGAAACTCGGCTATAAATCCTGGGCAATGTATGGCACCCATTCATTTCGCCGAGGTGGCTGCCAGCACCGGATCAAGGACAAGGGCTGGACCGTTGATATGGTTGCTGCCTGGGGCGGCTGGTCTCAAGTTGAGGCAGTAACAATGTTTCGTTACTTCTACTCGCCAAAGGATAACCATGAGCACATGGTTGATTATGATAGAAATTTCCCGAAGCGACAACACCTGTAGTTTAAACTAATATATTTCCTTGCCTATTGCCCTCCAAATTTTCACTTGTTCATCCCGCTCCACTCCGACTCCCACATTTCCTGAGAAAAAACACCACCGTGGTGATATTTCTCCAGTAACTTCTCAGCCTCAAGATCCTTGTCACGATGGGGAATGGCTTGGACAACCAGGCGCATAGGACGCAGCTTCTCAGCTGGCTGTCTGGATTTTCCCTTCTTGCCTGCACGGATATCGGTGGTTGTAAAAAAGCTGAAAAACTTCTCTAAATCTCCATGGAACTCGGCGTCCAGTCCGCCTTGTAGTCGTTCGCGACGTGTGATAGTCACTTTGATCTTTGCCCACATGGGATTTGTTGCCCGACCGGTTTGGGGTCCATACAGTGCTCGGATCTTTGCCACAAGCACCACTCTTGAGCTGAGCAACAACCTCGCGAAGACCATCAGCACGGTTAAGTGCTTCAACATTGACGCCTCCGCTGGCTAGAATGATAGAGTCTAAAGAAGTTGAGGGCTCAATTGGAGGTATTGGGGAGGTGCTAGATCCGGAATCGGTGGGGACTGAGGATGAGGACGAGGCAACAGTGTGGAATTCACGTGAGATGGAGGAAGAAGGGGCTTGTTGCGGTAACGCGTTGCAAACAACTGGAAGTTCATCATTCTTGGACAAGTTAGTAAAGAACAGTCCAACGACTAAATATAACATACTTTCATTGATGCTTGTAGTTTAAATAGAGCGGCAACTGATCCAACATCTCCATCTTTGGCAGATTGAATCAGCGCATGTACAGTCTCGACATCCATGCTTGTGGGACTGTCGTCAAGTCCCGACAAATTGTCAAATCCGAGTCCTTTAAACGAACTAGCAAGGGTTTCGTCAATCACGGATTTGATACTCGGCATTAAGGTCTCTGCAGCAATGTAAGCATAAAAAAACATTGTAAGTGTCGAACATACGGTGAGTATTGTGTCCGGGTTTATCATCTGGAATAAGTCGGAATGGGACCCGCTTCGAGTCTTTCGTTGCCCATTCATTTCCAAGTGCACGAAGATGGGCCCATTGCCTTTGGTTTATCTCCTTGTCACGGGTGAGTGGGCCGGCCTTCGCAACAACGGGGATATTGGCGAGATCGATGTTATAATAGTCTGCAAGACGTTGTCTGCGCACATCAACCTTGCCGGTTTTGACGAGAATCTTAGACATCATCAACCCAGAAGTCAAGTTGACTTCCGCCAGCCGCCGTGAGAGAAGCGGCATCGAGGCCCGCGGGAGGTGGTGGCATCGGAGAGGCACCGACACCGCGTGGCGCCATTGATGGGAACACCCCGAAGGGGCTGCTGGGGTCGGTCATGGTCGCTGATAAGTCTAGAGTGCGGGCGTGTCGAGATGGATGGGATGAAAAGCAGAGAGAAATAAAAAAGGAGATGTCTGAGACATTTTCGGGGGGTTATTTCGTGAAGCCAAGGTAGTTGTGAGCCACACCTGCCCGCATTTGTACCCAATAAGGTAGGCGCAGTCCGCATCCATCGAGTCACGTGGACGTGACTGATGCGTGACAGTAGCGTGGGAAAGCGCGAAATTTAGATTTTGAAAAAAAAAAAAGTCCGTTTTCCACGTTCTGGACAGCCAGAAAAAAAAATCTCAATCTGACAAGGCTTTTCTGTGCTACTCTCACTATAATTGGAGTGGGGGGGACTGGTTTTTGTGGCCTAAGGTTGAAACAACACCTTCCTGCACAGTGAAGTCAAACAAAAATACAATCTTATTGCTGGCTATATAGTACACTACTTATCCTACTTAATAAATATTTTTGCGCTGCTTGTACTCCCTAAGATCATCACAATACTGGGGAGGAAGGGTTCTGTGGCCTCGATATGTCTTATTTGCCCATGCTGCATCAGCTCCATCCAGTCCATGGAAGTATGCATCAGCAAACCTTGATGAGCGGACAGAGAAGCGACGCATAGATGCTAAGGGGACTGAATCCAGTGCTGCAAGCAAGTTTTTCTCCAAGTCTTCCTCCTTTGAAGATGCTGGGAACATGCAATAAATCCTCTTAGCATAACCCCAGCATTGCTCAATAAAATTGAGCTCTGGGTGGTATTTTGGAAAGAAAATAACCTCGTATCCACGCTTCTCACAATGCTCCTCCAGCATTGATTTTTGTGCCAGGAAATCTGGTTCCATATAAAGGATCTTTTTGAGACAACACTCAGTAGAAGTCGTGTGGCGGCACTTGAAACTGGTGCCACATTGAGCCTGAGTCTATCTCACTCCGGCCTGAGTCAGAGCCTGAGTCAGAGCCTGAATCTGTATTTGCAGCACTTCGAGATCGCTTGGTAGGTTGCTCATCGCCACTACTTGTCTGTTTCCGCTGTCCGAAACATAAATGAGTGAGCCAAGTGCAAAAATAGGGGCTGGAATGAACCTTGAGGGCATAATGACCAAGATTTTTGGTCCTAGACTGTCCTTTTCGCTTGGGCATTGGTTTTGCTGCTTGAGAATTGATGCTGGTGGGGGTAGAAAGCAAGTGTGGTGGCCACAACCGTAACGTGCACTTCGCGAGGCATGATGTTATATCACGTGACTGTAATATTTCCTTTTTGGGAAGCGCGAATTTTCGAGCTCCGATTTCTAAAACTGCGGCATAGTGTCGGATCAGTCATCTGAGACACTTTCAAAAAGAAATGCCATAAACATTTTTCTGAGGGCAGATATCAAAATTCTGGCACCATAGGATTGTTCCTACACTTAAAATACACCTTCCTATGGTTCTACTTTATGTCCGAACTCCGACGCTACCGACTAGTAAGGGCGGGAGTCGGTGTCACGCTGTTACATCACGTGACTCGATGGATGCGGACTGCGCCTACCTTACAATTTAATAGAAGGAGAAATCCAAGGGGCTACCAATACCCGAAAAATATACCTTATGTCGAAATTCCTATCTCAGAGCGCCGAGGGGGGACCCTCCCTCCCCACGTGATGGGAAAACGACCTATATATGGAAATTCCCATCAGATGGTGCTCGGGTAACATTTGCCGATGTCCTCGGCAGTTGCCGCTGCCGCGCTGCTGACACCTGTCCCTTCATTTCAGAGCAGAATCTCACTGAGACAATAATGTAAAGAGTCAGACTGCATCTTGTGCTATTTTCATTCCATCTTGTCTTCCATCAGCTTTCTAGTGCAAAGTTAAGGGCCTTCAGGTTTGGTAACTTACGCAGTAAGGTACAACCTTATTCGACGAGCTTCATAAATGAGTGACGACAACATGCCTTTCAGGGCAGCCTGTAAGCATTACCTTGGTTGAGAAAACTCACTATATTAGTCATATATACCACAAGTGTGCCGGGTCTGCCATCTTCACCTTGTTTCAGGGTCTATCTATGGCCATATCTATCTTCACAGGCATAGGTAAGACGTAATTTACCTCCAGGCTGACTGAAATACACTCAAATGCCCTGCTACCTACAATGTATATAATGTTTTTTTCACGACCCAGGGGACCCCCCCTCCCCCCCCCAAATAAGGAAATTTCTTATCTTGGTAGCCCCTTGGAGAAATCGGTAAAAACAGGCCTACGGAACGCAAGGGAATATATTTCTACAAGTGCCAGTCACATCTGAACTTACTTGCCTCTTTTGGCGAGCGGCGGTAGCGCTCGATCGATGGTAGCAAACACAGGGAGTGCGCGGGGTCCGGGCTCTGGTGTTATGTCCTGGCAAATATTTGAATAGATTTTCTATTCAAAAATTCGAAGCCAGTGCCGTCACAGGGATAGGGTGACCACAACTGTACATGTAGTGTGTGGTAAAGTGGTTGTGTTCGTTTGATGAGTTTTTTAATCGTACATGACGTGTTGCGTGTTCGAACCTCACATGTGTTTTCTTTTTGCGCTTCTTCAAATTCTCGTATCCTGTTAGCCTCGGTCGATATACATAGTGAAAAAGAGTGCTCTACATTACTATGACATGGGTACAATACATTGAAACTATTGCCACGATAATAGTGTTCTCAAGACAATTCTCGGACAGCCACGGTGCTCCCGCATGCCATTTCTGCCACCTTCCGCTCGACACGACGTCCGGTGTGTCGACGCGGACATCTTAACAGCTTGCCGTGATATACCCAAGCGTGGTCAGCAAGACTGAGATGCCAGTGTGCACCAGACAGCGACATGGTGTTCTGAAGAGCTCTCGAAGCTCTGCACACTGTCTCGGTCCACGCTGAGCAGCACCGATGGGGCCGCGGCGCCCTAAGAAGATGCCCATCAAATCCCGGGAACAACTTGCGGTGTCCCCCTACCGCTCTCGGCGCAGTGGGAACATTGAACTTGCCTCTCGTTGCGCGGCCCAGGCCACGGGAAGCTGCGCATTCGCCGTTGTCGCTGAGGCCAATGCATGGCGGCCCATGGCATACATTTTTCGAACCGCCGCGCAGCCAGCTGCAACACCGTGGCCGCGCGCTACATCTCTAACTTCAATAGCACACCGCCTGCGCACCCACCCCACCCGAGCACGCACGTTCCCCGGGCGCTTGCTCGAACCGCTTCATTGGGAGAACACGTCAGCCGCTGAATGCGACAATGCCACCTGGTTCAAATTCAGCAGAAAGTGCTGCCGCCTGAGCTCGAGGGCGTGGACATGTGAGCTTAGCGCCTCCCAAAGAATGTCCGCCACAAGCAAGTCCACCACCAGATTCGGCAGGGCGGGAATGGTCCATCGGCGACGATTTACCAGAGCAGTAGCATGTTGGTGTTGTGCAGCCGCAGCCTACGCAGGCACGGGAGGCGCGCCTGCAGCGCGAGCCCACAGAAAATGACTCCTGTTCGCCATGCTCACGCCGATGAACAGAGGATGCTGGGTAGACGATGTATGTCCCCCCATCGTGGTGGACTCGATGCAGCGCAGACAGGAGCATACGCAGTACCTGCCACGGACTCGCAAAGGGCCGAGCGCATGCTGCTTAGCCTACGCCGACTTGAAGGGGAGATCGTGCACGCCTTTTCAACGCGTAAGGGTGATCAAGGACTTTAACCGACAAAGATCGCATGAACATCCCTGAAAATGAAACATATGAGTTGATTCCAGCAATAGAAAGGCCAAACACGCACCTGGGCCCTCAAAATATAGTATAGCAGACGGTCCTCCTCGAGACTTTTGACCATCAATAAGTCAGAGTGCCGCTGCGGTGCAGGTTTTTCTGGCAATTCTCCACCACTTATCAGAGGCTGGTTTGGCCGTGGCGAGAGCAGAGAGGATCCTATCCAACGCACGAGCAAATGATTCAGATCTTGTGCTAAACTCCAGAGCGGCCAAACCTCGATAGGAAGGACATTGATACGGCACGTAGCAGTTCTAAGGTACAATGGGTAAGTCATGGGGTCTTCCAGCAGAATTGTGGGGTGGATTGGCAGTAGAGGCACTGGGTGGAGGTAGACGACGACGGAGGGACATAGAAGTGGCTGTGCAAAGTCATGCCCAAAAAAGGCAAGCTAAGGCTGCCAGGGCACTGCACCAGAACCGGGGTGGCTCTGGTGTTATGTCCTGGCAAATATTTGAATAGATTTTCTATTCAAAAATTCGAAGCCAGTGCCGTCACAGGGATAGGGTGACCACAACTGTACATGTAGTGTGTGGTAAAGTGGTTGTGTTCGTTTGATGAGTTTTTTAATCGTACATGACGTGTTGCGTGTTCGAACCTCACATGTGTTTTCTTTTTGCGCTTCTTCAAATTCTCGTATCCTGTTAGCCTCGGTCGATATACATAGTGAAAAAGAGTGCTCTACATTACTATGACATGGGTACAATACATTGAAACTATTGCCACGATAATAGTGTTCTCAAGACAATTCTCGGACAGCCACGGTGCTCCCGCATGCCATTTCTGCCACCTTCCGCTCGACACGACGTCCGGTGTGTCGACGCGGACATCTTAACAGCTTGCCGTGATATACCCAAGCGTGGTCAGCAAGACTGAGATGCCAGTGTGCACCAGACAGCGACATGGTGTTCTGAAGAGCTCTCGAAGCTCTGCACACTGTCTCGGTCCACGCTGAGCAGCACCGATGGGGCCGCGGCGCCCTAAGAAGATGCCCATCAAATCCCGGGAACAACTTGCGGTGTCCCCCTACCGCTCTCGGCGCAGTGGGAACATTGAACTTGCCTCTCGTTGCGCGGCCCAGGCCACGGGAAGCTGCGCATTCGCCGTTGTCGCTGAGGCCAATGCATGGCGGCCCATGGCATACATTTTTCGAACCGCCGCGCAGCCAGCTGCAACACCGTGGCCGCGCGCTACATCTCTAACTTCAATAGCACACCGCCTGCGCACCCACCCCACCCGAGCACGCACGTTCCCCGGGCGCTTGCTCGAACCGCTTCATTGGGAGAACACGTCAGCCGCTGAATGCGACAATGCCACCTGGTTCAAATTCAGCAGAAAGTGCTGCCGCCTGAGCTCGAGGGCGTGGACATGTGAGCTTAGCGCCTCCCAAAGAATGTCCGCCACAAGCAAGTCCACCACCAGATTCGGCAGGGCGGGAATGGTCCATCGGCGACGATTTACCAGAGCAGTAGCATGTTGGTGTTGTGCAGCCGCAGCCTACGCAGGCACGGGAGGCGCGCCTGCAGCGCGAGCCCACAGAAAATGACTCCTGTTCGCCATGCTCACGCCGATGAACAGAGGATGCTGGGTAGACGATGTATGTCCCCCCATCGTGGTGGACTCGATGCAGCGCAGACAGGAGCATACGCAGTACCTGCCACGGACTCGCAAAGGGCCGAGCGCATGCTGCTTAGCCTACGCCGACTTGAAGGGGAGATCGTGCACGCCTTTTCAACGCGTAAGGGTGATCAAGGACTTTAACCGACAAAGATCGCATGAACATCCCTGAAAATGAAACATATGAGTTGATTCCAGCAATAGAAAGGCCAAACACGCACCTGGGCCCTCAAAATATAGTATAGCAGACGGTCCTCCTCGAGACTTTTGACCATCAATAAGTCAGAGTGCCGCTGCGGTGCAGGTTTTTCTGGCAATTCTCCACCACTTATCAGAGGCTGGTTTGGCCGTGGCGAGAGCAGAGAGGATCCTATCCAACGCACGAGCAAATGATTCAGATCTTGTGCTAAACTCCAGAGCGGCCAAACCTCGATAGGAAGGACATTGATACGGCACGTAGCAGTTCTAAGGTACAATGGGTAAGTCATGGGGTCTTCCAGCAGAATTGTGGGGTGGATTGGCAGTAGAGGCACTGGGTGGAGGTAGACGACGACGGAGGGACATAGAAGTGGCTGTGCAAAGTCATGCCCAAAAAAGGCAAGCTAAGGCTGCCAGGGCACTGCACCAGAACCGGGGTCCGCGCCGGGACCTTTCGGACCAAACAAAGCCATGCCGTGTCCCCGGGACACGATTATGTAAGCAATTCCCTAAAGCGGGCGTGTCCCACGACAGAGAAGCGAGACGTGGGAGATCAGCATTGTGACGGGGGAGATCATGATCACGGCCATCAATCTGCGCGCCATCGTTGGGGGGATGATACCAGCAATAACTTACCACCCTGCCAAATGTAGATCACGTGCACATCCCTCTGCCAAACAAAGCCACCGTGTTTCATGTTTCTTTCGTCGCTCGTGTCCAATTTATTATCTACTTGAATACAATGTCTCCTTCAAAATGCTTATGACTACTCAAGCAAGCTAAAACCAGACTGTCCTCCCCCTTTTCAATCAAGAAACATGGTATTCTGGGTGCTATCCTTCTAAGTGCGAGGATTCTTTCGGCGCCGCTTGTGGTCCCGTATCTCGTTTGCGGCGTTTTCGATGGGCCCGAACAAATGATCTAATCTTGCGGCCATCTTGGGCTGAACACCGATTGGGTTTTCGGCAACTTCTAGCAATTCCTCGAAACAGCGCTTCAAATGTGTTATTCTGGCTGCCTGGAATCGTACCTGCGATGATTATCAATTAGCTATGAGACCCCGACAACTTTGAGAGGAAGCTCACACGACACGGCCCACTCTCGGTCTCTGAGTCCGGATCATGTGTCATGTCATTCGCTGAAGGCGTTGACTCATTGTTGTTCAGAGCATCATCGTTGCCCGCAGTATCGGCGTCTGGCTCGGCTGAGCTATGCGCTCCGAATTTCGATCTACGGAGAGGGGGGGAAACTGTTGAACTCGTACTTTCCCTTCCCAGAGCAAGTATGCGGACTTCCTCTTCCTCCTCACCACTTGAAGCCGACTCCGGACCTTCTGTGTGAATACCTGGAATGCGGTAAAACGGGACGTAATGGTGACGACGCAGATCAAGGAAAAATTGTAGACTTGTAAGCGGCGAATTTTCCAGACGCTTGTTTGCTTCCCGAACAAGGTGTTTGCACATCAAGAAGCGATTCGGCGCAAACGAAGGGCAGTTACAGGTCCATCGTTCGACGTCGGTATGATAGGTCCCATGTTCTCGTGTCTCTTCCTCTTCCAGTTGTTCTAACCTCTCGGTGCGTCCTTTTGTATTCCGCGCTGATTTGAGACATTTCAGCTGTTTCTCCGTTAGTCGGTGTTCATCACTTCGGCTCATATCGAGCCACATGGCTTTCATATCAACCTGCCACGCGGCTAGTTCTTTCGGCCGCCCTTGGCGGCGATTCCCTCGAACATATGCCAGTGTTCGGGCAACACGAGGAAGGATGTTCGTGATGATGAGGTGGGTAACTAGATCCAGTCGGGGCCGATTGAATTGAGCCAGATCGCGATGCTTCAAGTGTTTCCACAGGCTCTCCACAACCATCATTGTCTTGAGCCGTGGAATAGCCTTGCAAGCTGCTCTCGCCCAGAGACACCATTGTTTGGAGGTATACCATCGGTTCCACATATAGGCCCAGACCTGTGCCAGATCATTTTCAAAGCAGTACTGGTACATACATATCTTGGGTTGCTCCATGGTGGATCTCAGCAGCGGAGAGGAATGTTCCCTCCTCGTCTCCCATGGGTATTTCTGGATGCTGGTGAAAGTGAGTACGGAATTTTTCAAGAATGATCCTGCGGTGCTCCTTTGGGCAAAAGATCGGAAGAGCTGATTTGGTAACAGCCGGCGGATTAGGCCAGACCGGAATTCGCGAGTCACCTATTTTTAGGATAAAAACCGGCGGAAGATCCATTGCAACCTCTTCAATTTGATCACCAAAGTCTCGCAAAATGTTGATGAAGCTGAATGAGATAGCCTCGATCCCGGGCTCCTTCTGGACGGGTATTATCTCTATTTTCTCTCCGTCTAATCGTTCTAAAAGCATTGTGGCTGATTTAACCTGATCCGGGTCCAATTTCCATACAGATTCATTCAAGCGGGCCCAATGGGCATATACTTGCTTCTGCGTGAGCTCAGTGTCCGGATTCTCTCGCAGGATACGATCCCAGACCTATTCCAATGACTAATTCCATAAAACTTCCTAGGTCATTTTATGTTTCCCGGTAGAAGTCGTCTTGCTAACTGTGAATTTTTTGGCTACACAGAATTTTTGCGGGGTCAAGTTCCGGGGAACAAGACGAGGTGCGCGAGCACGACCCACAGAAAATTCATCGAGCCATTATCCACAGCATCAAAATCCGTAACTTGTATTAGCACATCTCAGGAAATTTAATTATCCGTTAGGTTCACTTCACAGAGGAACCAGGCCCATATTTCGGTATTCTTGAGCAGTGTCAAGGGTCACGATTAAGCATAGAGGACAGGGACAGAAGTCTCGTCAGATTTAAGTTTAAAACAAACTCGGTCTCGCATGTAACACACGAAAACGAGCATTTAACGCATGCGAGACCGAGTTTGTTTTAAAATCTTGCAGAAACTTCTGTCTCAATCAAGCTTGATAGGCGTTCAGGGTCTCACGGTTGATTTTATTCAACACATCACGCAGTGCTGCGGGTTTTTTGAAGCTTGCAAGGAACCGGTCGGTAGATTTACCGAGCCCGCATTCATTCCAGGCTTCTTGCAGGATACTCCAGATTGGGTTGAAGTCAATTTCTTCCCAAATTGGATTGTGGGTGAGTTTCAGAACATATAGCCGATTGGATTCTCGCTCCCAAGGTGGGTTGGGAAGCTTAGAATAGAGGGCACGTGGCCGCTCTTCAGCGTAAGACACTTCTGAAAAGACTTTTGAAAGCCATCGCCCTGGATACCCGCGGTCGCGGAGACGTAGGGTGAAAAGAGCTTGCATTCTCTTAAAATCCTCCTCCCGAGAGGATATCCGCACATAGCGGATGAGTTCACCCTTGACCCAAGCCCGTTTGGACTGGACAGAGTGGCAAGATTTCCAGGGGATATATAGGTAGGAGTTCAACGATTTCTGATATACGCGTGTCACTAAGCTAGGGTTTGACCCCCGGTGTAGTGACCCTGGTGCGTCCTCCAGGGATACGTGTACATCAAGAAATGGTAAGGAGACGCGTGACTGACTCCACTCCATTTTCATGTTCGGGTGCAGCTTCCCAAACCGCTCTTGAAATTCTCGAACCTTGCTTATGTCACCATGGATGATAGCGAATGTATCATCAATGAAGCGTGAATAATGTAGAAGGTCGGATTTAAATTCCTTGAGCGCAAGGACTTAACCCTACGGCTCAGATTATCGTTGAACGCCTTCGCGCTAGTACGCGTAACGCGCCTCAATTTGACATCAGTTACGCGTAACTGCACCACGTGACTGTTACAAATGGCAAATTGGTGTGCGTCGCATTCTAGCGGGAAGGCATTCAACGGCAATCTGAGTCGTAGGGTCTATTCTTAATACCTTATAAGGTGCCCAGAACAAATCCCCTTGAAACTGGTGGATAGATCATACAGCAACCCTGTACTTGAGTAGACATTAATATTTCACATTCAATTGCATCGTTTGGGCACAAAATAACAAATACGGCGACGAGGTGACCTTTGAAATACACCTATCTTTTCCGTAATTAAGCCCTGGAGCACGGTATCAACATCTCCCTTTGTGGGAGGAGATCTGCTTGAAAGAGGGATAATCTTATACTACATATTATACAGGTTGAATAAAAATAAACAGAGCACGAGAGGAAACGCAGAATTCCAATGCGGTTCCGACCATATATTTTATGGAGCGAAACACTGAGAATTGAGCTCGCAGCGAGGGAAATGGTCGAAAATATCGAAAATGTCTCAAAAAGGAAAAAAAAAAAACGCCGCGCCCTATGTTCCGCAAAGGGCTGTAAGCACCGGGACTTTGGTCAATTTCCGGTCTACGGGGTCTCGTAGCCAATTATACTGTTGCCAAGTCAGAAGGTCAACACTTTTTCGCAGAATTTCTTCAAGCGAATTATGAAGAGCTTCATGATCCGGTGCTTCCTCTCGATATGAGGGATTTTACGAGAACTTATGAAATAAGAGATCGTTCTTTTAGCAAACGTTGAGAGCAGATTTTGGAGAGCAAAAAACCAGTGTAACATTTTTCCATTCGTATTGAAAATAGTGGCTGTGCCTAAATTTCCTTCACCTTTTTGTTCCCACGGTCAGTAATTTGTGATGTTTTCTCACCGTTTTTCTAATGGTCCTTAGCATTACGTAATTAATACTGTACCTCAGTCAGTGGTTCGAACCCGACACTGAGCACTATTTCGATATTACCCCTGCATTGTCTCGAGTGTCTCACCTATCCGCGAGCTTGACCTTGAATGCTATAAAGCCCCGATTCCTTGCTTCAAAGGTATGGTTTCCTGCCCACTGCGGGGCTAACACCTCTTACTCTGAGATGCATAACCTGAGAACACCTAAACCTAAACACCGTCATCCAAAGTGCGAGGAACCTCCTACCACCCCCTGAGGTTAGTTAGGTGATCACTGGTTACTTCCGCAAAGCAACACAAGGCAATCAGCGCGTGTATATGATTATAAAATATGGTATTTATCAGAGCACGTGATCACGACGCGCCGAGGTGTATCGGCCATTTTGAGGGCATTCCGACATGCCTTTCCGACATCTAGAGGAGCGGACGAATTCAAGTATTTTTTGCACCTGATCCAGACATATGTGGTGCGGAAGTCCAATGGGTATTACTTAACTCCATAAATCATCGGACAAAAACCCCCAATCCTCCGGGAGAAGAGCTAAGTAATTTATTTGAACCGGAGACACAATTTCAGAATGTTAGTTAGCATCTCTGTAGCTCGCCTGATTATTTCTGGGTTGATTTAAGCAGGGGTACCACAGTGGGGCTCCCCGAGATTCTGTTTGCTCGATATTTGGCTGTTCTGATCCATCTTCAAAAAGAGTGGTTTTCCGACCATTGTACTGGGTCGCCAGAAGGGGAAATTCCCGAAAAAGAAATAGAAAAAGGAAAGATCGTAGGAAGTTCATTGAACCTCAGAGGAATGTCGAGGAGCTTAACCGAGGTTCTGTTCACTCAGTCCTTTGCCATCAATTCAACCCCAGTGTTGTTGAACGACCATTGAAAAAAAAGATCCATTTCAGTATCAAATAGCGAGAAAAATCTCAGTCGGAAACATATAGGAACACCTGGGCTGTGGGGTCCCAGAATTATTGCATCCAGGCTTTAGTTTGCATACAGGTTACTCTGACCCCCAATCCACAAGCTGTATCTGTTGCACTGATGTGTTGTTTAGGAGTCGAGACCAGAACATAAACTACTGAATTCTGGAGGAGATATGGTTGCTTTGGGTCCTTTGAGCTGTTGAGACACTTACCTGGCTCACAAAGGTCCATTCCACAACAGTTTCAAGAGGCAAATAAACTCCAATATACAGAACTTGAACGGAACACAGATTGAACAGATGAATTTATTCAAGCATGGAAAGCCTGGATTTTCGTATTTTCAGTGTTGTGTTAGGGCCTGATACACTGCAAGATACTTCCAAAAAATCCCCACGAGCAGAGAGCATCAGTGAGGCTCACACCGGGCAAGGGCAGAAAAGCAAGTGTTAAGTGTGACGTGACGATCACACATAACACTTGGCGGGGAGCGATGTCGGTCGCCAATCTGATGTATCTGTGCAGATTTTCCGACACAGTTATGATTGTGGGCATGTACTATATGCATCCAAATATTTGGAGATTTAATGCTTCAGCTGAAGAGGGTGAACTAACGCTGCTTGTTACATGCCATCAGTGGCTGTGAGACATAACACGTTAAGTGGACCCAGCTGATCCGTCGGTAAACCAAAAGAGTTAGTACCCCCGATTTTTTTTTTTTTGAACTGGACACACAATTTCGGGACATTACAGCCGTTTGCAGAACTTAGGGCGCGGCGTGTTTTTTTTTTTTTTTTTGTAAGTTTTCAAGAGAACAGCGATTGCGGGATCATTTCTCAACCATTTGCCCTGAAAATTAGCTCATTCGATTCACACAGAAAGGGCGGAGGGCCCCATGTCCTAGGATTTTTTATAGGAACCGAAAATCTCCTTTTTAGGATAGATTCCCGTGTTTTTCAGTGGTTGAGCGGAGAACACGTCCCATGGGACCTATTTTGCTCCGATTGACCTAGATTTTTGTTATGGTGGACTGGGAAATATTCTGGAGGGCCTGAAATACCGGGATAGTGAATGTGAACTCTGGTTCGAATTTACCATACACTTTGGCATCGACAATATGAAAGGAATTTATCTATGAACTGTATATTTGAAGTATTGATCCCATTCAAAATACCGGTATTTCAGGCCCTCCGGAATATCTGGAACTCCACCATAATGAAAATTTAGGTCAATCGGAGCAAAATAGGTCCCATGGGACGTGTTCTCTGCTCAACCACTGCAAAACACGGGAATCTATCCCAAAAAGGAAATTTTCGGTGCCCATAAAAAAAGCCTAGGAGGCGAGGCCCTCCGCCCGTTCCGTGCAAATCGAATGAGCCTATTTTCAGGGCAAACGGTAGAGAAATGATCCCGAAATCGCTGTTCTCGTGAAAACTTACAAAAAAAAAAAAAAAACGGGCCGCGCCCTAAGTTCTGCAAACGGCTGTAATTAGATTAGCATCTCGATAGGTCCCCTGAATATTTCTGGGTTGTTTTTAAAAATAAGTTCGAGGACATGCCGGGCAACGCCACGGCCCTACACCCCAAGTATAAGCAATTTCCACGCCTGCTCATAGTACCATGCGGTGGTGACTACACAGAGTCCCAGATTTTTATCTGAGGGGACCGCAACTAAGTTTTGGTCACCCAGGACTTTGAGTAATTCTTTGAGTTCTTTACGGTTGATGTTGGATTTTACAACCAGAGTTTGTTGGTTTAGCACTTGGCCACCAATAACCTCTCGAACTCGGACCAGTGCGTTCTCAACGTGGCGAATCAGCGCTGGTGCTTCAGCAGTTTCAACAGGGATATGGAATTTCGAGACATAACGTGGTTGCCCATTGTCAATGTCCGGGTCAATTCCCTGTATCAATTTTATATGTCGCTGTTGTTTCGCTCTTTCTGAGAGACGAAGACGACGTGCAAAGTCATCAAGTGAAGCAAGCGCTGATTCGACCGAAGTTTTAGAAGGCTTCGGGACGAATTTTGAATTCATCGCTAATATTTTCACTTGCTCGTATGTCAGAGTCACGTCTGTAAGGTTATGGAACGCTCTATTTCGGATGCGTGTATCATAATACAGACAGGACATTTCAGACAGTACGAAGCGACGCTGAAGCGAATTGGGAGCAGAGAAAAAGAAACTGGGGTATGTTTCAGACTCGAGACGTCGAAAGATGACATCGGACGAGCTTACCCACGTTAGAACGGCGTTAGGCTGGGCGGCCGGGAGGGCAGGAGTGATTACTCGTCGTCGCTTTCGACGTCCGAGTCCTTCGCCTTGCCCTTCCCCTTCCGATCTCCCTTGCCGGCGTTCTCCCCTTCGAGGCCCATCACCCACATTTGTCTTCCCCTCTCGCGGCAGCACTCCAGCGTCGCATCCACGAACTTTTGTGATGTGCCCGTCGCGCTGTTGAGGACAAAAGACGAGCGAGCACGTCTACATGAAGCACGCACTCCAATGTGTTGGAGAACAGGTGTGACACGGAGGCGCACTTCACAGCGGATGCGGCTCCATTAGGGCCGTTGTCGACATTGGCTGTAGGGAGCAAGCCAATGATTATCGATGTTCCGTTTTCGTGGGCTTTGTGAGCGACAGTTTTGAATGCGAGACACAACATCTTACAAGAGAGAGCGTTCGAGCGAGAATGACTTGAAATGTAGGAAGAAGAGGGCCTGGAAGTAGTCGAAGGGGACAGATCTGATCTTGAGCCCGACGCGCGGTCTTGAAGTAAAATCTTGAGTGTCCGGAGAGAAACACGGAGCGTAATGTGAATTTTTGAGGGCTTGAATTGTGGTAAGAGGTAGAGGGCTTGCTGAGGATCATTCTTAGAGTACGAGTGCTTTGAGACTTGACGCTCGAGCCTCGCTGCTCCCATTTTGCCGTCCATCCTTGAAGTTGGGTTGCGCCATGAGCGTGCCAGCGTGCGGAAGTCTGAGTCTGAGTTCGGGCGTTGAGTTCTATAGCCTTGGGCAATAGTAGCAGACGTGGTGGTGGTGGGAGGAAGAGTTTGACTGACATCTTATTCCGACCAAGCTTGAGGTTGAAAACACGCAACACGATCACGACCTCACGACCCTTCAGAGCGGAAACCCGCGAAACCAGTACAATAGAACTAATATGTCACCTTGGAACTTGGAAGATACATGGCCGGAAGTTATACCGTTCGTGTGATAATCAAAATAATAACTTAATATGTTGCGTTGCACAGTTGCACTGGCCACTCAGGCCTCAAGCTCTCAAAGCCACAACGACGAGAAAAAAAATCATCAATGATATCAGTCATGCCGCAACCCGACATCTGCTCATTTGTCCCTCCGAAGGTAGCCGTACACCGTACCGTACCGTATCCGTACGTGATCCGTAACGTACCGTCTGACGCCGGAGCCCTTCGGATCGTGCCCGTACGTATACGGATGTCCTTCCGTATTCACGTATTTTGTCACGTACCGTATACGGTACGTACGGTGCGATTCCCTAGAGAAGTCCTCAAAGAGGTTTATTACGAGAACTTATGTTACGAGAACTACCATGCAAATGTCAAACCATTCGTCATTGTGGAGGCTTGGTAGAGGCCAGTGAGCAGAGTGCGCTGGAGTGCGGCGTTGCGACTCGGATGGCAATCCTCTAAATTTAGCTACTATTGGAGCAACGGAACTCTTGCCGAGCTCAGCTCGAAAATCGAAACTGTCTAACGTTTTGAAAATAGCTGTCAAATTGAAACATTCTTCTGAAGTACTCGTCAAGCTCTTTGAATTCATCCCCTGGGGCCTTTTCCTCCATTGGCACCTCTGCTGCGCCCGCTTTCTGACTCTCGCTGGAAATTGGTGGATCTGAGGTCCCGCGGCGACGTCGAGGGGAACGAAGGAGCCGGTGCGTGGGTGGCCGATGTGCAAAAGGCCTCCCCTGAGCTGTGTCCGGGGTAAAGTCGACGGCAGAATGCGCCAAGGACCGTTCCGGTGCTAGGGAGATTCCGGCCATATAGATACAGTCAAAGTTGTCTTAACCCATACCCATCGGTGGAAGGTCCAGGGTATGGGTTATTACAGCGTATGGCTTAGCACAGCGTGAGAAACATTTCGGCAATACCCGAAGCCGATCTGTGTATGAGTTTCAGGGTGCAAAATATGTGTTCTTAGCCTCAAAGTACATGGATTGTGTACGAAGTGTTGGTTTCAGCCTTTAAATTGAGTTCTCCGCTGGAATGTTGCCAAAATTTGGCCCATCAAAACTCAGTCACTGCCGCTTTGACATGCCATTCCCGTCCGAAACAGTCTCAAATTGGGTTGAGATAACTTTTGGCTCTGTTGAAATGGTCTTTCTCTCATTTTTGACCAATTCCACTCTCTAAATACTCAGGAAAACCTCCCAAATTCCAGAAATGTATGGGGTTTTGCCCTCAAAAATGTATGGATTATGGGGTTTCACAGAGTTATGGGATTTAATTGGGAAGCACCTTGGTGGATAGCCAAAACCTATGGGGTATCACAGATTATGGGTTATGAGAGCTATGGGTTAAGACAGCTTTGACTGTACTATGCAGCGCTACTGGGACCGCTGAGGAGGCGGCAGGTGCAGGAAAAGAGACTGAGGATGGAGGTTGTGGACGTCGTTGCAAAGTGGAAGGTCGTCGCGGCGTGTAGTGAACCAGTGTGGCTGGGGGAGAGTCGGCCGAGTCGCACTCAGGCCCAGATTTTTCCTCTCTTCGACGGCGCTTGGGTGTCTGAGGGACATATTCATTGTCGGACTCCTCCCTGACGCGTCGAAACCGGCCCATCGGAGTCCACAGCGCAAATGGGGAGAAGTACGCCGCAGCCCCTTAAATATCGTGGGAAAATATGAAAAATAGCGCAATCGACGCGGCTCGTTGAGCCGCATCTGAATCTGTAAGGTAGGCGCAGTCCGCATCCATCGAGTCACGTGATGTAACAGTGTGACACCAACTCCCGCCCTTACTAGTAGGTAGCGTCGGAGTTCAGACATAAAGTAGAACCATAGGAAGGTGTATTTTGAGTGTAGGAACAATCCTATGGTGCCAGAATTTTGATATCTGCCCTCAGAAAAATGTTTATGGCATTTCTTTTTGAAAGTGTCTCAAATGACTTATCCGACACCATGCCGCAGTTTTAGAAATCGGAGCTCGAAAATTCGCGCTTCCCAAAAAGGAAATATTACAGTCACGTGATATAACGTCATGCCTCGCGGAGTGGCGTTGTGGCAGGTTGTGGCCACCACACTTGCTTTCTACCCCCACCAGCATCAATTCTCAAGCAGCAAAACCAATGCCCAAGTGAAAAGGACAGTCTAGGACCAAAAATCTCATTATGCCCTCAAGGTTCATTCCAGCCCCTATTTTTGCACTTAGCTCACTCATTTATGTTTCGGACAGCGGAAACAGATAAATAGTGGTGATGAGCAACCTACCAAGTGCTCTCGAAGTGCTGCAAATACAGATTCAGGCTCTGGCTCAGGCCGGAGTGAGATAGACTCAGTGGAACCTCCTGTTTATACAGTGTAGTAGTGTCACTTGGATCACGCCGTACACTTGGATCAAAATTTTATGCAGCAATGCACAGTGCATCCTGGCCCAATTCCTTTTGACTGAAGCATCATGTATGTTGTCTGCGTCTCCTGAATTAATTTTGAGGATAGAATCATATTGGTCGGGCGATACGACGTGTTTTGGTGCTGATCAGTACTGGATCAAGACATCAATCAACTTTCCTTTTCGTCTCTTACGATCCATTCCAGCCTAAATTGGCCTCAAATTATTTTGTATGCAATAGATGGCAATCTTGGCTATAATTCTTTCCAAAGTCGCAAGGCAATCTGAGGGAAAATGCGGCCTCCAGAATTTTTCCGAGTCGACACACGTGAAGAGCGTGACAGGTTGTTGACGCATCTGGCATCCTTCTGCTTCTCGTCCCCTGCCGTGCCGTACGCCGCACGCGGCATTTGGTATAACTTCCAATGGTGGGACGCGCTAAATCCGACCGTGTCAAAGGACACGAAAATGACCGACGCGCCGAGCTTCGCATCGCAGCAGCACTTCGAGAACACGAGCTTGAGCACGCCAAGCCCGCCGCACTAGGGAAACCGAAATCTATTCGAGACATTGCGAACAAACACAAAGTATCCTATGGCAAACTACATCGACGTATCAAGGGAGGACAGAGTATTCGACAGGCCAATCAGCGACGGCAGAAGCTGACACCTGCCCAAGAATGGTCCCTCGTGCAGTTCATGCTCGAGTCCGCGGACCGCGGATTCCCCCTCAAGCACAGACAAATCGAGCAGTTTGCGGACGCGGTCCGCCAGGCCACGCTCGGCCCAGACTGCGATCCGGTGGGGACGAAATGGGTCTTCGCGTTCTTGGATCGCCATCACGACGCGCTTCACACCTTCTGGAGCAAATCGCTCGACACCCAGCGTGCACGCAGCTTGAATCCAGAGGCAGTCAAATCCTGGGTCGACTTAGTCCAGAAATGGGTGGTGGATATGGGTGTCTCACCTGACAGGGTGTACGGGATGGACGAGAGTGGGTTCCCGACGGGGTACACGGGGAAGGAACGAGTTGTCGGGGCCTGTGGGACAAAAACTCAGCATAAGCAGGGTGGGGCGAGCCGACAAAACATCACCGCGCTGGTGACGATTCGCGCCGATGGGCAGATGGTCGTCCCCCCGATGATCATCTTCCCGGGTGTAAACTTCCAGACCGCATGGGGTACAGGCAACACTATAAATGCTTTGTGAGTTCATCCAGCATGTATCATCGATGGATCACTCACCGACGCTGATCTAGCATCGCGAAATCAGTCAATGGGTGGACAAATGGCGAGCTTGGATATGAGTGGCTTACCAAGGTCTTCGATCCAGCCACCAGGGAGGCCGCAAATGGGCTTCCGCGCGTGCTCCTCCTCGACGGCCACAGCTCACACTACACGAAGAAGTTCCGGGACTTCGCGCGCGACAACAATATAATCTTGCTAGGTTATCCTCCGCACTGCACACATGCCCTTCAAGGCCTCGACGTCGTGTGCTTTGCGAAGATGAAGGCCTGCTGGCAGTCAGCAATTGTGGAATTCGAGGCGAAGAACATGCGCGATGTCTTGAAGGCGGAGTTCCTCACTGTATGGGCCCCCGCGTACGTCCAGGCCTTCGACGAGTCAACAGTTCGCGCAGCCTTTGAAGTAACAGGTGTCGTACCGTTCAATCCAAACTTCATCAGTGAAGCGCAGATGAAGCCAAGCTGCGCAACGTCGACTCGTGCCGAGTTCCCGATGCCGCAGCCCAGCCCCGTCCGCGCAATCACCAACGCGATGCGCACCCATCCCCCGACCCGTTTCGACCTGTCCCCATCGAACCTGGTAGCGAGCACGTCGACACCCCCGCAAACACCCACCCGGCGACGTGGCAGAGACGAGGATGACGAGAACATCCATCCTGAAGTATGGTCACCTTCAAAGAAGATGCGGACACTGTACGCGCACCTGGGTAATACAACCGCTGGCTCGCTCCTCCTCAGCAGCCCCAAAATCAAGTCCTACGCCAACCCCATCCTTCCACCGGTCATCCAACACGTCCCGCGTTCGATCCCGATGCCGGATTGGTCGCTCGCAACGCCCGAGGCAACACGGGAGCCCTACAGAACTCGGGGTCAGCTGGAGGAGGAAATCAGCGAGCTTAAGAAACAGCTGTCGCTCGCGCACCAAAATGTGACCGTCCGGGATCAAATCATCGAGGAAGCCAATGCGACGATGGTCTTCCAGAATATGGGGCTGAAGAAAACAAATGAAGCTCTCCATCAGCAGGAGGAGAAGGCGAAAACGGACCGTGCACGACTGTTTAAAGGAAGGGCACAATGTCTTTCTTCAGATGAATTTCAGCAGGCCGTGGAGGAGATTGAGGCGGAGAAAAAAGCGAAGGCAGCCGGGAAGGAGGCGAAGAAGGTGGAGAGGCAGCGCAGGAAAGAGATGAAGGACGAGTTAGAGAAGGAGTGGGTGCAAATGAAAAATCCCCTTCGCCTCCCCCACCCTGACATGCCACGTGATTATTCCCATCACGTGTGTCAGACGCGTCGGTGAGTCGCGCTACTTTCGCGCTACACTAAGTACATAGAATGAAGTAGAATGAAGTATTTGATATTACAACAAGAAATGAAGCTGGGGGGAAGTTCCGCCCAGACCCCCCTCCTTTGGCCTGACGGCACATCTGAGCCGGTTGTTCAAGTCTTTTTCTAATCATTTTGATGTTTTCAAGCTTAATCTCAGTTCTCCGAATAATTTAGCGCGGGGGAGACCCCCGCGGACCCCCCTTTACGCTGGCCGCTAGGCCCACTGCGTGGTGCAACCGCTCACCGCGGAGGCCCACTGCGTGGAGCTTTATAAATATGTTTCCCGCGTGAATTTTAATTTTAGAAATTTAACTGAGTGGTGGACAAGCGCACGAGGGGCGCCCTTGTGCTCGCCGCTTGTCCTGCAGCGTAGTGCACGCTTGCCGCGCCCTGTGCGGTGCTGGATGCAAAAACATAAACAACCTCAGAAAACTAGAGCGCCGCGCGGATCGAACCAACGCCACACGAATCACCGAAACCAGATAAGAATAGTACACAACCACTCCGCGAAAGAGTCATTAGGAAGCAAGAGTTATCAGATCTTTAGACGCACCGGGGACGTTTCGGCCGGCCTCCACGTGAGTTGATTAGATTAGATTTGCCTTTTAAGGCAATGTCAGGGTGGGGGAGGCGAGGGTGAGTCGCAAAGCAAATGAAGCAGCGCCATGCCGCCGATGTCAAAGACTGGTCCGCCAAATGCTCGGAACTGACCGCGGGAGGAGTCAAGAAGAAGGACCTGCCGCCCAAGCCCAAGCTGGGCAAGAAACCGCAGGTCCCGGCCGCAGACGACGACGAGGAAGACGAAGAGGAGGAACCGGCAGATGAGGATGATGTGTGACACCTGTCAATCCAAGTGGCGCGAAACGTGACATTTCTGGCCTCGCGCGTATTATTTTCTTCTAGCTACATTCCATTCTCTTAATTCCTTTTATTTTACTTCAGTATAGCTTGTTATATGTTCTAGTATCTACTGATTTACACCCAAAATTTATTTTGCCCATTTGCGAGCTTGACAACGGAAAAATCAAAGTTGTGATCCAAGTGACACTACTACACTGTAGTGACTTGGACTTGGACGAAGAGGAAACTGAACTGGAAATTCTTGAGGAGGATGATATTCCCCATCCAAAGAATCAAGCAGACTTGCTTAACTGGCTCAAAATTAGTGATGAACACTTGGATTCTCTTGTAGCAAGTGCTGCTCCAACCCATTGAGGCAGCTACCATACTCGAAAAATTGGACAAGAAATCTCAATTCGAAGGGCTCAGGAACTTCGAAAACTTGAAAAGGAGAGGAAAGAGAGAGAGGATCAGGAAGTGCCGCCACACGACTTCTACTGAGTGTTGTCTCAAAAAGATCCTTTATATGGAACCAGATTTCCTGCCACAAAAATCAATGCCGGAGGAGCATTGCAAGAAGCGTGGTGGATACCAGGTTATTTTCTTTCCAAAATACCACCCAGAGCTCAATTTTATTGAGCAATGCTGGGGTTATGCTAAGAGGATTTATTGCATGTTCCCAGCATCTTCAAGGGAGGACGACTTGTAGAAAAACTTGCTTGCAACACTGGATTCAGTCCCCTTAGCATCTATGCGTCGCTTCTCTGTCCGCTCATCAAGGTTTGCTGATGCATACTTCCATGGACTGGATGGAGCTGATGCAGCATGGGCAAATAAGACATATCGAGGCCACAGAACCCTTCCCCCCAGTATTGTGATGATCTTAGGGAGTACAAGCAGCGCAAAAATATTTATTGGATAGGATAAGTAGTGTACTATATAGCCACATAAGATTGTATTTTTGTTTGACTTCACTGTGCAGGAAGGTGTTGTTTCAACCTTTAGGCCACAAAAGCCACTCCTGCACTCCAATTACAGTGAGAGTAGCACTCAGAAAAGTCTTTTCAGATCGAGAAAACTTTTTCTGGCTGTCCAGAACGCGGAAAACAGATTATTGTCACCCATCAGTCACACGCACGTGACTCGATGGATGCGGACTGCGCCTACCTTAGGTTATCGAAAGGTTCTTGCGCAATAAAATGTTCTTTTTTCGATCAAATGTGAGGATTTTATGATCTGTTTGATGATTATGTTGTTTGTTGTTATAAATCATATTCCCACGGTTCGGCCTTACGCCGACTCCCCGACGTTCTACCCGATTCTAATTACTAAGTTCTTACTCAGATATTCTCTTGTTCACTTTACTTGTAGAATACTCTAGATACATTCTGTACAGTATATAAGCTCTCAGTTGAGCCCCCCGTAATAATTCAGTTCAAATTAACCTCAGTTTATTAACTCACTCGTGCGATCTCAACAATAGGTTATGGGCCCCGGCCGTAACTGATCTTCTCCCGTAACCTACCCTCGCTTCTCGCCGCATCATCGCGCTTGGCCCTACCAGCCCAAACAGGTTTCTCCGACACACTTCTCGGAACCACACCATCGTACTCGGCCCTACCCGCCCAAACAGGTTTTCTCCGACACACTTCTCGGACCATATCTTCATCAGTTCGTGACGCACACTTCTACGCCTCTCACATCACACACACGCGACGCACACTTCACGCCTCTCGCATTTTCTCTGTGACGCACCCTCTACGCCTCTCACACCCTACTCACGCGACGCCCACTACACGCCTCTCGCTTCACACAGACATATAACATCACACGATATTCCACATGTCGTTCATTACCCCTTATACGATGTCTTCTTACCAAATCCAGCATCTCCTTGGCGAGGATAATTATCCCACCTGGGCTGTGAAGATGGTAGACATCCTAACCGATCAAGGTTTAATCGAATATGTCACCGGCATCATCCCGCGGCCCCAGCACACGCTCAACGCAGATGGTTCCGTCGTTGACCCGCAGGCCACACAGGCCAAATCTATCGCCGAATGGGATCGCAAGGACCGTCAGGCCCTGTCCCAAATTCGACTCCGCGTCTCGGACGATCCCCTTGTCTACGTCGCAGACGCCACCACATCTTCGGCAGCGTGGAAAACCCTGGCCGACACCTATCAGCCTAAAGGAGTTATCACGGTTGTTCTGCTCCGTCGTCAACTTTCCCGTCTCAATTGTGAGGAGGGAAGCAGTGTTGAGGAGCACATCCGCACTCTCACAAACCTGCGTTCCAAACTTGCGGCGCAGGGGGCTAAACTTTCGGAGGAGGAATATTCCATAACCCTTCTCACGTCACTGCCAGACTCTTGGGACAGCTTTATCTCCGGAGTTGATACGGCATCGCTGACACAATCTACCAAACTCGTTGCTCGTATTCTCGAGCAGGATCGCCGTCGCAAAGCCAAAACTTCCTTTGACGAAGTTGCGCTTCCGGCTCATCCCCATCACACCAACACCGACTCGAAATTTAATTCCGAACTCACCTGCTACGGCTGTGGCAGAATCGGACACATTATCAGAGATTGCCATGATACCAAATCAGGCAAAACTTTCTCTGCTGCTGAGAAAGAGCGCAACGGTCGCGCTTCTCGGCAACATCATGCCGACACACACCAGGCTCACCTTGCCGAGCCAGCCACATCCAACCCGACCACAGACTATGCCTTTATCACCGAGGCTAGCCCCACACCTATTCCCCCGGGTCCTCGGATTGCGGACTCTGGAGCTACTCACCACGACTCCAAAGCTACACACCATGTCATCCATTCAGCCAATTTACTTGACACCAACGTCACCAATCCATCTCTCATCAGTGAATTCGGCAGCACTTGGAGGCACGGCCATAATGCCGTCCCCATCACACCTCACGTCGGGAATTCCACCCACAATATCACTCTCACGGACGTTCGACACATCCCCGATTCCCCGTCCGACCTTCTATCCATCGGCCAAATAACTGCGGCCGGATCACAGGTTCAACCGGACAATTCAATTCAGTCCTACACTGCCACACCTGTTCCACCTCATTTGTTCTCGCATTCTCCTCCCACGAGCACACTCACGGCCACCTGTCTGCCTCCGCCTCAGCTCAAGGGGGAGAGATACCATATATTCAACAATGCTGTTGAACCCGAGGCTCCGCCGCCAGGCATCTCGGCATCCTCGCACACCATTTCTGCATCGCTTAAACGGCACACACTCACGCCAATCACCGGAAACTCTGATCCGCTCACAGTCACCGAGGCAAAATCACGGCCCGACTGGTTCAAGTGGAAAACTGCAATTGACATCGCAGTTTCTAAGGCCAAATCATCAGGTCTTCTTCCCATTTCCTCCAAACAGCTCCCACCATCCCATCATTGGATTTTTCGCACCAAACGCAACCAACACGGCATCATCATTCACCATGCCCGAATTGTTCGACAAGGATTTTCACAGCACGCCAACAGATCTGGCACCCATCTACCCTCATCAAATCCTATCCGACATCCACCTGTTCCTCTGCACCACTCCGCACACCGTCCCCTGATCGAAACACCGACATTCACATTTTAATCATCATCTTGCTCGGGAGAATCCAGCTCCTCACAGAGCATCAGTTTCCATCTGCAATTTCATTTTGACACCTCATTGACATCACTCAGTCCAATCACGAGTCTTCCAGCTTCCGCCTCGATACGACTCGCACTTGAGGGGGAGTGTTGTTATAAATCATATTCCCACGGTTCGGCCTTACGCCGACTCCCCGACGTTCTACCCGATTCTAATTACTAAGTTCTTACTCAGATATTCTCTTGTTCACTTTACTTGTAGAATACTCTAGATACATTCTGTACAGTATATAAGCTCTCAGTTGAGCCCCCCGTAATAATTCAGTTCAAATTAACCTCAGTTTATTAACTCACTCGTGCGATCTCAACAATATTGTTGAAATGTTGTCACACATTACGGCCAGTATCGGCACGTTCTACGGAGCTGCGGTACCAATCTTGAATGCTTCAAGCTTGCATCTCCCACATTGGGCCACATTGCACAGACTGGGACGTCTCGTTGATCGCATCACTGTGGCTATGCTAAATAATGATAAACACTTTTTTTCGCCAAATCGTCTCTATTTGCAAATCTAGTTTGTGGATCTTGGCGAAAAATGTGGCACTGCTACTTTGTCGTGGGAAAAACTTCGGAGGATGTTTTTTGAACTCTTTGGGCCAGTCTGGTCCCAGGAAAATTGGAATCGGGACTTAAATAAGTCTAGTTAAGGCTACAGGCAATTTGTGGACTTTGCTTGTCCACAACTGTAGTATTACCAACTGCCCCAGACGTTCTAGTGTGATCTCGGTCCATCTTTTCTTATCATTTATTCAAACTCCGCCGGATCAGTTCCGAGTACCGATAAGATAAGGATCACGCGAGAACGTCTGGGTATACCGAGACAGGCCGCTAGTGTGGCGGGAAATAGCTCCGGAGCCTGCTTGACTGAGGTAAATTACCCTGGCACTTCGGCCGAGAGGAGGAGCAAATCATGAGAGGAACATTTCTCTCAGTATTCTGCAGTACAATCAATAGGCCTCCGAGCAGTGCTGATAAAAATGATAATGGTATTTCAGGCCTGTCAAAAGTCAATTCCAGAGTCTCACTTTCCTCTGAAAAGTTGGTTTTTCTTGTGATCGTTACATTAGCAAGAGGTTCAAATTCCCCCGGGTGCATAACATTTCCATGCAAAAATACGGTCATGGGACTTGGAACCTGTCCAAGTATCTTACATCTCGTTGCAGGAATTTCTTTTAGGGATTCTTCAAAGGCAAAGATTCTGAATCCACTCTCAATACCGGACAGTCTGAAATTTGGATTGAAGAACATGTCCCAAGTTATCGGTCTGTATTTCCTTGTTATTTGATTCCAACTCCTCCTCTGTCAGAGCAAACTCTTCACATAGATCTCGATTCACAACAGTGGGGTTCCATTTCTCCATAATGCTGTCTATCAATATTTTAGCGGTGTCAATGCATTTTCCCGGGTTCTCACAACCAAACTGTGTTCGATCTCGATGACATAATGTACAGCTGCAGTTTTTACGGCCAATCCCTGAGGGATTTACCTGGTGAGGTTTTCTCATGGCATTCGTTCTCCGAGTTGCAATAGTGAGGGTATCTTTAACTGTTCGGATTTTATGATTCAATCTAAGGCACGTTGCAGCGTCCAGACGGGTGGCCTGTTGATATTGCACCTTGTTGGTGACAGGGTGTTTCCAAATAGGCATTTGTAACTTTACATCTTCACTGATGGACAGGCCAGAGAATTTTAAATTATATTTCCGGGCTGTGGGTACCATTCTTTTGACTTCCTCTGGCAATGGGGTTCTGGGACAGATTGGGATATGTACATCTTGTAGGAAAACATTCTGTTGAGAATATACTTGAATATTCTCTACCCTTCTTAGAGCGACTCAACGAGTACTCTCTACCCAATTGTAGATAGCTGTAGAATATTCTAGAACACTTGTAATTAGGTATATAAGGGCTCGCGAAGCTCGCCCAATGTATTCATCCTTTACTTTCAGTTGTCCTCCCATTCTACTTGCCCAATAGGTTATGGGCCCCGCCGCCCTCTATTGAACAGCTTACCGATATCTAATCCGCGTCGCATCCCTGTTCGAGCACCGCTCCAGTCGTGATCCGCCTTACCCCGTATATCCATAACTCGTGACAACTTTGAATCATGCCGTCCGCCGCCGCATCCAACTCCGACTCACACATTTACCGCATCGACCCGCTTCATGGAACCGAGAACTTTGCCATGTGGAAGATCAGGATGTTCCATATCCTGACTGACCTGGGCTACGATATTTACATCTCGGATACCGCTACCCCTCCAGCCGACACCGACCTTGCCGCTCTTGCCGCCTGGAACCGAGCTGATCGCAAGGCTCTTTCCACCATTGTTCTGCGCGTCGCAGACAATGTACTGGTCTATGTCTCCAACGCGAAGACCGCGAAGGAAGCCTGGAAGGCCCTATCCAATATGTATGAAGCCAAAGGTGCGATTGGGATTACTCTTACCCGTCGCAAATTTCACCGCCAAATATGTTCTGAGGATGGAGACATCGAGGAACATATTCGCACGATGCGCTCATACGAGTCCGAACTTATCCGGCTTGGCCACACCATCAAGGACGACGAATTCGCGTATACGTTACTCGAATCGCTCCCGGAGTCATGGGACTCATTTGTTTCCGCAATCGGCGATGACGTTGCCGCCGATTCCACCAAGCTCATCGCGCGCATCCTTGGCGAAGATGCCCGCCGCCGTTCGCGCCCCACCGCTGATCCCACCACCGCACTACCCGCCGTGGACATGTCCAAGGTCAAATGCTTTAAATGCGGCCGACTCGGACATTACGCTAGCAAGCACGATCAGCAGCAGGATTCGCAGCCCGAACATCGCAACGACCGCCCACCCTCGAATTCCCGTAACCGCCGTGGCCGCCAGGGCAAGGGAAAGTCCCGCGCCCACGTCGCTGTCGACAACTCATCAGACTCTGATGAAGATTTTGGTTTTCTGGCCCGTGATCCGGCCGTCTCGCATGGACTTCAACCGGACGATTGGCTACTCGACTCGGGTTGTAGTCGGTCCATAGTCCGCAATAAATCTGATTTTACCCAGTATACCGAGACCCCCGGACACAAAATCATTGGAATTGGTGACACCGCCGGTGTTGGCCGTGGCACCGTTCCACTTTCTTTCGCAGTTGGGAAGAAATCGCGTGCATGTATGATGCGCGATGTTCTTCACTGCCCGACAGCCCCCTGCAACCTGGTTTCCCTCGCGCGACTCACTGACGCAGGTTTCCGTGCAATCTTTGATGGTGATACTGTCAAAGTTGTGTCGAAACGAACTGGCACCACCCTCGCGATTGGCGACAAGATTTCTCGCCTATACAAACTTCGCATCGCACCTCCTGCCTCCTGCCCGCCAACTTACGCTTTTCCCGCGCGCTCCTGGGACGAATGGCATCGCGCTCTTGGTCACCTGAACCACAAGTCCGTCCGGAAGCTGAAGACCAAAAATATGGTCAACGGCATGGATGTTGATGAGCGTGAATCACCCCATCAGTGTGAAGCCTGTATTCAAGGCAAAGCACACGTCCTTCCTTTCCCCAAGGAGTCTGAGCGCACTTATCAAAACATCGGTGACATGGTGTACACTGATCTTTGGGGCAAAGCACGTATCCGCGGCCATAGAGGGGAGTGGTATTTTATGACTTTCACAGATGCGAAATCTGCGTTGACCCGTGTTCGCTTTTTGAAGGACAAAGCCGGTAATACTGTCCTTCAACGCGTCAAAGACTACGTCGCATTTATTCGAACCCAAACCGGCCGTCCACCCCGTTGTTTCCGCTTTGACAACGGCAAGGAATATGTCAACCAAGAAACCCTCGACTGGCTTGCGAGCCAAGGCATCGAGTACGAGGTGACTGCACCTCATTCCTCTGCCCAAAATGGCGTCGCAGAACGCCTCAACCGCACAATAATGGAACGTGCGCGCGCTATGCTTATCAGCGCCCATCTCCCCTGGTTCCTGTGGCCCGAGGCTGTCAATTATGCTGTTTACCTCAAGAACCGATGTCCTACAGCCGCACTCGATGGCGACATTACCCCCATTGAGGCCTTTACACACCAGAAGCCCGATATTTCGAACGTACACGAATTCGGCGCCAAAGTATGGGTTCTGCAGCAGGATGGGAAAGTCCACAAGCTACAAGCGAAGGCTCGCCAATTTCGCTTCGTGGGACTTTGGGAGCACGCTCGGTCCTATCGTTATTATAACCCTGGAAATAATTCGGTGCAACATTCCCGGAATGTTATTTTTCAGGACCCCAGCACTGTTGCAGGTGATTATATTGTCCCTGCTCCGTACCCTTCTCTGCTTGAGGGGGAGAATGTTGAGCAAAATGCGGAATTGCAACCAGATCCGGTTACTCCGCCCATTACCACGACGGCTGCACCACCACCTACTCCTGCTACATCCATTCCTAGACCTACACAAAATTCTGGACCAATTTCAACCACATCTACGCTTACACCGCTTCCCACGCCTACTCCTTCTCCCGCATCATCTCCACCGCCGCCCAAGGCTCCACGCGACATCAGCAGCAAAATTACGACAGAGAATATCATTGAAGGCAAGAGGACTCGCCAATCGAAGCCCGATTTTCTCTTCGCTGTCACTGAAGCCGCTGCGCTCGATGAGGACCCGAAATCTGTCAAGGAAGCGCATGCACGACCTGACTGGTCCCAATGGCAAGCCGCCATGGATGCTGAAATGGGTCAGCACCTTAAATTGGGGACCTGGGAAGTCGTTGATCTTCCCCATGGACGCAAGGCAATTGCCTGCCGCTGGGTCTTTCGTCTCAAACGTGACGCAACCGGCAAAGTTGTGAAATACAAAGGCCGTCTTGTAGTCAAAGGATTTTCGCAGATCCCTGGCATTGATTTCACCGAAACTTTTGCCCCGACCATTCGGCTCGAGACCTTTCGATTTTTATTTGCTCTCGCTGCCCGCTACAACCTCAAAGCTCATGGCATGGATGTTGTCGCAGCTTACCTAAACAGTCCGCTCGAGGAGGAAGTTTTCATGCAGCAACCTGACGGCTACGATGATGGCACCGGCCGTGTCTGTCGTCTCAAGCTCTCGCTGTATGGTCTACGCCAATCAGCCCATAATTGGAACCATACTCTCGACTCCGCGTTCAAAGAACTCGGATTTACACGTTTGATCTCGGATCAATGTGTTTACCTTCGCCGCGACACTCCTACTTCCTCTCCCACCATTGTCGCTGTTCACGTCGATGACATGACCCTGTTCGCTCACACCGACGCTGAGCTTGCTCGGCTCAAGGGGGAGCTTTCCTCCAAATTTAATGTCACTGATTTAGGTGAACTGAAAAATATTCTTGGGATGGAAATTGCACGCAACCCCGATGGCTCTGTTCGGCTCACCCAAATCGCCTACGCTGAACGCATTCTGGAATCCGTTGGCATGTCTAATTGTCATGCCGTCTCGATCCCGCTAGACCCGAATGTGAAGCTGGCATTACCCGAGAAGGATGATCCGCGCATCGTCAACGAAGACTTACGCCGCGAGTATTTATCTGGAGTTGGTAAACTCATGTATCTCGCAGTTGCGACGCGCCCGGACCTTGCTTATGCCGTTCAGCACCTCTCGCAATTTTCGCAGCGCCCTGCACCCGAGCACCTGTCCGCGCTGAAGCGTGTTTTCCGCTATCTCCGTGGTACTCATAATCTCGGCATTTCTTTTCGACGTGACGGCGATCTCCATCTATATTCCGATGCCGATTGGGGAGCGAGTCAAATTGACCGTCGCTCAATTTCTGGATACTCGGCATTCTTTGCCAATGGCCCGGTTTCTTGGAGTTCGCGCAAACAGCCCACAGTTGCACTTTCAACCATGGAAGCCGAATTCATGGCACTCGCACGCGCCACTTGCGAAGCCATCTGGCTACGCGAACTCGGTTCAGAGCTCGGCTTACCATCAAACGACGCTACCCCCATCCAGGTCGACAATCGCGCTGCAATGATGTTCGCCGAGAGCGTTGTTTTCCACGCCCGGTCCAAACATATTGATATCCGGTATCACTTTATTCGAGAGCGAGTTGCTTCTAACGAAGTCAAACTCACCCACTGCGCCTCTGAAGATAACTTGGCCGATATTTTCACCAAGGCCCTTCCACGACCTCTGTTTGAGAACTTACGCAATCGCATCATGTCGCACTCTGGTTGAGTCGAGGGGGAGTGTTGAGAATATACTTGAATATTCTCTACCCTTCTTAGAGCGACTCAACGAGTACTCTCTACCCAATTGTAGATAGCTGTAGAATATTCTAGAACACTTGTAATTAGGTATATAAGGGCTCGCGAAGCTCGCCCAATGTATTCATCCTTTACTTTCAGTTGTCCTCCCATTCTACTTGCCCAATACATTCAAAATTTGACCTGGTCATACATTTACGTAGCTTGTCTCCAGGAATTTGACAAAGAGGTAATCAACAAAGTGGCACCAAGCAGCTCGTTTAGGTCCCTGGACAAGATATGACTGCAAATTCCTTAGATTAATGGCTTCGTTTCTGGCAGGAATATCCAGTATCTGTTTTCCACCCTCGGCAGTATCCAGAATCATAGTATCATATGCAACCCGGGGTTTTTTCCCATCCCAAAGGAAGTTGTGCTCCGCATTAATTACAGCTGTTTGCAGAACTTAGGGCGCGGCGTTTTTTTTTTTTTGGTAAATTTTCACGAGAACAGCGATTGCGGGATCATTTCTCAACCGTTTTCCCTGGAAATAGGCTCATTAGATTTGCACGGAAAGGGCGGAGGGCTTTGTCTCCTAGGTTTTTTTATGGGCACCGGAAATCTCCTTTTTGGGATAGATTCCCGTGTTTTTCAGTGGTTGAGTGGAGAACATGTCCCATGGGACCTATTTTGCTCCGATTGACCTATATTTTTGTTATGGTGGACTTGAACATATTCCGGAGGGCCTCAAATACCGGTATTTTGAATGTGATCAATACTTCAGATATATAGGTCACAGATAAATTCCTTTCATATTGCTGATCTCAAAGTGTATGGTGGATTTGAACCAGCATTCACATTCACTATCCCGGTATTTCAGGCCCTCCGGAATATGTTCAAGTCCACCGTAAAAAAAAAATATAGGTCAATCGGAGCAAAATAGGTCCCATGGGACATGTTCTCCACTCAACCACTGAAAAACACGGGAATCTATCCCAAAAAGGAGATTTCCGGTGCCCATAAAAAAACCTAGGAGACAAAGCCCTCCGCCCTTTCCGTGCAAATCTAATGAGCCTATTTCCAGGGAAAACGGTTGAGAAATGATCCCGCAATCGCTGTTCTCGTGAAAATTTACAAAAAAAAAAAAAACGCCGCGCCCTAAGTTCTGCAAACAGCTGTAATGTTTCTTCAACATCCTTTGGCATTCTTTGTACTCTAGTCAAGTACTGTGTTCTTCCACCTATGACCATGTTTATGATGTGTCGTTTTCCCTCAAGAGTCGGTGTGAATGTCTTCCATCTCTCTAGGTCAATGGTGATTTTTTCAAGCACTGATGGCCATAGTGTAATGTATGGAACACTGTTTCCAATCCATGCTCCCAACATACGACAGGTTTGGCCATCCGGTATTATCTGGATGCTTTCATCAATAGCTCCTATCTCTTGATCAAGGGCAACTATAACCCCATCTTCTGCAGCTTCTGCATAGTTCAGGAGGAATTTGGCGATTTTCACTTGATCTTCAATTTTCCGTCCTTTCATGAAACCAGCTTGGTTAGGATGCACAAGGGAAGGAGCTACCTTCATCAATCTCAGTGAGTAAGTCTTCGTCATTAACTTGTAATCATAGTTCAAAAGAGTCACGGGTCTATAGTTGCTAATCAACGACTTGTCTCCCTTTTTGAAGACGGGGCAGAGCCACCCCGCGTTGAATTTCGAGCTTGTTGCGATACCATATTTCTCATTATCAGCATATAGATTTGTAAGGAAGGATAATATATTGAACGATTCGTGGTCAGTTCCTTTGCTTTGCTGGAATAGGATGTCCAGCACTTTATAAAATTTATAGGGAAGTCCGTCCAAACCAGGAGCGTTCCCGTTGTTCGAGAGTTTCAGTGCATCACCAATATCTTCTGTTGTTAATTCCTTGTTCATCTCATTGTATTCAAACTTGGACAGGTGGACATCACAGTGTTCAAGGGTGATAGTTGTTGCCATCATTCTTCCGTATTCATCCGGACGATCCTTACCTTGGATTGAGTTGTGGTAATCCCGGGCCATTTGAGTCATCCGTTTTGGATGAGTCTCATAGTGTGGTACATGAGAATTGGTGCTGTCCTCCACCTTGAATTCATGTATTGATTCTTTGGGATGGTAGCCTTTGGCTGAACGTGTCCAGGACTTGGTTCGCAGAGTTTCACCTTCAACATCGTAACGTGCTTCTGAGAGGGCCTTCTTTTTCTCAGATTCTTCCCTCAGACAGTCAGCAATTTTCGTTTCCAATAGGTATGTCAGAAAAACCCTGTTTCGGTTGGAACGGATTGAGTCGACTTGGTGGCTTAACTGGTTCCAACTGGGGCTTGGAACCCATTTTTGAACCAGTTGGAACCGGTTTCAAGCCACCAATCCGTCTCAATCCGTTCCAACTGAAACAGGGTTTTTCCGACATAGATAGCTAAAGACCTCGAGCTTGAACCATCGTGTGACTATCGCGTCGCCTTCTTGGGAGCCAAAGCTGCCACAACATGATGCAACACCCATGGGCAAAAGCGCGGAGAAAAAAATCATTCCCAGTTTGCGGTCAAAGAACGAAGCCCATTTCCGCTGGAGTCTTACCGACCACACATCTCAAGTCAACCGAATCCTAAACTCGTCATGAACGGAAATCTGCAATCAATCCTGGACGAACTCTGAATGGATATCTCCCGTTCGGGAGGTCGAGAAAGTCATTCACTTTGCTGCTATTCAAGAAGGATGTAGTGTATATACAAATTACGGAGCAGCGATGCAAGAAACCCAACCAGAGAATTATCAACGCATACAAGATTGATCTTTTGTAAAACATTCGACAGGCCCTGCGAGCGAAACCATGGAGTGAGCGGTGCTGAAAATCGGCAAAGAGTGTAACATACCCAACTTATCCGTCCTTCTCATCCCGACAGGAGGCTGAGATAGAGAATAAGTTCTGCATCGACATACGCACGGACGGCTGACTTACCTCCTAAGATCTACGCGGCCACCATTCGCGCAGGTCAGTAATCACCTTCCGCGTTACCTCCTTTGACGGCCCTTCCGGTGGCTCAGATGCAATTTTGGCATACTGGGATCCGGCTTTACTCTCCAAGAATTCGATAATCCACTGGCCCATTATGGGTAAGTCGTCCATCTCGATCCGAGCCTGCACGGCCGCCATGGCCACCGAAACGCGGGTCTCACCATATTCCTCGATGAGCTGGTCCACGAACCCACTAGGTGCGTCCTGAAACTTGGGAACTGTTCCCAGTACTGCCGCAATGCACCGTTCGTCCCCGGTAGCCATGGCTGTCTGCACGGCACGCCGGCCCCATCTGCGTCAAGAAGAACACCTCGATGGAGGGTACCTCTGAATCGGTGGAGCAGGTGGCGTTCTGGACAACCCCGGGAGTCAGCTCCTTCCCACAGACTTTTTTGTGGTTCGGCCAGTCCGAATTTTGACAGGTCCTGCAGAAATAGTTAGGTGGTGGACCAGTATTTCCGATAAAACACCTACCCGGAGCAGTAGAAAACTTTGCGTGACACATTCTCGTTGCAATTTTTACAGACCGAGAACCGGGCACCATTTCCCTCTCTGTCTCCGCAGCCCTCGCATATGCGGGTGCCCCAATGCAATGGGGTCGATTCATTGTCATCACTTTTAATCACCCGAGGAATTCCGACGACGGATGAAATGGTGTTGTACAGGAAAGAGACTGCGCGGCGTTCAATTTCAACAACACACCCGGTCAATGAACTCACCAAGGAAGCTGTCGCGCAGTGCTATCCAGATTTGAACTCCCGCCGCGTGTCCGGCGTTCTCGAGCCGCTCGATCGACTCCTTGGTCCAACCTGGATGCAGGTACGATGTAGAACCGCCACTCATGACGCTCGCCTCGTCCGGAACATATTTCTTCAAGAGGGTAAGAAACCCTTCGCCGTTATCGGTTTCCATGGATGCAAGCGTAATATCAGAGGTATACATGCGGGTGTTTGGCATGTGGACCGGTTCTCGCAAGCAGGTGCGGAAAAGCCCCTCCAACATATGCGCCTCTCGTACCGCGGGTGTCAGTGTTTTCCAGCAGGAATTCGGCTCCAGGATGCTGGTAACGGCCAAGACACGCAGCTCCACCTGAATCACACGGACGCTGCGCACGAGGTTGTAGTTCCAATGCATCTTCTCCTGCTTTCCAGAGGCATTCGATCCCACCAACGTTTCCAAATTGCGAACCTTGAAGTCAAAGAAGGGGAAGCTAAGCTCCCAAGCGGCGTTCCAGGCGGCGATGCCGTCTCTGAAGTCTGGCATTCCGTACGTACCTTCAAAAGAACGAGCACGCAGATGGGATCGCTGCCCTGCGCAGAAAACTGGATGCGCTTGGGGAGGCTAACCGAGCCCTCCAGGCCGAAAACAGCGCACAACGCAAGGACTTAGACGCCGTGCAAGCCGCAATTGCCCGGCTCGAGATTGTAGCAGCTCCTCCGCTTGTTCTTCGGGCGCGTTCGCCCGAACGGCGTCTCAATCTTCACGCCCCTTCCCGCCGTGGCTCGCGCTCCCCTCCTGCAGCTCAATACCCCAAAAATCAACACCTCTCTCGCCCCCGCTCCCGCTCCCGTTCGCCTCCGGGTGCGCAGCTGGCTAAACGCCCTCGTAGGGAAGATGGGAAGGGTTTCATCTCGGTCGGCCCAATTGGTGAGTCCGCCGAGACCAACAGGAAGTTTTTCGAACTGCACCTCCGAACTGCGATCCCGAAATTCCGGCTGGACTCCCCTTACGACGTTGAAGCGGATCCAGCGTACAAACACAATTATCGCATAACGGTGACCTCAAACGCTGTTGCGCGGGCGCTCATAGAAGCGTGGGGGAAGAATACGGTCATTGGCTATGCCAACATCAAAATGTTCCAGATGGCGGGACCGTCTGGCACGGAACGAACCCTGGGTGACTCAAAGAAGTCGGCGACGCCGGGTAGTAACAGCACACGCAGCCACCAAGACTACGCCCCGCGCGCGTCGACAAGTCACAACCAAGCGCGCTACTCGGAACCGAGTCGGCGTTAGTTCAATATCTGTAGCTACAACGGATGTCCTAATGTGATTTTTGTAACGTGTTCGCGCAACCGTTGTATACCGTGTCCTCAATCCTATGTCCCACGAATGGCGTCTCGAAAATTTTTATCTACAAATTTCTCCACACGGATCTCCTCGCCCAAGCTCACCGTTGATGGTAACATAACCGCAGTGAGGTACTTCCGCGAACAAGACGAATTGGAAACAATGGTGCTGCAAATACACCCCGGCTGAAATCAGCTCATGCGGCTACGATCCTTCGCTCTTTCCTGGGTGGCTGTGGACCTTCCCCGGAAGTTGAACACGCCATATTTTTGGTTGTTGGCTCCTGCATGCACTCTGCAAAGGGAAGACTTACGACATGTTCTTGTGTACTGGTGGACACCGGGGAGTTATGCCTGGGAAGGGGGAACCCTTCCCGCACACCAGCGAAGTTCGCTGGTGGTCAGGTCCCACGTGGTTGTAACCGGTGGTCCAGCCATTTAGGCCGGCCAGTCCACATTTGCTCAGCGTCTTGTATCATCACCCCCCTGGAATGAGTGTGTGCTCCGTTGGCATCTTGTAGGTTTAAGTATGGATAACCACCCGTATGTTCCTACATGTTTGTCTTCGGTAGACTCATTGTTCAGGTTGTGGACCACTCGAGTATAATATACCGTACGTATACGGCAGCGTAAACTTCTTGATACGTCGAGGCATTGGGAAGATGGGAGACGTGGCTTGCGAACAAAGGCAAGGGGGAATCGGAATTCGGGGGGAACGAGTAAGTCCTGGCCGGATAAGACCGGCCGCTGTCATCACTCTCTTTATGAAATTACGTGTGTCCGTCCGTCCGTCTGTCCGAAGCCTTTTCAATCTTCGCTTTTAATTTATCATTCCGGTAATTCTAGGTCACCGTTTTTGCTGCTTTCTGTTGTCTGGGTTCTAAGGCGGGGCACGGGGGAACCCGTGGGATCTGCTCACTGGGGCTCCGATTGGCAGGGAGTGGTCCAGGGGCGACGGTGTATTTTTACTTGCTTTGTACACCAGGATAATCCCTGGAAACCGGTATTCGTGATTCGGACCGTGCCGTGTAATGCTACCTACCTACCTACCTACTGGCTCCTGGTGCCGACACCTCAATTTAGATTCGGGGATGCCTACCGATGGTCCGCACAATCACCGTTCAGTTCTCCTTCAGATAAGCTTACAAGTCCCCGTGGATTCCCCGATGATTTCCTTGACTCTCAACTCACCTCGGTTCAACGCAGGGAAACTCCATTTAACTCAGGTCTACCGCCTTTCCACCCAGTGACGCAACCTCTCAAATTCAAATTTATTGTTCAAGTCACATTTTTTGCAGTGTTCGGCCTACTTGGTTGAGATCTATCTGGTAACACATCCTGTTTTTTTTTTTTTTTTTTTTTTTTTTTTTGGTGGTGCGTTTGTTGTGACCTCAGGCAACTGATAATTGATCAGCCCCTTTGGTCCGCAAAGGACGGAGGAACATGTGACCTCCTAGGCTCCTAACCAACGGCGGGAATGCTTTTACGCACGAACGGCAAATGCCGAACAGTGTGGGACTCGACCAAGATTGGTAATACCCACTAGAACCCTCCTAACATCCTGTTACTTACATAACTTACAGCTCTTTGCAGAACTTAGGGCGCAGACAATTTTTTTTCTTTTTCGGCCGTTTTGGGCAGTCATGCTTATCAAAATGCAAATGGAGTTGTCAAAATGTGCGCTCCCCTTGTCGCAATTCCAGCACAGTCCGAGAGCCGTTTTTTGAAGCCCTCGGACTTCCAATGGATAGCCCTGATTTTTGCGGTGTACCAGTTAGTCGGCTTGTGCTTCGGCCCTAGCACGTCGGTATTCAAAACCCCACTCGCGGGAAACACAGAGCAAATAATTTGTTCAAAATACCGAGCCACCGTGCAATGCTCGGATCAGTCGGTATTCAAACACCCGCTCGCGGGAAACACGGAGCAATAATTTGCGTTCAAAATACCGAGCCACACTATTTCTGTACAGTATTTGTGGACATTATTTATGGACAGCCGGGGATATTTGGAGTTACTGTATTTGTGGACAGCCGAGAATATACCCGCATCGAACTATTTCTGTACAGTATTTGTGGACATTATTTATGGACAGCCGAGAATATTCCGCATTGCATCCCGCAAAGCAGCATAGTCAATACCCCGCCTTTGTAGCTGTACACTACCCGGTGGCATTTCAATCGCGGACACGGAAAAGCCACTCGCCTGGCCGAACCGAGCCGAGCCGCGACAACACGCCAACGGACCCTTGGCCGGGCCGAAGCAACACCGAGTCCCTGACCTATGGCCCAAAAGGGGCGATCATTCCCCGCAAATGTCTTCGGAAATCCCCAAATGGACAAACACCATTCTGCACCGGAAATCCTTCGGCCCGTACTTCGGACTATGTGTGGATCGGCCCGAGGTCGCAGTCCGGATTCGGGCCACAGGACTCTATATAAGCGGCCCTGTACCGGCTGTCGATTGGTATCCTCCCCTCTATGTAGGGTGCCTACTTCGGTTCTGGGGGATCAAGGTCGCAACCTGGCAAGTTGCAACCTTTGTTTGGGCTCTGGGAGTTCAGGGACGCAACCTCGAGTTGCGTCTGCTTGGTCTCTCTCCAGTAGGGAGTCAAGCTCGTTTCAGACTCTGCCTGCTTGGGTTCTGGGGGATCAAGGTCGCAACCTGGCAAGTTGCAACCTTTGTTTGGGCTCTGTGGGATCAAGGTCGCAACCTGGCAAGTTGCAACCTCTGTTTGGGCTTTGGTGGATCAGGGCTGCAACCTGGCAAAGTTGCAGCCATTTTTTGGTTTCTGGAGGATCGGATTGAGCTGCGACCTGGCTAGTCGCATTCTCTTTCTGGCCACTCTGGAACGACAATGATAGGCAGCAGGAACAACAACCTATATGGGACAATTTGCTTCGAAATTGCGTCGGTAGTATATTCATCCGTTTTCCTTAGCTGACATTGAACCGCTCGCCAGTGCTCTGGCCGGCGCGCACTATGCACGCCCGCCGCCCGTGCTGCCGATGCTCCCCAACGGCTCACCCGCGTCTTTCCGCAGCTCAATGTCGGGGATGGCGTCGCGGAGGGACTCGTGCGTTTGCGACGCGAGAATCTCGCGGCGAGATGCGGCACCAGCGCCAGAAACAGCTCGCGCGCTCGCCACCCGTGCGTGGCAAGGGCGGGGATGACATCGACGCTTCTGTGCCGCTAGAGTTTCACGACATGACGCCTTGGTAGAGCTGATGGAGGACGTCTGGAGTTATCGATTTGTATATGTCGACGTAGGGCAAGCCTTCCCAATTAAAATGGATGAACGATCGGCTTGATTCCGGCCGCCTTGCACTTCCACAAACTCCGCGGGATTGTCATCGAAGGTCGCCAGCACGTCAAGAATTGCTTCAAGGTCTCGAAATTTGTCTGGTTCTCCGTCCACCGGGGTGGCCCCCAGCTCTTTGGCCGATTCCTCGCACTGCGGGCATTCCATATTCTTGATGCAAGTGACGAGAAGCTGGTCCGGATAATCTCCGACGTACTAGGCCGCCAGAATCGGATGGCCGCGACGCGCTACTCCGTCCCCGCTCACAACTACCATGCCATCAACACCTGCAGTCTTCAACGGCTCCACAATCTTGGACATGCAGGCGTGGAAAAGGTTGGCTAGAATTCGGCGTCGTGAAGCTTTGACAGTTATGTGTTCCAGCTTCGACGTAGGAAGATACGCCAAAAGAATCTGGGCTTGGCGGGAAGGTTTTCGACGGATATCTTTGGGGATATTCCCAATGCTTAGATACACCGGGTACGCCGTACGATTTCGGAACAGGGTTAGAAGGGTTTTGTCGGACGAAATGATGATTGGGATCACAGTTGCGCCCTTCTTTTTCTTTTCCAATTCGCGCTTGACCAACATCGTTAGTAGGAGTGCATCGGGCATGGACCTGAGGCTCACTTGTGTCGCCCACCACCACTTGCCCGTGTGCATGTCGTGATAAAGTCTAACGGTTTGGTCTTCATCGGCATAGTGGCGCTCCGGAGATACCTTCAAATGGGCCGCAAACTCTGGATCTCCGAACAGCGCCTTCACGCACTCCAGGATATCGCGAAAATAAACATCGTAAGCTTCCCCACCAACAACAATTTCCTTGCGCTTGAACTTCGGACGCCCAGGAAGGCTTGTATCAATTATATTGTTAAGTTCGCGACTGTTTTTGTATGATAATCCGAGTCGTTCCGTTACCTGAATCGAAGTCAGTGCAGTTTATTTCTCTACATCATTGTACTTACTCCGCTAATCTTCAGTAAATCGATGAAAGCTGTTGATCCGGGACCGCGTAATTTTGCCCAGCGCGCCAGTTCCCACTCCAATTTCGACGTGAATGGGGCCCAGATATTTGTTGGATCTCCCGAACCGGCCTTGTACCGTTCGTAACCAGCTTCACCCCGGCGCAGCGGGGCCCCAGCATCGCCGTCCGTGAACTGAACGATGATCGGCTGTTGACGAACTTGTTCCTCCCCAGAAGCCCGATTCTCTCGCGCCGGGACATTCGGTTGGGCGTCAGCAACTCTAGGCGCATCTGGGCCATCGGCCTGACGCTGCTCATCCGGCTCATCCTCAATTCCGGGGAATTGGTGGCCATCAAGCACTGGTGGCTCCCAGCCGAGGTCACCGTCTTCATCCTCCGAATCGGAATCATCGGATTTCATCAAGTCCGGCAGGTTATCAAAGTCGTCCTCTCCATCACGGCGGGGATCAGCTGGCTCTCGCTCTTGGTCCATGTCAAAATCCTCCTCCTGGTAAGTCCCGAAGTAATCTCCACCAAATTGGACCGGCTGCTGCTCCTCTTCAGGCTCGAGGTCGGGTCGATAATGCATATTTTCGTCATGAACTGCCCAGCAGGCTTCATTGCCAGTCCGCTGAAGGTGTAAGGTATAACCAGACAGCGAGAAATCAATTTGGCATCCAGGGCACCGGACCATTACAGCAGATGGAAAGCAGTATACTGCGACGAGGTACGCGTAAACGAAGTGATTGATGTCGGTCTCCGAGTCATGCGTGATCCCCGAAACGCCAAAGTTTTTTTTCAAGTCCCCACATCAATCGTACCACATCCGCACACTTCGCTTCCTCTACTTTCTTCCTCTACTCGAGTTCTTACTAGCTGGGAAAGAGTATTTGCCGCCCCGTCTTCCGTCTCGCAGTAGTCTATGGTACTGCGTGATGTGTACATACAATGCCTCGATTGGAAACTCGCCGTCGAATTTTGACCGATTTCGAGACAATGGTTGAGCGCGACTCATCTGCCTCCGAGCCCAACGCTTGCTATTCAGGCTCTTGACCGCACACTCCGGGATATTCTCAATGACCAGCGTCCGTTCGGCGGCATCACCGTGGTCTTCGGTGGTGACTTCCAGCAGATTTTCTCAGTGGTTCCGAAAGGATCCCGCGAACAGATTGTGGATGCGTGCATTCAACGCTCTTATATCTGGCAGCATGTCGAGCTTTTGATCCTTCGCCGGAACATGCGACTCGAGACCGAGGGGCAATCTGAGCGAGATTTTGCTGCATGGTTGTTGGATATCGGGCACGGACGCAATGTCGATGGAGAAGGAAATGTTCTTCTCCGTCCGCAGATGAGGATTGACAGTCCTGTTGACTTGGTCGAATTCGTCTATCCCGGAATCTCGAGTAGCCCAGGGACGATGGTGTAAATAGTGCGTGTACACAGGGACAATTCCTGGAAACTGGTGTTCATGAGTTGGACCGTGCCATATAATTCTACCTACCCAGTGCCTGCAGTCAACAATGCCCTATACTCCAGGCCCCCTACGTATGATTAATCCCTAGAGTTTAGGGCCCCCCGAAATCCGCCGGATTTTCGGCAAAGTCCTGAGCTCCTCAGCAATAATATTATTTCTACAATATTCTCTGACCTGTGTGTTAGAGGGGAGCCAACCAGATTTTCAGAGGTATAATATTATTCCCACCACATCACTGGGTTCAGCCAATGTAGGACCAGATGGGTAATAATATTATGCAACTTGCATACATGGGTTCGGCCTATTCAGGTTTTGATAGACCATAATATTTAGCTGCCTACAGGCCAGGGTTTGGCCAATCCGATTACTGACCAACTGTAATATTTCATCACCTGCATACTGGGGTTCAGTTTTTGCAGGTCCCAGAGGACTTTAATATTTTGTGCCCTACAAGCTCAGCTTAAGCTGATGCACCTCCGTAAGATTATAATATTTTGCATCCTGCATGCGAAGGTTCAGCAGATGCACTAGATGGGTTGTAATATTGTGTAACTAACATACCTGTGTTCGGCCTATGCCAGTTGTGATATACTGTAATATTTTGCCACTTATGGGGCAGGGTTGGGTCGATGCAGTTACTGTAATATTTCATCACCTGCATACCGAGGTTCAGCCGATGGAGGTCCCAGTGGACTAGAATATTTTCGGTCCTATAACCTGAGTTTCAGCTCTGCAAGACTTTGATATTTCACCGTGTAAAACCCAGGCTTTGGCTGATTCAGTTCCAGATGGACTATTGTATTTCATCAACTATATATACATATTATACCTTACATCAGTTTATTTAAAGCTGGTTTCAGCTGATGCAGGTCCGATAAGAAAATATATCTTGGTCATATTTGTTCCCCATCAAAACTGCTACGCTTGCATCCATATTTGGGAATTTACTTTGTTTCCCCATATAGACCACTACACTTTTGTCCGAATATGGGAATTTTTCCTGGAACTCACTTCTCCAGGCTAGTCCCAGACCTTATTCAGAACCTATTTGAATCACACAAGTATAATTTATTGCAAAACAGTGTACTGACATGTGTAATGTCAATATAAAGAGGGAGCAGCTTGTCCATCAGGTCCTGACATTGTAGTTTCTGCTCTGTCATCTCAGAGGGTATGAAGATGCACAAGTGGTACACACCTCACTTATCCCAGGTTTTATCAATGGACTGGCCATCCAAGGATATAGCTATCTACTCAAACAGCTAAAACACATTGGCTGTTCATTGACAGCTGAATAAAAATTCCCAATGGTTGAATACAGAATATGGCTGTTTTGAGTCAGTATTTTACCTATGGGCATATAATAAAACATTACCAAAAAGGACTGGAGCATGCACAAAGTTGCTACAGCAGGAGATTAAAGTATACATGTTGAGAAATTTTGTGAATGTCCAGAAATATGTCAAACAACATAATCTCTTGGATCTTCTTGATTTTGCTGTATGTTATACCAACACTATATTAGTATTTTTCAGCACTGAAGGAAATTCCATCTCCATAAGTATACCTCCAGTAGGCCCTTGCCCAAGTGAAAATGAATATAATGTATGATTTTGTTGCTAGTGTAGCAAATATGCCAGAGCTTCCTGACTTGGGCATTGTCAAGATATTTATTAAGTAGTCAACATACATCAAAGAGAACATGCCAGTGTCTCAAATCTGGGTTCTTTAGCATGAAAGCTGTTCCAAGGTTCTGGAATGAAAATCAGCATGAAATCATGAGAGATAAGTACAAAAGAAGATATTTGAGCTCCCAATGGCTCAAATTTACATACCCAGAGGTTCCGAGGTCCTGAAACTCAAAGGAAAGACTAGTCCCAATTAGGAAACTGCTCACGCAGAGCAGTTAAAATAGCTGCTACTAGCTAGGCAGGCAGCAAAGTATTATCGTCCTGCATCAGCAGAAGCTGGGTATGCAGGACTCAAAATATTATAACCTACCACCAATTTGTGGATAAGCCAAACCTAAGATTGCAGGTAGCAAAATATTCTATGCTCACATCGGCCAAACCTAGCTATGCAGCATTCAAAATATTATGGTGTCTCAGACACATGAGCTGAACCCAAACTCGTAAGTTGCAGAATATTATAATCAATCAATTCCTGCATAGGCCAAACCCCAGGATGCAGGTGGCAAAATATCACAGTCTGTCAGTATCTGCATGGGCCAAACCCTGCCATGTGGATTCAAAATATTATTATCTCTCAGACAGTGCATTGGCCAAACCTAAGCATGCAGGACTTAAATATTACAGTATGTAACAAATTGCAACAGCCAAGCCCTTGGATGTGGGGCGCAGAATATTATAGTCTCTCAAAAGGTACATTGGCTGAACCTATCAGTACAGAATAATACAGGCTCTCAAATGGCACATTGGCTGAATCTTCACATGCAGGGTGCAAAATATTATAATCTTACAGAGGTGCATCAGCTGAAGCTCAGCTTGTAGGGCTCGAAATATTAAAGTCTGCTGGGAACTGCATCAGCTAAACCCCAGTATGCAGGTGATTAAATATTAAAGTGGGTCAGTAACTGGATTGGCCAAACCCTGGCCTGTAGGCGGCTAAATATTATGGTCTATCAAAACCTGCATAGGCCGAACCCATGTATGCAAGTTGCATAATATTATTACCCATCTGGTCCTACATTGGCTGAACCCAGTGATGTGGTGGGAATAATATTATACCTCTTAAAATCTGGTTGGCTCCCCTCTAACACACAGGTCAGAGAATATTGTAGAAATAATATTATTGCTGAGGAGCCCAGGACTTTGCCGAAAATCCGGCGGATTTCGGGGGACCCTAAACTCTAGGGATTAATCATACGTAGGGGGCCTGGAGTGTAGGGCATTATTGACTGCATATTGTGAGCCTTGACCAACCCTGCCACGGCCTTGTCAATGATTTCTTCCTCCTTCTTTAACACGCTCTTCTTCTCTGCGGTCTCCTTCAAGCTGGTGCACGTTCTGTGATGACAGTCCCTTGTCATTCCACCAACGGAGAATGTCTCAAGCTTGTCGTGGACATCACAGCCTGGAAGCTCCTCCTTCAGCAATGCACCCAGAACCCCCGATGTCGCTGTCCAGCCCTTCACCCACTCCTGGGTACAGAATGTCGGGTTATGGCACCAAGTGGAGTGGAGTGGTTCCGGAGGACACACTGCAAGTGTTGTCCGATGGTCTGCAACCTCGGCCTGAGCTCTTGCCAAAGCACGGTAAGCCTCCCAGCCAATCAGAGCCTCGTCCTCCAGAGAGATTTCGGTAATGGGAACAGTCATCAGGGCGTCGAACGCTTGGGCAATCCAGCCAGTAATCTGATAATCACATCCTATTCTGAAGCGAAGGGCAGCACCTAGGCCTGGATGGCTCTCAAGATGGTGTATGGCATACTCCACACCTGTCTCTCTACCGAAAAAGTGGCTTGTTTTCAACACGGCACAGAGATTGTCTATTTCGGGGAGATCGCGAGACCAACTGAGATACAGGATGGTGAGCCAGCCTTCGATCGACGACAGAGGATTTTGCTCACCCCTTGTTATTGAACATGAACTCCAGGAATCTTTCGCATTCTGTAGCAGTAAATTGGGCAGGCAGCTGAACCGCTGTCTGATCACTGGAGCCATCGGCCCCAGCCTTCCTCCCTGCCTCTATCCAGTCTTTACTGCTCTCCATTGACGAGGCGGATGGATAGTTTGGAATGGGCAAGGTAAGCATCCCATTAAAGCAGTCGCTCTGCTTGATGAGATTGTGTCGGTAGACATTGTAGAGCGTCCCATCGCCTGCCTCATGCATAGTTAGAATCCAATATAGCAATGGGAAAATAAAACACCATTTACCTTCAACGTCAGAGTCCCATCTGAGAAGTAAAGTGTGGGATGGCGAGCCATTCCTTCGGGGAAGGTTTTTAGGAGTCAAGCTATGCTGATCACATGCACAACTCTCTTTGAGACGCCATGGAGGATTTTGAATTCCCAGAAAATATACCTCCACTGCCCCCGAATCTCCAGCCTTGGCCAGCAAATGTTACTATCGCCCACCAAGTGCTGGACAATGCTTACATTCGGGCGCTGCAATCTATTCGGGAGGATGGTAGTGACCCCCTTCGATACAAGCTCTTGTCGTCCAACATCATCGACAACATGGTACCCATTCTAGAGGGATTGGAGGCTTCTGTACCTCGGGACTGGATTGACGAATCTGTCAATATTTTCGGCCCGCTCGTTTATGAGCTTCAAGTTGTTGCCTTGGGGGCGGAGGGGATGTAAGTCGTGTCAAATTTATCCGTAATATATTTATTGATGATGTCCAGAGAGCGGGAGAACATACAGCTTTTGCAACCTGTGTCGGAACAACCCACAGGAAGACGCGGCCGACCCAAAAAGCATATCGATCCAGAATACCTGAAAGAGGCTGCTGCCCCGAACCGAAATATAAAGATGGGTACACTTGCGGCAGCTCTGGGAGTCCATCGTCACACGTTAAGGAAACGAATGAGGGAGCTTGGTGTGCAGAAGAGATTTGATGAGCTGGACGATGATGAGCTGGACGCAATCACCCGCCAGTACAAGGCAAAAAAACCGACATCGGGACTTCGCTATCTCCGTGGTCATTTTCGACGGAAGAACGAGCACGCTATTCCCTCAAAAGAGTGGATGCATTGGGCCAGGCGCTCCGAACACACCTTGCTATCAAACGTCGGCGTTACAAGGTTCCAAGGCCCAACTTTCTTTGGCATTGTGACGGCCATCACAAACTCATCTGGTGGGGAATCGTCATCCACGGATTCATTGATGGGTACTGTAGAACAGTAAGTGTAATCGCGATTGGGAATCGATCCTTACTGACACCTAGGGATCGGCACCGTAGCCGTAAATACGGCATACGGCATACGGCTATACGGCAGACCCGTACCGTCCCGTATGGCCCTCGGCGCCCTCCTTTACGGTTACGGGTCTTAGCCGTACGTACTGCCGTAGGAAGCCGTATAAATACGGCCGTATACGGCACCCATACGGACCGTAAAATAGGCAAACGATATCAGATCGTATCATTTGGCAGGCACGAGTGCCAGTGTTGCCGCGGATTGATCCGGTGCCGCCAACTCGTTTCGATGCGAGGCGACCTCTATTTGGAACGAGGGCTGGAGGGATCGGGCAAGTGTAGCCTGTTGCAGCAAAAGAGAGTGAAAAATATTGGATTCGACCTCTATTATACTCGCAATATCCTAAGGATAGTTTACCGCAACCATTTGACGGTTGGAACTCGACTGTTAGTCCACATCATTTATTGTTTTTCGCTACAAAGGCCCGGAAAAAAAGAGGGTGGAAGTATCATCATTCAATTCCAGTACTTTCAGCCATTCCCGTGGATTCCGGGCCTTTAATTCAGGTTGCCGTCAGAATAATTTTGTGCAACAAATTACCCTGCTTGCCGAGCTCCGGCGATGGCCGGTTGCGTCATTTGGCGGATGAGAAAATGATGACACCAACTCGCTTCACACCAACTCGATGTCCGAGTCAAGTTCAAAACTCACACCGACGGGTCTGTCCACATTTCTGTGAGTAAATTGTTCTTGACGCTTTCGATCACATTTAACTGCATGATACTTAGTGTATTTGGCGCGTCCATATGCGTTTAATGTGGTCAAATACCAGACCTTTGATACGCCATGGAGGTTGATGGAGCAGAGGGTGAATATAGCAGATTTTGTCGCTTGAACACTCAGCGAAATTAAAATTAACAAATTATTAATCCTATATAAATACATGTACAGTAGAGTCGCTCGTATGGAATATTGTCATATGGAATAACTGTCGTATGGAATCACTTTTGGACCCATCCCCAGTTGGGATAGGGTAATATTCCATGAATCGCCGTCTGGAATACGGAATACCCGGGCGAGGCCGATATTCCATTGAGCGGGTCGCCCGAAACGGTAATTTTGGTTGGGCAAGCCATATTTGGCAACATATCAGAGGGTGGCATCGCATAATGTCTCTATATATTCACAGTACACAACAAAATCGATTCTGAACTCTTCCCAGTCACTATGGCTATTACCAAGCCTAAAGGATCTCGCACTATCCGAGCCCAAGACAAAAATCCTCCCTCACCCTCAAGTCGCGTGCCAAACCTGGTCCAAAACCAAAAAATGGGCCTCCACTAGAAGCTAGGGAGACCTTGTGCAAACTGAAAAGGCAGTTCGGGAGTTGATGCCTGACTTTACTGACTCAGATGAGGAGATGGACATCGATGAAGACTCACCATCCCTGTCATCTATGCTCACAGCCGAAACCAAAGATGTCCACGCCGGGTGGGACGTTATTCTTGAATTTGCGACAACAAAGATGTCTCTGCCTCAAGCCGAAAAGTGTCTCAAGCAGATTTTCGGGACCGGCTACGTTGCCAGCGATGGGAAGGCTGCTCTTGATGCTGTCATGGACTCGGAAGAAGACTCGGCGATCGCTGAACCGGCCGCTCGAGCACTGATGCCGAATTTCACGAAAGACTTGACTGCCGCTTCGAGTTTGCCCGCCCCCATTGCGAACGACCGACGACTAAAAGCTGCAGAGGGGGCCTCATCATCGGCCGGATTTGGACCTGGCTCTGCAACTTGCTGGTCATCTCAACAAATTTCGCTCTGTACTCATGCAGGAAGTGGAGGAATCGAAGGTTCAGACAAGTATCACATCCTTCTCCAAGTAGACACCGAATATTTCCCATAAAGATAATTTTTTATCCAAGTTATGTGCTCTGGAATAACCGTCATATGAAATACCCTGAGGGCCCTTCCCGACGATATTCCATACGAGCGACTCTACTGTACGGCCGTAAGTCCCGTAGCGTACCGTAAAACGGTACCGTACCGTCCCGTAAGAGGCCCCGCAGCTCTGCTTACGGTTACGGTTACGGTACCAACCGTCTACCGTAAAGCGCCGTAAGGTGTACGGTCCGTAACCGTATACGGTCCGTAACCGTATACGGTACGGTGCCGATCCCTACTGACACCTCCGAAGGTCACTGGTCTCAAAGCGAGCACAGATAACCGTGCATCCACCGTGCTGGAGGTCTTTATGGCAGCGATTCAGCGGTACGGTACCCCTTCTAGAATGCGTGGGGATCGCGGGGGAGAGAACACCAAGGTTGCGATATGGCTGGTGATGCACAGGGGTCCGGGACGAGCATCATTCATGTGGGGCTCGTAAGTTCCTCTCTGATTTCTTTCCGAAGAGATAACATTGGATCTACAGGTCCACTCGAAACACCCGTATTGAACGGCTGTGGGTCGAAGTTGGCACGCAGTTTGCTCGGCGTTGGCGTGCCTTCTTTACCCGACTTGGCCGACTTCATGGCCTTAACCGAAAGAATCCCAGCCATCTGTGGCTGCTGCACAAACTCTTCCTTGACGATTTGAATGAAGACTGCGTCGAGTTTCAGGAAGAATGGAATCTGCATCCCATATCCGGCCGTATGACAAGCGACCAGAGTCCAGCAGTGAGTTACAAGATGTAATCCGAGAAAGACTGTTAATTCAGGAAATGCAGGATATGCGTTTCCTCGGGCGGATCACAGAGGGTGTTTACCGTGATCCTCTCGATGGTATACATCCAGATGCTATCAATCGTTACTACGGGGTGGCAGGAGCCCGTCGTCGACGTGCTCGGCACGAGACGGGGGCCGGAATTCCAGCGGATGACCAAGACGAGGATGAGGACTCGGGTGACGATGGGCCCAGTATCGAAGAAGAGCTGGAGAATCAGATTGGCACTGACGTGGCTCAAAATATCCGCCATCAGCCAGTCAAGGTCGCCCGACACCATTCACCGTTCAAAGATGCGGAGCCAGAGAACAACTTCCTAGAGCTTCTCGAGGACCTCCTGGGTTATCCTGATCTTCTACCTGAAGACTACGGCATCCTCGAGGATGAATGGGAGGATGACGACTACCCCGAGACTGAGATTATTCGCCCAGGTACTAAAGGTAAAGAGTTGATGGTCATACTCCCCCGCGAGGATTGGTTTCCGCGAGCGGCACGTTGGACTCAAGCAGTGGATCTGCTTACGAGGTTCCTGCATGAATTGGGAGAGAACGACTCAGAAGATGATGACGACGATGACAGCGATTCAGTTTAGATTCTGGATGAGTTGTTAATTCATTTGGTTAATTTAAATACATACAGATTTGCGATAGATGTGATAATGGAATTTACTTACCTCCTTGAAACTCAAGGGGTAATTTGGTAATCTTGTCGGCGGCGGCAACGACGCAAAACGGGTCGGACGGCGTCATCGAGGTCAGGGAGCTCTAGGTGAGTGACTGGGAGGATAGAAGGTCTTTTAGATCGAGGGATTTGGTCGAGAACTCAGTGACATATGCTTACCTTTACCAGAATCTAACTCGAGTCACAGTTCTAATCGAATCGGTGATGGGGACGACGCGAAACGCGCCGGATGGCGACGTCGAGGTCGGGGACCTCTAGATGAGTAACTGAGAGAGCAGAGGGCCCTTTAGATCAAGGGATTGGGTCGGAAACTCAGTGAGAGATATGCTTACTTTCCAGGACTCTAACCCAGGCATAGCTCAGATTGAGCCAGCGAGGGGGACAACGCAAAACGGGTCGGACGGCGTCGTCAAAATCGGGGACCTCTAGGTGAGTTACTGGGAGGGCAGAAGGTCTTTTAGAACAAGGGATTTGGTCCAAAACTCGGTGAGATATGCTTACTTTTCCAGAACTCTGCCCCCAGGGGGACAGCTTTGACCGAATCGGCGATGCGGACGACGCGGGAATGGCGGGACAGCGGCGAGGGGCTCGGAGACGTCGAGATGAGGTTCTGGGAGAGCAGTAGGTTCTTGAGAACAAGGGATTTGGTTGAGAACCCAGTGAGATATGCTTACTTTTCCAGGACTCTGCCCCAGGGCACAGCTTTGATCGAATCGGCGATGCGGACGACGCGGGAATGGCGGGACAGCAGCGAGGGGCTCGAAGATGTCGAGATGAGGCTCTGAGACAGCAGAGGGTCCTTCAGATCAAGGGATTTGGTCAAAAATTCGGTGAGATATGCTTACTTTTCCAGAACTCTACCCCTAGGGGACAGCTTTGATCGAATCGGCGATGCGGACGACGAGGGAATGGCGGGACAGCGGCGAATAGCTCGGAGACGTCGAGATGAGGTTCTGGGAGAGCAGTAGGTTTTTTAGATCGAGGGATTTGGTTGAGAATTCAGCGAGATATGCTTACCTTCACAAGAATCTAAGCCACGTCACAACTTTGATCGAATCGGCGATGGGGACGACGTGCGAACGGCGGGACAGCGACGGAGGGCTCTGAGACCTCGAGATGAGGTTCTGCTGTGTCCGAAGGTACGTTGTTACAAGGGTCTATGCGCAAAATTGACCCACTTGCACATACCTTTGCAGAAGTCCAAATACCTACCAACCTCTGAATAAATCGCGATGCTGACGATGCGCAAGGCAACTGACGGCGTCGATCGCATCGGGGGAATCAAGCGTTGAACCTGACGTGTCCGGCGGTCTGTTGGTTCGATGGGTTTCAGCCGGAATTAGTGCAAAATTGACAAACTCAGACCTAGAACATTGGAAATTGAAGATGTATTCAAGCCACGACAAAGGTGGCAGGGGCATGAAGTCTGGGACAATGCGTTGTGTCAAATGGCTCGAGAAGAGCTCCCAAGGGCCTTTGCGTGCGTTGGATTTTTGGAGAGATTGACCGAGTTTGGCAGATTTAAGTTCTTGCTCAATTTGGCCCAAGAGAAGATGCACAGGGCATCTGGCAGAATAAGAACGAACGAAGACGACACAGAAGCCGCAGTTGGAGTAGGTATCAGTCTTGCGGCGGGAGCAGAGAGTGTCTTACATTCTACGATCTAGATGGACAGTGGCTGCCTATGGTCCGACGTCTTATGATACCCATACACTACATTGCCTCTCCCATACAGGTTATATACAAACTCTTCACTTGCACTATCAGACACCTGCTCTGGTCGGTCAAGAATCTGTCTGCGAAATGCTTACGTTTACGGATACGGCCCTGGTGGACCGAGTTCTTGATTCTGTTGTCACCAAGTGCGATTTTATATGTTCCCATTTTGATCAATCTAATCTTCTCGCAGATATATTGTCCTTCCGCCCCGCAACTCCTCTGAATGGGAGCGCACCTCACTGATCTCTTGGGACCGACTAGATGATCCGGAGAAATTGAAACTCGCACCCCGGTATATTCTAAAGACGCCCCTAGTGCTTCAGAAGACAAAGTGTCCTGTCCGCAAGAAGAATCGAAACCTCTGGACAGAAACTCAACGCCAGATCGCAGAGAATGCCCCAAGAGCAAGCAGTATTTCAGATCTGCAGCAACATGTGAGTCGCCGTCTAATCTCAAAATGGTGACCATTCATTTCTTTCCAGTTAGATCGAAGTTACTCCGGTGGTAGCTTCAAAACTGGCACATACATTGAAGTAAATACGGACATCCTCAATGGGTAAGTTGACCTAACTAACGACTTGATTATCTCTAACTTGAAATTCTTTTCAAAGCCAAGCTCTACATATTACTGACGCCAATGGGAAACTGATTTCCCTCCTCTTCACGGTCTCGGATGAGCACAGACAACTTCTAACGGACGCAATTTCACATATTCATGCTGTCATGCCTGGAGAATTCAAAGACGCCGATTCCCGTGACAAGTTCTTCAAGTTTCTCGCATGTCATTACTCATGGTACGCACGGTACGGTGAGAAGGTGAGACATGGCCCATCACGCATGACTTCCATTACACCTAACGGAATCTTCATTTCAAGGGCAAGGGTGCTCCAGCGGAGGCTCACCCCAATAAAGTCCGCAAGGACCACAAGGGGCGGGTCAATCATGAACAGCGAGTTCCACACCAGTCAAAGGATATCTTGAAGAACACCGCCGAGTGGGCTTTACTTGCAGAGGCCTACACCGACTTCTTTGAGGTTTTACGTATAGCGGTACGTCTTTCTAGTCGCTTAATTTTTCCTCCTGGCTCATAACCGTTATGCAGCTCAAGAGCTATCTGCCTGGGGATTATAGTGATATACAGATCTGGGTGGAGTCATTGCCTTTGGACGCTTCATCCCCATCGTATCCCTTCGGCGGCTTTGTCATCAATGTGGCTGCTTGCACTTGGGCGCACAGAGACAAGGGCGACAAGCGTCTCTGCTTTACCATCCCATTTGGCTCTTTCACGGGCGGCCAACTGTGCCTTTTCGAAGTTGGTTTGTCTTTTAACCTCAAACAGGGAGACATTCTTGTCTTCCCTTCGTGCGACTTTACGCATTTCAATTGTCATTTTAAAGGGCAGAGGGGTAGTCTTGTGTTGCATTCAGACCGTCAAGGTGATGCATGGGCAGCGGAATGTAACGGCTGGGGTGCTTATGTAGTTAGACATTGATTATGAATTTTGAGAATATTAACCTTCCCGCTTCGTACACAAAAATTATTCGAGATTAATGGTACCGGAAACATCCAGACATTCTATATTACTTATGAGAAATGCACAGAATCTGTAAGGACAGTGGGGGGCTGGGCTTGAAGAGCAAAGGAAAGGAGTGAGAGAGTCGAGAAGATGATTTCAATAAATAAATGAAGGGAGAGGGGTCGCGAAGAAAACAGAGACATGTAAGGACTGAAAGCGGTCGGTGGAATAAATAAGCGAATGAAGGAAGGAGGCCGTTGAAATACAATGGAAGCAATAAGGATATCAAAAACACATTCACACACTCAACCTAGACCCAAGGGTTCCGTCCCTCTCGTCCTTTTCCCATCCTCCTGCCAGTGAAACGTGGCTGTGATACCCCTTGGGCAGATGAGTCACCCTCCGCCGCAGTCTCAATAGTGCTACCAGAGGCAGCCGGCGACGAGAAGGACGGGAGAGCACCGGGGATAGTAGAAACAGGCGCGAATGGGAAGGGGCCGCTGGAAGAGATGGAGGTGGCCGATAAGGACTGCGCAGGCAGGCTAGAGGAACTAGCCATGCCAGATGAGGACTGTACGGGCAGGCTAGAAGAGCTAGGGCCAGACGTCATGCCTGTGTATTCTTGCTCGGGGCCAAACTCGAAGTCGTCAAAAAAGGATGGTGGGTCTTGTTCCGGGGAATCGATGAAAAGGCCAGGAGATGGCGACTTGATGTGTAAAGGGGGGTTCCATGCATTGGCAATTGCAGATAGAGAGGTAGTAGGCAGAGTGGGAGCAGGAGGGAATTCAGTGTCATCGTCGCTGACAATGAGCACTTCAGTTCCCGAGGGGCCAGCCTCAGGCTCTGGTCCATCGCTGCTGCCTGGCACAACAACTTTCTTATATTGAAGCTTCCCTAGCGCATGTATGGTGATCAATAAACAAAGTCTGTACTGACGGTAACAGAATAAATACCAGTGGAAAGACGTGTACGCATCTTAGCAGCCATTTTCATGTCTGAATCGTCAGCAGGCTCTTGCTTAACATCTGAGAAATATATTAGATCCGAGAGAAAGCGATAAGCAGGCCAACTTACCAATTTCCTGCTTGGTCTTGGCCTTGCCCTTGGCCGTCTTGCCTGCATGACAAGAATGAGTCACAATCAGAAGAATATAAGCCCGATACGCACCGGGTTTCGAAGTAATGATGTCCTCTGAAGCCACAGACTCTATATCACTTCCCAAATCCTCGCTTTCAGGGCCGACATCGGATGCATCCCAATCAAGATAGCGTTCTTGAGAGATCTTGTGCTTGGAAGCTTCGAAATCATTTAGTATTTGTCGGTGAACAAGAACATCATAAATGCGCACCAAGATAAAGTACACGGTCATTGCGGGCAGTACCAAGGCGGCCCTTGGCATAGTGGGCGAGTTCAACGCCAGTGGGAAATGGGTCGCTAGCAACAGTGAGGTTCTTTCCATGTTTGATGACGCCCAGCCATAGCTGCTTCCGGATTTCCAGTGAATCTTTGGCATCACCCTGATACGGCTGGCGCTCCAGCCATCCGATGGGCTTGTGGCATAATTTCTTGATCTCTTTATTGACTCGTTCGCAGCTCCAGGCTGTGTCTATGAAGAGTGGTTGCTCTGGGGTGCTTAAAACCACGAGGCCCCCGGATCGCATTTGGTCAAGCTCGGGGACGGATGGAAGCTTGGGATTTCGCAAATGACCATGCTTGAAAAAGAAAATGATCAGAGGGGACGGAAACCTTCAGCATTCATGGATACATACAGTGATTCCAGGAGTTAGTAAAACCAGTTTTCCATACTTCACAATCTCACTCGCAGTCGGTTTTTTGGGTTTGTCCTGGAGCACGGTCAGAAGGGTGAATTAGAGAGACGAAGAATACTTTATCTACAGATGTTTTAGATCTCTTGGCAGTTGGCGGTTCAGTGTCCGTATTGGACTTGCGCCTCTTGCCGTGGAGTCCTGCACTGGTCTCTGCGACCGCTTCCTCTTCAGAAGCCTTGATAGAGTTCCCCGGGCCAGAAGGCAAGCTCGAGCCCCGCTTGCCAGCATCTCGAAAGCTGCGGATGAGAGTCCCTGTATTTAATCTGGCCTCAGGGTGGGCGCTCTCGATGTGTCCACAGTTCTTGCAAAGAACCTTGCCGTCGTCGTCGATAACGGTTTCAGTGGAGCGCATACAAATACACTGGTTGCCATCATAATCCTTGCCCCGACACAGGGTTGGATCCGACATTTTGAGAGAGAGCGAGAGAGGGAGTGGTAGTTGCTGACAAAGTTTTTTTTTCCTCCCCCTTGTGACAGGCACTCAGAGTGTGACTGAAAGGCGGCCATTTTGCCTCCGTCGAGGTCCTCAACAAGTATTCCTAGCTTATTTGAAGAGCCTGCAAGAATTTGGAGAGCTGAGCAGATTTATGGCGTTCACTTTGTACATTTATTTTCGCACACATTTTTTTTAATTCGCGCGCATTTTTGGGTTGGCGCAATTTCGCGCGCAACTTTTGAGTTACCTTATTGGGCTGCGGCTCGGTGCCGGCTGCGTGCCGACAGATGTCAGCGTTGATCTGTTCGGATCTTCTCGGCGGCACGAGGCACGTGAGTCCATTTTGTCGCGTAATCTGGCGCGTACACAGGCCCAAACTCAACCCAAACTGAGACAACTAGAACCGCGTCTGCGACATCCGCAGGACTCTCGGGCTCAATTCAACCCAGGAAACATATCCTCTGTTGAATCGAAGCCTCATGCATTCAAGCCTATGAAACCAATTATGAATTCTCAGCCTCTCAGGTTGAGTCGGAGTCCGAGACAAATCACAAAAGATCCCCCTGAGATATTACTTGTTGCTGGGGTGGGTGAGTGGGAGAGAAAATGAAATTGTATTCTTACTCACGGTGAAAGAAACGACAGCCATGATTCAGTGGGAGAACATTCTAATAATAATGGCCCGCATGTCTCCCTAGCCAAAACAAGATGCAGCACCAGAAAAAAAGTCCCCAAAGAAATGGAGCGGTAGGAAGACTAAACATTATTTAACATACATGAACCCCCCATATCAAGGACTAAAATTCCAAGAGAAATTCGGAGCTCTCCACCCAAATATGAGAATGGTGTGGTCAGCTTCGAGGCACAAACTGCCCTTCCTGGATATACTAGTTGCCTTGGAACTTAATCCGAGATCCCCGGCATTTAATCCTCAACTGAGGATTACTACCAATGTATACCAGAAGGCGCTGAATGCCTACTTATACATCCCCTGGAATTCCTGCCATTCCGATGACTCCAAGAAAGCGTGGGCCAAAGGAGAGCTAACGCGATATGTTCGTGTCTGCTCGAAGGAGTCTGATTTCACAAATATCCGTACGGAATTTGTTAAACGACTCAGGGATCGCGGATATCCAGGTAGATGGCTTCGACGTGTTTTTGAGGATGTGAAATACGAGACTCTACGCCCTACAGTGCTCAATGAGTCACTGACAAGTGCAGATGTAGACTCCGAATTACACGTCCTCAAGCTCACCCACAACCCCATCTGGGATGATATTAATCTTAATCCCATTTGGCATGAGTTGGATGATGCCTGGACTGAACATGGTGATGGCTACCCTCTGTTCCGTTTCACGGCTTCATTTACTTAAAAAACCAGCTTCGCTGGGTGACCGGTTAAATAAAAATAACCGAAATACGCTCGACATATTCCATAAACGGCTAGTGCTAAAAGTTTGAACCTCTTTTCCCCGAGCTTCGATGTGCTGCGCCCGGGACCCTACGGGTCCCGGTCCCAGCGCAGCACATCTTCAGCTCGAGGAAGAATTCCAGAAGTTTAAATATTTTAGCTCTCATTACTGTAAATGCCTAGTAAATTTATCAGTCTCACGATCCCTTCGGGATTGGTTAGACGACTGATTTTGGCCATAAACCTCCACTTTCCAGCCCTTGATCGGGTACAATGAGGCAATGGTTGACTCTTCAGTGATAAATTTTGCGACGTGTTGCTTTAAATCACGACCTGTCAAAATTAGCCTCGTACTGGAGCTAGTAAGCAGAGATTTATTGCAGATGATGAGACAGTGGAAAGATATGTTGAGTCCCATGGGATTCCGTACTCTCGCCACTTGGCGTCTTTATTTGGTGCCCACGGCACCGATAAACAAACCGTTTTGGATTAGGGGAACACAGCCACCTGACGAGTCTTTACGACGAAACTTTGTGCACCCAAAAGTTGTGGCCCCGCACTTCTCGTAAACCCAGTACCTCTCTAATCTGTCGCTCGCTCGCTCCCTCCAATCTTGCCTCATCCTCCGATCATCCCTCATACCGACCGCCATGTCGCAAGTTTGGAAACTACTCGAAACGCCTTGGCTCTCGCGTTAACTGGTTCGGAAACGTCTCGGGACCTGACTCTATCTCACTGAGGACTGCTTCGGAGCTGGGGCGTACATTCTGGTCTTTTTTTTTTTCCGGCCTGTCTCCATCTCGAAGACGCGCGCCACCGCGCTTTTTTTTTTTTTTTTTTTTTTTTTTTTTTTTTTTTTTTTTTTTGACGGAGGCAAAGGCATACGCCAAGGCACGAGTCGTCGGATCCACCTGTACATCTATGGTGGATTGCCCGATGGCCACAGGCAAGACCGCGAGAGTAAGTGGGCACTGAGGTACATCAGTAGTTTATTGAACCTCCAAAAAATGTACTCATGGTAATGGTGGTTGCTTAACCCAGTCACAAATTTACTGACCACCAAAGCGATGGACAGTGGCAACAGTGGTCGATCGGAAAAGTCAGCATTTTCTGTGACTCCTAAGAATGAATGTATTTATGGGTATGTGTGGTACCTCTTCCAAGTCACCAACTTTGGTCAAAGTCTAAGTGTTGGCAATACTCATGGTATGCCTGGTAATCTAAGTCAGTAAAATTGAATAGCCACCAAAGGCCATTAGAAGCAGTCTAATGGAGAGTAAGATTGAAGATTCTTCCACCGGTACCTCAGAAAAGACTGTGGCTACCATGGAATACGGATGGAATATCGGTGGTGGTAAGGAAATCACCTATAATTATAAGAGCTTATGGGAGCCGCATGGGAAGTGGCAAGACGAGGATCGGAATGGGGTCGTCGGCTGGCGCATGAGATACGAGGGCGTGGATTGGGACTGCCGGCGCAAGTGACGGTGACTTCAAGAAGCGCGTCGGGATCAAGGGGTGGTGGATTTCTGAAAAGCCGAGTCTGTGGATTCACGGTATATTCAGAAATGGTCCATACAGGCTGAAAGTACTCGCAAAGGCGACCATATTAATATGTTGGTTGACCTGGATTGTTTGGAATTGGGCCTGCAATCTCTACTCAGTTTCGAAACTTACTGGCTACATTGTGACCCCAAAAACCTCATGGATTCAGGTGAATGAAAATGTCAGTGTGGTTACTTTCCCGAGTGTTTTTATACACGGTTTTTATACACGGTTTTTGAATATACAGCTAAATGGCTCACAATGCATAGCGTCGGTGTGCCCAAACCCTATGCATGCATAATGAACATCAAGCATTATGAGCACCCAGCCGTATGGAAATACTCAGCTGATTCGTGCGGAATTAGTGATATGTAGAGAGAAAGTTGTGAAAGTATTATACATTCAAAGAAATTGGTTGAAAGGGCCATTTTGTGACGGGAGAGGCGAACAATTTTAAATCCACAACGTTCTCATAGCCTCCTGCACTTTATTCAGCTCATAACCTGCACAGAATATTAGCCGCTGTATGTGGGCATTAAGTCAATCTGCTTACGCATCAGTGGACTATCGTCAGCGAAGATTCCAAGAGCTGCCGTTGCTTCCTGCAGTCTCGAGTATATCTCCATTTCAGTCTCCCATGGAACTTTGGACGGGCAGTCGGTCGAGGACGCAGATCGGATATGATTGATCTCCTCGACCAGGACGCTGCACGCTATTCCCCACAGAATCTGTCCCATTACAACATCAATTGGAATCCAAACCATCAAGAAATCGATCTACCGGAATCATTGGAGTCAGGTAACCCAGACCCCGGATGTCAGTCGTGGGAAAACGGAACATATCTCGAGCGGCAGTGAGACAAATCTCCTTCGCATTAGAACCCATGCAGATGGAATATAGTTTGATCGTAGCGCCATTGAGAAGTGACCGGGTCAGCAGAATTTGCCGCACAGGCATACGGACGTCCTCAGACATTGCGATCTGAGCTCGCAATGAATCAACGTGCCAGGCGACGGACTGGAAATCTGCGGAGAAGGAATCGGCTTGTTGCGGAAGGCCTGAAACAGATTAGTACCCACGTGTGAATGAATAATAGTGAAAACCAGACTTGATAGCCAACGCTTGTGTATTTCCGCTGAGCGCTGGTAGAGTATGCATGCTTTGAGATGCGTGGTAACCATCGAATCTTCTTGACAGATTGTCCCTTGGTGGTTAAGGTATTTTCGAATGGTCGAGTCTCCAGCAATCGAAGCAATTTGCTGTTGATATTCATGCCCCTCTTTTGGCCACGGGGTATCAATACGCATGGCATCGTCCGCTTGCAAAGCCCAGTTCGAATCAGGCCCCAGAGCGGCAGAAAGGTTGTTATGTAAAGTGAAAACGGCCCAGAAGCCATTTATGCGCTCGTCCTCCTCGATGGCATCAATCGGCTCTCGCAGCCGAACAGACTGTGCGTTCTTTGCCCCTAGAATGACGACGGGAATTTCTGGGTGCTGAAGCGACCTAATTTGATGAAGACCTCCACCGATCGCAAGAGCCACCGCGGTAGCAGTGTGCGTACGGGCCTGCAAAAATCGACCACGGTGAAAGAAGTAATAGGCAAGTAGAACCTCGGCCTGAATGGTTTGCATGAAGTAGCGCACAATGTCTGTGCTGATCGATGTGTATTCCAGGGCCATATGCTGGAATTGATCTTCACGGGGATCGGACAACAGATGTGCTCCCCACATGTACAATGCATTCAGTAGCGAGGACGAAAGATGCAACTGTGAAGCTGATCCAAGCTTGAGAAACAGGCCAAACTCGGATCCATGGGCGAAAAATGCTTCCAATCTAAAGTAATGAGCAGGTGAGTTACAGGTCTACGCTGAGAAATGCAGACACCGCATTTATGGCCATGAACTGGAGAGTATAGTACTTACAACCTCATCTCAATCACCTAATGGACGAGGTGAGAGGAATACATACGCAAACCTTGCATACTGTACGCACTTTAGCAGTGGGCGTGAAGGTGTCATCCGGATCCTGGCTCGGCGAGCTCGGAATAAACAAGGCAGGAGGGACACTCTGAAGGTATGGATAACAGAGAGTTACCACGCTCGCGGAGTCCTCAGGATGCTCTAGCTCCCGCAACCTGGCTTCCAATCGGGCGATGGTGTCTTGCAGAGCCTTTGTCCTTGACGCTCTAGGTACTCGCTGGTCCTGAGTCTTTGTACTTGGCACTTGAGATCCATGTTGGTATTCGCACCCATCATTCGATCGTCCCCGACAACGATTACATGGGGTTCGCCCATCACATTTCTGGGAATGGTGCAATTAGTGATAGAGGTAACGATTGGGTAATGATGTAACAGCCAGCCGCACGATTTTGAGAAATCTGTGAAGCTTAGAATGAGCGTTAAGCGCACCTAGGTCTCAAGTGGGTACCTGCAGTTCAAGCATGCTGCTCCTCGCTTCAATCGATTTCTAGTGCCCATGTCGATGCAAGGGAAGGAGGGACGCGAGGCTGTATCTATATGGAGCATAAGCTCACACGCGGCAAATTCTTTTCTCACGGAGTCATAGATTCTCGCCCTCGGCGCGTCAGAAATTGGAATCGTATGAGTATTATCTCGCACCCCAGTATGTAGCCCTGTCGCACATCTCCTCCATTGTCAAATTTGCTAAGCATCCCCAGTTGCAAGTTCCGATCGATGTGCAGATATCTCACAATGACGCTTGCTACTTCTATCGGTCGTGGATTTTCCCGTGCCACGAGTCCCGTGGCCAATTAGAAATTTAGAGCTTCTCGTCCACATGATATACACTTCGCGTGTTCCTCTGGCTACAGCCCAGGCTCGTTCGCCTTCACGTGGCTGGGGTCTGGTAAAAATGACGCGACAAGCGCGCATTGACGCGCACCGGCGCGGCACTGCCGCGGCATTAACGCGGCACTGATGCGGCATTAACGCGAATTGACGCGGCAGTGACGCGCTGGTTCTACCTCGTCCCAGAGTATCCCCAAAACCTTGGTTTCCACTCTGGGACATTCCAATAGCTACGCCACACCATTTAGACTCAAGACCTGGCAGGTCTCAACTCGGGTCAGTCATCCCAAATATTGCCTAAGCTACATACTTATCCTCGATCTTTCGTGCCTTGCCCGGAACCTTTGGCACCAAATTACTGCTCTTTAAGCTCCACTTCCGGCTTTTCCGTATCTCACATCCCATCTGGGGTCTGCAGCTTAATTAACATGAACTCGTGAAGCCTTACATGCAATGAAATGTACCACGGAACATCACTGGACTACCACTACATACGGCTCAATGTTGTGCATGCTCTGCTGGAAGTCATGAATCCAAAGTACTACGCTGGAAGTAAAAAAAAATGCATCTTTATTGGATGCTACATCCTGCCCTCCACTGTCAATTAAATTTGCCTCAAAAGATATTGTCTCCATGCAGTGCCAAAGAAACCGTATATCAGCCTTCAATTAAGATATAATTCCTAAAGGTTCAGCTACCGCCTCGAAGAGGCCCAATCCAAGTCGTAACGTAGGCATATCATCAAACCAATCATTTCATTATAAATTCGGAAGCGACAGCGGGTATGGAGCCGAAAAATTGAATTGGCAGGCAAAATGTAGTGCTACGAAAAGACGCGTGTAAGTAGATACTTCTTTCGGTACTGTAGTTCTCTAAAGTGATGCTCTGACCGCATGAATGATCTGCGAAGCCATTACAATTGACCAGAAATTTAAAGTGGAAGTTCTACTATAGGGGTTGGTCTTCATTTCACCTTTGAACTATATTCTCTCAGTAGTTGAAGCAGACTACTGTGAATTCTTTGGGCTGGTATTGTCTTGATGTGCAGAAAGCTGGGAATTCAACCAACGATTGGGTGTCACCCACGCAATTGACGCGGTAATGCACCCAGGCAGCACCCTATGTTCCCTGTGGAATTATATGTCCGATCGGATGGTGAAGGTATCCGCCAAGATCGACATGTCACTTATCTTGCTCAGGTGTTTGGAAGATCTGAAGCTGGGAGAAGCAAAGTACGAAAGTATGTTTGACCCTCGCGACATTTGAACTTCTGGCGTAAATGTGATGGACTACGGAAGATCAGAGTTGTATTTGAACTCATAGTTATTTTTCAGAGCCTTTGATCCTACCATTGGCTCCTCCAAAGTTACATCCACTGCACATATATCGACTGTTGGTCAATATTTTTCATCCACCCGACTCAGACCCAATCTGTTTTATATCTGCCCAGGTCAGTCCACTTTTGTTTTTTGGTGGAATAGATCCTTGAATAAATGCATATGGGTGCTTATCAGACATGTAGAGTCGGAAACATCCAAATTCAATGAATAATGAGTGTGCCGCGTCAATCACGTGATTGACGCGACCGTCAGTACAACTTTGGTTCAACTGCCATCCAAGCCAAGCAGTCCTGACATGGGACTGAGTTGTGGATATATACTGTAGTATCTACTGTACACATTCCTCAATATGGCTAGAAGAGTCAAAAGATGAGATGATGGGGAGAAAGTAGTACCCGAGGACTTCCAAGTTGAAGTTCTACCCCAAGATTTGATAGGATGTATACTAGACACTGACTATAGAGGTACAGACATTGAATAGTACTGGGCAAGGTGCCGCGGCGCTGACGCGGATTGACGCGGCATCAGCGCGGCATTGACGCGACATTGACGCGCATTGCCGCGGCGTCTGACGCGGCGTCGGCGCGGCAATCCTATTGATAAACTGTGATTCTGTAAGTCCTGCAGTGCATTTGAATGTCCCTGCGCCCACCAAAAGTACTTTATTCGTTAATACGGGGCTAAAAGTTGATTGACCAAGGTAAATAATTGAATATTGACGCCCGGACAAGGGGTTAAACCATGGTTCAAGTATGTACATGCACTATTATCACTGTTCCGAGTGTCGTGCAAGCAATTTCATACCCTAGGAGCCTTGCTCAGCTTTCCTAAACATGCCGCGTCAATCGCGCGTCACGCCGCGTCTAAGGCTCCAACCATTTAGTTTTCGTTTACGGATCTCTGTAAACTAAACGGAAACGGTTCGTAAACAGTTTTAAAACGTTTATAAACGTTTATAAATGGTATATTTTTTGAGATAAAATCCCTTCAGCCAGCGACTACCTGCTAAGCCTGGGCTGCATTTATTTTTGATACTAGAGCCACAAATATGTTTCCAGAGTGCAGCAGGGTGAATTCTGAAGTTGAGGGCTGGCAACTCGCCTGCTGGTGAAGCTACTGAAATGTAACAAACACATCAATAAACTCTCAACTAAGAAGTCCAGCCAGTTTTACCTTCATAAACCCCTTCCAATGAATTTCCTCACTCCAGCTAACTTTCCTGACACTTCAAGTCACTCAAAAGTCCCGTCTCGTAGCTGTATAGGTGCTTATATTTCAAGAACCGTTTAAAAACCGTTTACAAACATTTATTTACCGTTTGCAGGGGTCCATAAACTAAATGGTAAATATAAACGGTTAAACCGTTTACAAACGTTTGTAAACGGAAACGGTTGGAGCCTTAGCCGCGTCACTGCCGCGTCACTGCCGCGTCACTGCCGCGTCAATGCGCGTCAGTGCGCGGCAGCCGCGTCAAAATCTCCAGTCCCGTAAATTCACGATAAGCACGACGATATTTCAGTGCCGCAACTATCATGTCATAGGTAGAGTTCCAACGTGTCTTCACATCGTGAGGGAGAATCTTGTGCGGCATCTGCAAGTCGAGGAGGAGCTGTTTCCAGTGAAGCGCTGGGTCCAGGTGCACGTGTGAAAGCAGTAATCCAACCACCAACAACACACACAACCAAACCAAGGCGCATGAGTTCGGGGCTCCATGTGAAGTATACACATGTTGCAACCCAGACGATGAGCATCGAACGCTGCAACGTAAGAGCTTGGGCAATAAATAAGTGTTGAGGCGGCGCGACCAGCACACCGCCGAATATGTTGCGTAATTGTTGTAGAAACCAACTCCGTCGACTCTTCATCAAACAAATCTCCTCCACCAACACGTCCTCCAACCAGTTCCACCTTCCGAGCCAACCCATAACCAAACTGTCAATCCCAACAAAATCCTTCCACCACATAACCGAAACCGTGCCAAAGAAACCCAGAACGCTCCTGCTGCGGGTCGGCCCATATAAGGTGCGCGACGATCCATAGTTGAGCAGGGTACTGGGGTCTTGGACTGAAAGAGCCAGAACCAGAAAAGAAATTAAAGTCGAATCAAAGCAAAAGGAGGAGTAGATGGGGGTCTTAGTGTGTCTTCTGCTAGTACATTTCACGTCCCTTTTATACCTCTACTGTTTGTATCCGACAAATAATAATCTACAAGTGCAAACCTGGTATCCGAAACCTCAGTTGCTAAGTTTCAATGTTCACCCTGACACTAGTTCCCATGTTACAGCCTATCCTGTGCATCCCCATGGTTGTTTCCTTGGATATAGGGCTGTACCCAGTCCTTATAACACCTCCTTGCCCATAAGCTGTGTGTTGCTGCGTTACAACTTGACCATCGTCGCGTCCGAGACGCGTTTGATCCCAAACGCATCGCAATCACGAGGTCACGTGACGATTTGTACGAACTCCGCGGATACTTTCTCGGCGTGCACAGGTGAGTGGCGTTCACTGCCTCAGTTTCTTCTACGTGACTATGGCAACCTGAACAGGTTACCGCCCCTCTGGTCAACCTCGTGCCTTCCCTCTCCAGCCTATGAGCCTCGAGGCACAGGAATTGCCTGCTTCAGTTGATTTCCAAGCACGTAAAATCACCCCGCTCATCACCAGGCCGGCAGGAGTTTGGTGGTCGAGTGGATGGTCTTCTTCGCCACGGTGCGCACCTGAGGTAAATTTAGGGCCAGTGGATGTGAATGAAATTGAGCGGCACACCTTGATGAGTGCTGAACGAATTTCCTTCGTTTGCTCCATGAATGTCTCGCGTTCATCCGCAAGCATGTGTGCAACCTCGTCAAAGATGTCGTCGTCGTCGTCGTTCTCCTCCGCGGTCCGTTCCATGTCGTTGAATTCTGCAAGGAGTTCGTCGAGATCAAGCACACCTTCATAATCACCAATTCAGCAACGAGCTCATCCAAGATAAATTGAACACACCTTCGTCATCATCGTCGTCACGCTCACCGTCTTTGTCGGTATCCTTCGGGGGGTCAAACAGCTTCAACATGCTCTTTGCGACCAAATTGATAATATGTGCAAAGCAGCGGGTGCGGTCCTTCTCAGCGTCAAAGGGTGGTATCAAAGTTTCGAGTTTACGGGCCATAACATCATTATTGGATGCGTTGTCGCAGGTAATGCTAGTGATTTTGCCGTCGATACCGAAGTCTTTGGCGACCGTTTCAAGAACTATTGCGAGGTTGTTGCCATCGTGAGACTGGACACATTATCAGCGGTGTTGCAAGCATAAAAGAACGAGGGTACCTTAGGGACTTCGACGAAGTCCAGGAGGCAGTTCCTTCGCTGGCCGTTCTCCTCCCAGTGACCCGAAACGGCCACATACGCATGGTGATTTGGAGAAGTCCACGCATCGGTGGCGAGACTGATGCATGCCGGGGTGTTCTTTTAAACATCGTCAGTATATATGAATTGAAACACGAGCAAGTTCAACTGTACCTGGAAGCGTTTCTTGAGGCGCTCCCGCGTCTTCTCAAAGAGCACCTTAACGTCGCGTGCAACAGTTGAAGGGGAGGGGATGTATGACGAGGGACGGCCGGACTTCATCAGCTTGCGATAAACGCGGTCTTTCACAATCGCAAATGGCCGTAGACTCTCAGAAACCCAGCGGACATGCTCAGCCCTTGCAGTGGAAGCGTTAGTCATGTGTTGCATAAACAGATTTAATTGATGCTCACCGGCTCTGCTCATTCGTCAAAGGAACATGCGAAAACGACTCGCCGCCGGCAGCCTCATGCTGCTTAATAATATCCGTGAGCTTCTGGTTCTGTACCCCGGCGTTGTCCTTCAGCAGTTTGCGCGCCTGGGCGAGATCCTTAACCTTCGCCGCGGCTTTGACATTATCAGTGCCCCAACATTTCTTCGCATGCGTGTGGAGATTCTTGGTGGAGCTGGCGTCCTTGGACTCCTGATTGCGAGAGACAGTTTGCTTGCAATTACGCGCACCACACGTGAAGACATGGTGAAGTTTGCCGTTGGTGTATGTGATTCGAACGTCGCCCAAATAGAACGCGTAGATGTGGCTCGTCCATGACTTCTTCAATTTCTCTGCAAATGTGTGAGCATAGGAACCAGAAGGAAAATATAGGACACACCTAAATCAACCTTGTCCTGTTCCTCACGAGTAAGCCCCTCCTTATCGACGTCGATTACCGACCCAGAGTCGCTGCCTTCGCCCGACTCGGACGCCGATGGCCTGGGAGAGTCAGAACGATCGAGCTGGAACGAACCTGCAAGGAAGTGCCAATGAGATACATGCATTGAAATAATAGTGAACATACTTTGATTCGAGCCATCGGAGGAGACGCTCACAAGAGAGGGTGTAGACGAGGATCGCAAAGAAGTCTTGCTCCGAGTGCGATGGGGAGTGTCGCTCTGTTGACCTGCAGCAGTGCTCTTCCGAGGAGTGAGGAAACCAACAACCTTTGCTGCTGTTTTCTTTGCCGCACTGCCCGCCTTGGAAAGTATCTGACTAGCACGAGAATGGGTAGAGGAGCCCGAGGAAGACTTTGAATCAGGGGAAGCTGCTCTGGGCCGCTTGGCCGGCGGCATGAGAATGAGGGAGCGAGAGTGTGGGTGAACGAGTTGAATATGGCGGTTGCAGAGAGTAGGCCTTACTTATAAGTCAGTTGTAGAACCCCTGTTCCACTATTCTGGTGTTGCCAATCTGCCTGGATAATAGGAGTGTTGCCCTCATTAAATTCTCAGTCCCCTGTTTTGTGTGGATACGCCGGTGTACGCTTGGCATTCTCTGACAGTAGCCCCAGTACCATGCCAATGAATTGACTGAGCTGCCTTGGCCCTTGATACGGGGACTCTGGACGTCTTGAACTCGGTTGGCTTTTGGTTGAATGTCGTTGAAACTGCAATCGGAAACGTTTCCCGCCGTTCATCATTCTTGCGACATCTTTCAATTCAGTGCGGTGACTATTTACGACATATGTGATCGCCGCAATCGAGCAAATCGGGTCCTGATTAAATCCAGCTGATTTTTGGCCGGCAAAAGCCACGGGTGGGCCACGGGTCATACGGGTCAAGGCGGGTTGGAGAAAGCCGACCCGTACCCGTACCCGCGGTCACCCGTACCCGCGACCCGCGACGGGTGACCCGACCCGTGGTGATCACTAAATTCAACCAATTGATAGCTAGCATGTATGTCAATACTCAGTCTAACTTATAGGCTCTAAGATGACCTCTCGAATATTCTATTGCCCAATTATCAAATCTGTCTGCCAAAAACAGCCACCAAAATCAACCATCCAATTTCCTCGACGTAGTTCAAGGCTCTAAAATCTGGAAAAATGCTCTAAGGGGTCGCTCTTACCATATGTTCAACATATATCAAGATCCCGCCAGAGGCAGGACCAGAAATATGACTTGGAGGTTTCATTCAAGAAACTTAGAGCTGAAGCTCGTATTTTGCATTGCAACTGGTGCGGCTTTCACCTTATTTTGCAACTCTTTCGTTCCCCGAGCTTCCTAGTGTAAATCAGTATATTTATAGTAGCGCTCAGGCCGTTTACGGCCTATGTGGCTACTTTGCTAGTACTAGGTATCTGGCTGAGTCCTACAGTGTATGTATGTTGGTAGTGCATTGCCCCGCGCCGGTTCGTGGGTGGTGCGTGGACCTGGATGTACTGGTGTGAAATTGGTGGGGTGTGGGGTGGCTTGTTCCATTTGGATGTGCCGAAAGGGATGGATCAACGGTCCCGGAGATGAAAGAGAGGAGAAGTGGGTGGCATAGGTGGTAGAGGAGTGCATATGCATAATGGAACACGCCGGGCCAAGTGGCCAATTCTTGAGTAGGTCGGGCCGCGGACGCAGGGCAACAACGTCGAAGCACCGCGAAAATGAGTGTGAGGTCGGGTGAGTGGCACCAGCCCCGGCGCCCCCAGCTCTCCTACTGGAGGTATACTTATAGAGATGGAATTTCCTTCAGTGCTGAAAAATACTAATATAGTGTCGGTATAACATACAGCAAAATCAAGAAGATCCAAGAGATTACGTTGTTTGACATATTTCTGGACATTCACAAAATTTCTCAACATGTATACTTTAGTCTCCTGCTGTAGCAACTTTGTGCATGCTCCAGTCCTTTTTGGTAATGTTTTATTCTATGCCCATAGGTTAAATACTGACTCAAAACAGCCATATTCTGTATTCAACCATTGGGAATTTTTATTCAGCTGTCAATGAACAGCCAATGTGTTTTAGCTGTTTGAGTAGATAGCTATATCCTTGGATGGCCAGTCCATTGATAAAACATGGGATAAGTGAGGTGTGTACCACTTGTGCATCTTCATACCCTCTGAGATGACAGAGCAGAAACTACAATGTCAGGACCTGATGGACAAGCTGCTCCCTCTTTATATTGACATTACACATGTCAGTACACTGTTTTGCAATAAATTATACTTGTGTGATTCAAATAGGTTCTGAATAAGGTCTGGGACTAGCCTGGAGAAGTGAGTTCCAGGAAAAATTCCCATATTCGGACAAAAGTGTAGTGGTCTATATGGGGAAACAAAGTAAATTCCCAAATATGGATGCAAGCGTAGCAGTTTTGATGGGGAACAAATATGACCAAAATATATTTTCTTATCGGACCTGCATCAGCTGAAACCAGCTTTAAATAAACTGATGTAAGGTATAATATGTATATATAGTTGATGAAATATAATAGTCCATCTGGAACTGAATCAGCCAAAGCCTGGGTTTTACACGGTGAAATATTAAAGTCTTGCAGAGCTGAAGCTCAGGTTATAGGACCGAAAATATTCTAGTCCACTGGGACCTCCATTGGCTGAACCTCGGTATGCAGGTGATGAAATATTACAGTAACTGCATCGACCCAACCCTGCCCTGTAAGTGGCAAAATATTACAGTATATCACAACTGGCATAGGCCGAACACAGGTATGTTAGTTACACAATATTACAACCTATCTAGTGCACCAGCTGAACCGTCGCATGCAGGATGCAAAATATTATAATCTTACGGAGGTGCATCAGCTTAAGCTGAGCTTGTAGGGCACAAAATATTAAAGTCCACTGGGACCTGCATCAACCGAACCCCAGTATGCAGGTGATGAAATATTACAGTTGGTCAGTAATTGGATTGGCCAAACCCTGGCCTGTAGGCGGCTAAATATTATGGTCTATCAAAACCTGCATAGGCTGAACCCATGTATGCAAGTTGCATAATATTATTACCCATCTGGTCCTACATTGGCTGAACCCAGTGATGTGGTGGGCATAATATTATACCTCTGAAAATCTGGTTGGCTCCCCTCTAACACACAGGTCAGAGAATATTGTAGAAATAATATTATTGCTGAGGAGCCCAGGACTTTGCCGAAAATCCGGCGGATTTCGGGGGACCCTAAACTCTAGGGATTAATCATACGTATGGGGCCTGGAGTATAGGGCATTGTTGACTGCAGGCACTGCAAGGCTTGGGCGTAGTTGTTGGGTAGTATTGTGTGAAATATATTGAAAGTGTGCGCGAACAAGTACAAAAGTGCGTGCGAATTTGGCAAACAGTGTGCGCGAGAAAGTACCTCAAAAAGTGCGCGAAAATCGCTTAGAAAAAATGCGCGCGAAACTGTCCAAAAGTGCGCGCGAATCAAGTTATGCGCGATTTATTAAATGTACAAACTGAACGCCATACAGATTTAGTTGTATCTTGAAACACAACAGATTCCTAAAATGTAGCCCATAGAGGTTCACTCGCTGTATAAGAGAACTTGTAAAGAGTCGGGCAATGCCTGATGGCGGGAGGTAGAGGATGTAGTAGTACATGGCCAAACAGCCCAAAAAGGCAAGTCTGAAAAGTGCGCGCGAATTCACCAAAAAATGCGCGCGAAACGGCCCTAAAGTGCGCGCGAAATTAAATGTACAAAGTGAACGCCATAGTCCGCGCCAAACATATTGACGTGATCAAACTCCGAAATTCGCGCGCGGGGATGCGAAAAAAGGCAAGTTTGCGGGGCGGGGTCAAAAGTTTGCGGGGCGGGACCTCAAAGGACCCAGAGATAGCTGGGATATCATTATAGGGCTTACCAAGTGCTCCTTAAATTTTCCCAAAACTCAGTTTAATTTTTTTTGGTTTCATAGCGACGCCACTGTGTACCAGCTCTCGACACGGTGCACTCCTGCATTTTCAATTCAAAGGGGAAATATCTGGCATCGAGGAGGAGGATTCATAGTACATATTAGCTACATTTCGGGTGATTTATTTTGAGAAAATGCACAGAACTCAGGTCAAACCGACTTGAACCGTTGAACAGCAACAATTGATCGGAACAATCGGGAATCGGGATTATCCACCGGCTTGATTCCGGCAGGGTGACGTTCGACCGACGGATTTCGAGTCCGAACGGATACGGCCCGAAAATAAAGCAGATATGACTAACTATAAAATCCAAACCGGACCTGTTTGCTCACAGGAGAGGAAATGGAATTGTAGACAGGTAAAATTTTAGACCAGCAGAGAGGTTAAAAAACCTGTTCCGGCACTTTCAATTTCGATTCTGTTTTCTCTGCTTTCTTGCAATTTGTTTTTGTAAAATGACTAATTTGTCATGACGAAACCGTGTTTGTACCTATTGTCAAAAAGTGACCCCAATCAATGTTTTTTTTTTTTTTTTGCATCTTTGTTTTAATTCCTTTGTGTCTAAGACATATGATAGAATTAATACTAGCAGGTTTTTTAAACTACGTGGTGGTCATGTTTGCTTGCATTATCGTTCAGGCTCGAATAGCAACAAGGTGTGACGGGACACCTGTCGCTAGGTTCGGTCCAAGCCCCGTTCTGACGATGCCGCACCGTGCCGGGTAGACCAAACACGCCAAACATCAAACCAAACAGACCAAACACGGCCTTCGTCAGAAGGGGCTTGCTGCAGACTGCCGAAATCGGGGGGCTTGGAGATCACCCTCCAGCGCTTGAATGTGGCCTCCATGCCTCGGGGTCAATTAGTAGTAGTTATAGATTGTAAGTATGGCTACGACTTTTGTCAATTGTCTGGAAGATTTTGTGGTGTATTCATCGCGCTAGAAGGGCCAGAAAAGTGGTCAAAACACGCGTTTTTTGCGATGCTCTGCAAATATTTATTTCCTGCAGGACAATGTTGCCCTTCCATTTGAAGGTATTATCAGCATGTGTCTTTATGATGCATGTGTTTGTAGAGTGCCCTATGCCCGGAGTACAAAGTTATTCGCCATCCATCCTCGAAAACGGTCAGATCAGGGAGATTGTCACGCAATGTGACCTGCCAACTCCGCGTCACATTCGAGCGCAAAATATTCACCCCACTTAGAGAAGGGTTATGATACTCTACCTTTTGGTTCTAATCTACTTCTGTTGGATGCCTCCATGCCTCAGTATATTACATGCATTATTTGAGCACAGAGGTAATCTTCAATTCTGACCATCTGGAAGATGAGCCCTTATTCGGCAAACCAACAGTCCTTTAGCCTCGAATTATTGTTTTTTGGTGTCTGGTCTACAATTGGTACTTGAGGAAACATATATCAACTGTAAATGTAGTCCATATGGTACCTGCACAATTTCTGTGAGCTGAGTGGTGGATCTGGTCAACTGATGAAAAAGGCGTGATTTGAGTTGTCCCAAACACTGAAATTTTGAAACACACACGCGACGTAGTGCTCAATAATGGTTCAGTAATTTTTACCAAGTACTGTAACTTCTTCTTTGGCGAGTTTGAGACGCGTCGATGTTGGAGTGACAAGTGTGACGCTATGTGACAAGGTGTACTCACGAGACGGTGAGCGCCGTGTGTCCGCCAAATCGTTACCTAAACTCCTAAGTATATTTGAGACCATTACAAGGAGGCATGTAAACAGTTCCACCACCCAAGTGTATGTATCAACTCTCACCCTAGACCTTGAGCTACATATTTCTCGAAAAGGACGAACCCGGGATCAGTATCAACATTAAAAAGCAACTGGGAGTTAAATCGCCCATCCAAGTTAACTGGAATCTACCCTGACATATGATCTACAGCTTGCAATTTACCGCTAAGTGATTGGATAAAGAGTAAGGTCGGTGTGAGATGATTCGCAAGTCCACTGTTTGCCGCAGTTTGAAGCAAGCCCCTTCAGCGAAGGGCCGGCTCGCCGGGCCGGAGCTGCGCGGGCTTGCTCCGAACCTAACCTGTCGCCGCGTTTTGCGGTATAAGCTATGGGGAATTCCCACGCTGTAAGGATCCTTTCCGGGTATTTGGACTTTGAAGTCCGACTTCACGTTCCCACACCCAACCCAATCCGTCACTCTCGCATCTCGGCCCGTTCCTACTTTTTCTTCATAATCAGACTGATCGAATTCCCTTTCTCGGCACAGTGCAGTGATTTCTCTGTTTCTTTTTGTTGGCCCCCAATTGGACCCCAGGCAACATCCACTGGGGGAACGCCAGGCCTAATAATACCGCTTCTGCAGCGGCCGGGACGGCGGGCAATTCTCGGGTATGAACGGAATACTGCGGAGTTGGAATGTGCAGGCCGCCGGGTGATTTCGGGCTGCATTCTGAAGAGAAATCAGATTGTTGGAGATTGCGGAGGGTGCCGTGATCATCAGAACGGTTTGGAAACGCTTCCTAAAGAAGGACTAACAAGGCCAAAGCTGGATAAGTCGGCAGTGAGAAGCCGGAAAGTGTCTAAAGTGTTTCTTTCCGGTGGGCAGGGGGGTTCGAACCGGCGGGTATAGGACAAAATGTCCCGTGCAGACCCGTGTGCAATCCGGTGATGTGTTGAAACATCGCACAGTAGACCACTACACTACCATGCCCCTTCCCCAATCGATGTGCTCCCACATGTAAGTAGCTAAACCTAAAGGTTCAGCCAATCAACAATCCTTATCCCGGCGCTCGTAAATGAATGCAGATTGAAGAAGGGATTGGATTCTATGCATTCTGAATGAAGCCCTGATTGACAGAAAATGTCTGTTATCAATCACTAGCATGTACCGTCGAACCTTTCAACTGGCTTCATGTCTTTTCCTGGTCATGCAATATTCCTATACTGAAACACTCCGTGACGCGCGGTCCTAAAACGCACCTTTAACATGCCTGTACACTCAAAAATAACCAGATTTGGTACCTTGGACCCTCCTGGAGCACGGGAGGGTTTCGGGGACGTGGTACATCCCTCTCGCATGTGCCTGCCGGCTGCGAGTTCAGAATACGAAATCAGCAGGAGTCAGGGTACCCAGGGGCCTATCCTTGGCTACCAATTGAGTGGCCCCTCCTGTAACGGTTCTGTTGCTCTGGCTGTTACAGAGCAAGGCGAAGAGCAACACACAAGTACCTCCCCCGATATGTTGTCTCCAACCAAACACTCACTGACAAGTGTTGTTCCAAATAAGGCTGGCTAAGATTATGAGTACATTCCATTATAATTTAATGTAATGCTAAAATTACGATTAAATACAGCATGAGGATAATATTAGGCTCTAATATTATCGACCATTCAATTACAATATGTTACGATTACATTACAATATGGGGTACCGTACTCAAATGTAATGTTAATTATATGCATATGGTCTGGGTGCACAAAGACCTCTGTTTTGCAGACTATAGAGGGCTTAGTATGATATAGAGGGCCTAAATTGATACCCCCACTATTTCCTCGACTCATATGAACCAGTGTCTGGTGGTTCACAAACAGAATAGTTTGGCTCTGGAGACCGAGAATGTCTGAAAACGTATTGTATAGCTTTTTAGGCGCTTCGAGATGTTCTAGGCCTTCGCACCGTGCAAAACTTAGATACAACCAGGATAATTCACAAACAATAGTTTGTGCTTATGGGTACTGAGACTGTTACCAGATGGGTCTTAATGTGCTCAATAGTCTCGTATGTTAGACTTTGGAGAGCCACAGTCAGGGCCCATCGAGGCACATTACAATTCTCGCAGAGAGGGAATCCTGCTCAAGAACTGCAAGAGCGATTCCAGTTCAACCGGGTTGTCTAGCTTGTAGCTGCGGAGGTCAAAGGCATTCTTTGGAGGATGAAAGCCTACTCTAGTATGGCTCATCAAGAATGCGTCTCATTTATTTTGTGTGGGGCTTGTATTCAGCCTCATGAACGAGTTAAGAAATTCAACTTAGAACTTACTTATATACAAACCGAATGGCGAATGGAGCTATGAGGTCGTAGGCCCTAGGATTCGAGTCTGCCAATAAAATCTTCAACGGCCCCAGAGAAGCCGTTCAGATTGCCGAGTTCCATCAAAAATTTCTGTTTGTGACCCGCTGCTCGCCGGCCTACCACCTTCATGTAGTTGCACAAAAATTGAACGCGGATGATCATGTGATCTGGTTCAATTCACCTTGATGTTGCGGAATCAAGATATATGAACTAAATGTGGCTTTCCGACTCATGGAGTCTACTTAAAGTGCTAGTACACAGATGTTTTTTTTTTCTTGGTGTTTGGTGCCTGTAAGACTTGGTATAGTCACCTCTGTGAAGATTATGGCTTCCAGTGAAATGTGATAGGATTCAGGCAGAGTTCAAGACGTTCGGGGAGCGTTCCCGACACCCAGATAGACCGTAAACTTTTGTGGAGGAAAAAATCAGATTAAATACAATTAAATATGGTTAAATTACGATTACATTACATTATCATAACCCTTACGATTAAATATGCGCCTCAACCCTAATATTATATTACGATTACAGTACATTACGGCCTGGAGGTGTATTTAATCATAATGGTCCAGCCTTAGTTCCAAATACTTTGGTGAATGTTCAGATGGAGAGCAGATCCATCAATATTGTGGAAGGTACTAACCGGCGGTTAGACGTGGATATGGGAGAAATTGAGGTGTCAAATGAACCGAATTCAAACAACAGCAACATGCAAGTGAATACAACCCACACGGACACCAAAGCAGAGAATCAATATTTACATTCAGACATTGAGTATTCACATTCACAATTGAGGATAAATGGCGATGCCAATGACGCTCGTAAGGATACAACTGGTTGGGAATCCGAAAACCTGGAGATACGAAAACGGAACAAACCACCGCGGGTACTGAAATCCGGCAAGTTCACCCGTTCGAACTTAACTATTGGGTCTTTGAACATTGCGGGCCGTGATTCGAACATGTCTATACACCACGACAACCACAAATTTAAATTTCTCAAACAAACCATTGACGAAAATAAGCTGGGAATCCTTGGTATTCAGGAATCTCACTTTAACGCCGAATCGGCAGCACAATTTAACAATATATTTGGCCGGTGGTTCAAATTATACCACTCTGCTCACCCCGAAAAACCGTGTTCTACGGCAGGTGTGGCATTCGTCCTCAACAAGAAATTCTTGGACACAGAAAATATACGTGAATACGAACTAATTCCCGGGCGTGCCTTCATGATTGTTGTCCCGTGGCATAATGGAGAATCTTTGAATATTCTGAACATATATGCCCCGAACCGCCCTGAAGAAAGGGACATAATGTGGAAAGAATTATGGAAAAAATGGCGTGATGACCCTCGCCTTCCATTCCCTACCATTGCTTTGGGAGATTGGAATTTTGTTGAAGATCCATTGGACCGAAGTTCTGGGACTTCAGAACCAGTACCAGAAAGCTTCAAAAAGCTAAAAAAATTGTTCCGCCTGGAAGATGGGTGGCGTGCTACATTCCCTGACACACGAGATTACACGTGTGTTCAACAGAGAACCGACAAACAAACGAACAAAATTCATACCTCATACTCACGTCTCGATCGAATCTCTGTGGATAATCATAAGTTCAAAGATTTCAGAGGCTGGGAAATTAAACATTGCCCAGTTAAAAGCGACCACCGACTGGTCCTAACTCAGGTAACATGCAGACCTGATGAAAAGGCTGGGCCTGGCATATGGAGCATGCCGCTGTATCTATTAAAGACTCGAAAATTCATGAATTATGTCCAGGCCCTTGCCATCCAACTTCTTAAGGACCTCGATGATCTTGAGCACTCGGAACGCGACCCCGCCATAAATATTCAGACATTATGGGCCAAATTCAAGCTTGATGTGATAACTTATGGTAAACACTGCTCGCGCTTCATCACCAGTGAGTCAACCCGACAAATAAGAACTTGGAAGGTACAATTGAATATTGTGATCCATGACGAGGATATGCCGCAAGAAGACAGGGCTTTGGCTGCCTACTTACTTGAGAGGAAAATTGCAGACCGCCTAAGGGAAGAATCTGAAAAAAAGCAGGCATTGTCGGAAACACATTACGATGTTGAAGGCGAAACTTTACGCACCAAATCTTGGACACGATCAGCCAAAGGCTACCATCCCAAGGAATCAATATACGAGTTCAAGGTTGATGCCGATACAAATTCAACCATTCCGCAGTATGAAGCCCATCCAAAGAGGATGGCTCAAATGGCCCGACATTATCATAATTCTATCCAAGACAAAGATCTTCCAGATGAATACGGAAGGATGATGGCGACTGAAATTACACTGGAAAAATGTACCGCCCACCTCTCGGAGAGTGAATTCAATGACATGGATGAACCATTACAGTCGGAAGATATTGGAGAAGCACTCCGACTCTCGAACAACGGCAAAGCTCCTGGCATTGATGGAATTCCATACGAATTCTATAAACTGCTTGACATCTTATTCCGACAAAGCAAGGGAACAGACCGCAAGATATTTGACGTACTGGCATTTCTCGCAAGGCTATATGCTGACATTAAAAAATTTGGCATTGCAGAAACCTCTAAATTCAATGCTGGCTGGCTCTGTCCGGCCTTCAAAAAAGGACACAAATCCTTGATTAGTAACTACAGACCAATAACTCTTTTGAACTGCGACTATAAATTGATGACAAAGACCTACTCACTACGTTTAATGAATGTCGCTCCATCTCTTGTGCATCCTAACCAAGCAGGGTTTATGAAAGGACGCAAAATTGAGGATCAAGTCAAGCTTGCAAAATTCCTCCTCAACTATGCAGAAGCTGCAGAGGAAGATGGGGTTATAATAGCCCTTGACCAAGAAAAGGCTTACGACAGAATCAATCACACTTACCTTCTCAGTGTTCTCAAACACATGGGCTTCCCAGAAAAATTCTACAATATGATTAAAAGTCTTTACACAAGTGCTGAGACTGTCGTAGTGATCAACGGCGAGATTAGCGAACCTTTCATGGTCACTCGTGGGGTAAGACAAGGGGATCCCCTCTCCTGCCTGTTATTTAACCTAGCTATTGAGCCTCTAGCTTGCCTGGTTCGGAACTCAAATCTCAAAGGAATCAGAATTCCGGGTACAGACCAAGATCTTATTATTTCGCTCTTTGCGGATGATACATCAATCTACCTTTCATCCCAGGATCAACTGAAATCACTCTGGGAGATTTTGCAACTATGGTGTACAGCTTCAACAGCAAAATTAAACAGCCACAAAACAGTAATACTCCCCTTTGGCCGAGCCTCATATCGAGCCAAAGTTCTAAATGAACGAAGGATCAATGATAAATTCCAAGATAGTGCAATTGAAGACAGTATCAGGATAATACCAGATGGACAGACTTGTCGCATGCTTGGGGCATGGATTACGAGAGCTTATGAAATAAGAGATCGTTCTTTTACCAAAAGTTGACAGCAGATTTTGCGGAGTAAAAAACCCGGACGAGATTTTTCCAGTCGTATTGAAAATAGTGGCTGTGCCTAAATTCCCTTCACCTTTGTGTTCGCACGGTCAGTAATTTGTGATGTTTTCTCACTGTTTTTCTAATGGTCCTTAGCGTTACGTAATTAATACTGTACCCTGGTCAGTGGTTCGAACCTGACCCTGAGCACTATTTTACATTGTCTCCAGTGTCTTCTTGACTGCTATAAATGGGAGTTGGAAGCAACAAAAAGGAAGGAGATATCCTGCTATATTCTGAATCCGGGGAGTTGGGCTCCCCGGGATCCTATTTGCTCGATGTTTGGCTGTTTTAATTGATCTGCAAAAAGAGCTTCCGTTAGTACTCACAAAATTTTATTTGAACGGGACACACCATTTCCGAACGTCAATGATCATCTCAGTAGTTCCTCTGAGATTTCCTGGGTCAATTCAAGCAGGGGTGCCACAGTGGGGCTCCCCGAGATTCTGTTTGCTCAATATTTGGCTGTTCTCATTCATCAAAATTTTATTTGAATGGGACACACCATTTCAGAACGTTAATGAGCATCTCAGTAGATCCTGTGAATTTTCCTGGGTCGATTTAATCAGGGGTGCCACAGTGGGGCTCCCCGAGATTCTGTTTGCTCGAAATTTGGCTGTTCTCATTCATCTTCGAAAAGAGCTAGTGTTAGTAGCCACGAAATTTTATTTGAACTGGACACACAATTTCAGGACATTGATTACCATCTCGGTAGCTCCCCTGAATATTTCGGGGTCGATTTAAGCAGGGGTTCCACAGTGGGGCTCCCCGAGATTCTGTTTGTTCGATGTTTGGCTGTTCTGATCAATCTTCAAAAAGAGCTTGTGTTAGTGCCCATAAAATTTGTTTGAACCGTACACAGATTTTCAGAACGTTAATTGGCATTTCAGTACCTCCCTCGAATACTTCTGCGTGAATTTAATCCGGGGTGCCACAGTGGGGCTCCCCAAGATTCTTTTTGTTTGATATTTCGCTGTTCTAATGGGTCTGCAAAACTGGCATGCATTTGTATGGCACATATACTGTATAATAATTAAAAAAACTCGAAGCCTTTGAAAAAACCGTTAGAAATGACACTACGTAGACAAGAGGTTGGACAAAACACACAGGTCGAGATTGTGTTTCAAAAAAAAAAATGGCGCAGCTAGTATTTGAGTGCTGAAAAACACACAACTGCAATTTAGGCACTTTAAACACAGCACTCATCCACCGCACATCCACACCATTACCCTCTCGACCGAATCTGTGGCGAATCGGCAATCCCCGTATATGCTGATCCGGGATCGGCTCAAGATAAGATGCGGCCGATTGATGACTGCTGTACACACTGGTGGGCACGGTTTCTGGAGTTTAGAGCTCGATGAGGCAACCACAATTTGAGTTCTCGTTAGTCTTTATCCGGTTGCATCGTCCCATGGGCCATAGGGCACATCTGGACCCTTTTCATCATCATCTGAGATGGCTCAGTCTGATTCGGGCCCCCGAGTCAACCCAAAAAAATGATGTTCCGCGCAATGCAAAGATCTCAAGTCCAAGTTGCGTGTTTTGGAAGACATTAAGGGTTGTGAACAAGTCGCGTCACTTTGCCAAATGGAGACAGGTCGTGTGTGAATTACCTCCCCCACCAAGTGACGCCTATTTTTCCCGCTGACCCAAGATGTGTATTTTTAACTACGTTTTTAGCATAATTATTACAGTTGTGGACAAACAAAGTCCACCAAAATGAAAGTCGAGTTTTTTAGCCGAGATGAATGTTCCGATCGATAGATCTCGTCGAGAGCTCTCGATTGCGCTATAAATTAAGTAATTCTGTGGAGCCGTTCCTCCGGAAAAGGGCATTTAGTATCCAGGAGGGTCCAAAATTTTGGCGGCCCCTTAAATATCGTGGGAAAAATATGAAAAATAGCGCAATCGACGCGGCTCGTTGAGCTGCATCTGAATCTGTCAGAAAGCCAATATTTTATCGAGTGATTCTTGCGCAATGAAATGTTCTTTCTTCGATCAAATGTCACGATTTTATGATCCGTTTGATGATTATATCGTTCAAATGTTGTCACACATTACGACCAGTATCCGTACGGTTCTAGGGAGCTGCGATACCAATCTTGAACACTTGCATCTCCCACATTGGGCGACATTGCACGGACTGGGACGTTTGGTTGATCGCATCACTGTGGCTATCCTAAACAAGGATAAACACATTTTTCGCGAATCGTCTCTATTTGCAAATCTATTTTGTGGATCTTGGCCAAAAATTTGGCGCCGCTCCTTTGTCGTGGGAAAAACTTCGGAGCATGTTTTTTGAACTCTTCGGGCCAGTCTGGTCCCAGGAAAATTGGAATTGGGACTTAAATAAGTCTAGTTAAGGCTACAGGTACTTTGTGGACTTTGCTTGTCCACAACTGTATACACTATATGGCCCATACATTTGTACCCACAAAATCGATGCTGAGAGAAGGTATGATTCGCAAAATGATTACTTTCATTTCAAGTGAGTGGGTTCTGCTGCGAGGCACGTTACATTTGTTATTCTGACTAATATTAGCAATCACGGATGCTTGACAGGAGGTGAACACATCGACAAACATGTCCACGACTCCGCCTTGCATCTGACCATGTAGTTACTATAGTTTATACACCTCTTGTACCCTCCCCTAAACTTGCTGCCGTAGCATGCTGGGCAACTAAAGGGAGGCTAATGAGGCTAATGTAAATTCTGTTCAATTCAAACTAGGTTACTAAGACACCTTGACAACCGATGTTGACTCTAACTTGTTTGCATCCGTCGCTAACAGGAAGCTTCGTATTCGGGGCCGCAAGAGCTTAGGGCACCCAAAGGTCACTCAGATCAAGCAATTCGGCCCAGAATTGGAGGAGTTATGACCTACATACTCACCCTGGTACAACTACAGATTGCTGTGTTACGCCTCGTGGGGACTGTGTAAAGCTCGGACACTCTCAAAACCCCTGTGGACAGAGTCGCGAGACCCCCGGGTGTGTAGGATCCAAGAAAATAGGTGCAGATTTGCAGGAGGTGACTTACCTTCGGTCAGATGTGGTACTGACTAAACAAATATAGTTTTCAAAAATAAGCTCGAGTACATGCCGGGCAACGCCACGGCCCTACACCCCAAGTTGGGAACAAAGTACCTTACATTACGCCATGGCCGGCGGTGCTTGAAAAAATATCAAGTGATCTTGAGAGGTGGAAAGTGACAACACCAACTCTCGAAGGAAAACGCCATATTATAAACATGGTCATTGGTGGTCGAACTCAATATTTGACACGAGTACAGGGTATGCCAAAAGATATTGAAGAGACACTGGTCAGGGCAGAGCATACCTTCCTTTGGGATGGAAAAAAAGCAAGAGTTGCTCATGACACTATGACCCTAGATACAGTAGAGGGTGGAAAACAGATCCTCGACATACCAGCCAGAAATGAGGCCATTGATCTTTGGAATTTACAGTCGTACCTTGTACAAGGGCCTCAACGAGCGCTGTGGTGCTACTTTGTTGATTATATTCTTACAAAATTCCTAGAAATGAGTTACTTGAATGTCAGGCCAGGGCAAGTCCTGAATGTATTTTTACAGGACATCGACATTCCAATATCACAAAAAACACCACTACCTGAGGAGATTAAGAGAATGGTCCTTAGTGCAAGGACTTACAATCTAAAATTTACAGGGCTCTCAGTGAGCAAGGAAATAAAATTGCAGATGCCTGTGTGGAAACACCCAGCTACAAATAAGCTGCGCTATAAGCATGCTTGCCTACGACATGCATCAACATGCCTTAGGTTGAACCATCAAGTTCGAACTGTCCATGACACACTCACAATTGCAACACGGAAAACTTTGAATCCCCGTAAACCACACCAAGTTAATACTTCAGGAATTGGCCGGAAGAACTGTGGCTGTCTATTATGCTATCGAGATCGCAGTGAATTCAAGTGTAAGAATCCTGGTGAATGCATTGAAACAGCGAAAATTTTGATTGATAGCATCCTGCCCAAGTGGAACCCAACCATTCCTAACCTCGACCTCTGTGATGAGTTGGCACTAACGGCTGAAGAACTGGAAGCAAATGACCAACCAATAGAACCAGAGAAAGTAATGACCTTTGATCCGTATTTTACCTTATCAGACATGGAGTCCGGGTTCCGAATTTTTGCCTTTGACGATTCACTCAATGAGGTCCCGGCACGGAGAGTTCAGATAGCCGGCGATACTCCGAGCTTGGTGACTGTATTTCTACATGCACACATACAACGGGCTGGTGAACTGAATCCGAGTGCCGGTCGGAGCTCTGCACAGAGATTGTCCTCGACTTCTTGTTTGATGCACCCCCGGTATCTGGCAGCAGGCCAGCGCGCGGCGACACTATGGGAGCATGTAGACGGGAGTCGCGGCCACTTCCGAAGATTCTCGTGGTCAACTTCAGTGGTTTTATCCTTGTCCCATGTAATGCGGAGCTCGTGGTAGTACTTCTAGGTTCCGGTTGAAAATGACCAAGAGAGCAGCAAAGTTGCGGGACTTGCGCCGGGACCAAGCCGGGACTAAACATTTGCTGTATAGACAGACAAATGAGTGGGGGAGAAGGGAACAGGGAAGGATTCCGGCGGTAGTGGGTGGGAAAGGGGAGAAAGACCTTTAAAAAGTTGTACAATGACCGACTCGAACTCACGACACCTTGTTTGATGGAAAAAAAAAAAGCAATAGTGCAGGTAGACAACTACCCTAGAAGCCACAGAAATACTGTACCCCCAGCACTTTTGACTACACTCCACCCGAATTTTTGAATAGAAAACCTATTCAAATAATTGCCAGGACATAGCACCAGAGCCAGGTTCATCCCCAACTTAGGTCACATCATTCGTCACATCACATACGGTCCGAAACTTCCGCAACTTCATTTTCTGAGATTTAGAATAAAAACTACGCTACAGAGATTGATGAACCTCGGAACACGGCTGGGTAGGAACCTGATCTGAAGCCAGCTGGAGAAACTTGTAGATTGCTACAAATAAGCGCGCCTTGTTATGTAGACTACACCACGGAACTGGTAGGGATCGGCACCGTAGCCGTAAATACGGCATACGGCATACGGCTATACGGCAGACCCGTACCGTCCCGTATGGCCCTCGGCGCCCTCCTTTACGGTTACGGGTCTTAGCCGTACGTACTGCCGTAGGAAGCCGTATAAATACGGCCGTATACGGCACCCATACGGACCGTAAAATAGGCAAACGATATCAGATCGTATCATTTGGCAGGCACGAGTGCCAGTGTTGCCGCGGATTGATCCGGTGCCGCCAACTCGTTTCGATGCGAGGCGACCTCTATTTGGAACGAGGGCTGGAGGGATCGGGCAAGTGTAGCCTGTTGCAGCAAAAGAGAGTGAAAAATATTGGATTCGACCTCTATTATACTCGCAATATCCTAAGGATAGTTTACCGCAACCATTTGATGGTTGGAACTCGACTGTTAGTCCACATCATTTATTGTTTTTCGCTACAAAGGCCCGGAAAAAAAGAGGGTGGAAGTATCATCATTCAATTCCAGTACTTTCAGCCATTCCCGTGGATTCCGGGCCTTTAATTCAGGTTGCCGTCAGAATAATTTTGTGCAACAAATTACCCTGCTTGCCGAGCTCCGGCGATGGCCGGTTGCGTCATTTGGCGGATGAGAAAATGATGACACCAACTCGCTTCACACCAACTCGATGTCCGAGTCAAGTTCAAAACTCACACCGACGGGTCTGTCCACATTTCTGTGAGTAAATTGTTTTTGACGCTTTCGATCACATTTAACTGCATGATACTTAGTGTATTTGGCGCGTCCATATGCGTTTAATGTGGTCAAATACCAGACCTTTGATACGCCATGGAGGTTGATGGAGCAGAGGGTGAATATAGCAGATTTTGTCGCTTGAACACTCAGCGAAATTAAAATTAACAAATTATTAATCCTATATAAATACATGTACAGTAGAGTCGCTCGTATGGAATATTGTCATATGGAATAACTGTCGTATGGAATCACTTTTGGACCCATCCCCAGTTGGGATAGGGTAATATTCCATGAATCGCCGTCTGGAATACGGAATACCCGGGCGAGGCCGATATTCCATTGAGCGGGTCGCCCGAAACGGTAATTTTGGTTGGGCAAGCCATATTTGGCAACATATCAGAGGGTGGCATCGCATAATGTCTCTATATATTCACAGTACACAACAAAATCGATTCTGAACTCTTCCCAGTCACTATGGCTATTACCAAGCCTAAAGGATCTCGCACTATCCGAGCCCAAGACAAAAATCCTCCCTCACCCTCAAGTCGCGTGCCAAACCTGGTCCAAAACCAAAAAATGGGCCTCCACTAGAAGCTAGGGAGACCTTGTGCAAACTGAAAAGGCAGTTCGGGAGTTGATGCCTGACTTTACTGACTCAGATGAGGAGATGGACATCGATGAAGACTCACCATCCCTGTCATCTATGCTCACAGCCGAAACCAAAGATGTCCACGCCGGGTGGGACGTTATTCTTGAATTTGCGACAACAAAGATGTCTCTGCCTCAAGCCGAAAAGTGTCTCAAGCAGATTTTCGGGACCGGCTACGTTGCCAGCGATGGGAAGGCTGCTCTTGACGCTGTCATGGACTCGGAAGAAGACTCGGCGATCGCTGAACCGGCCGCTCGAGCACTGATGCCGAATTTCACGAAAGACTTGACTGCCGCTTCGAGTTTGCCCGCCCCCATTGCGAACGACCGACGACTAAAAGCTGCAGAGGGGGCCTCATCATCGGCCGGATTTGGACCTGGCTCTGCAACTTGCTGGTCATCTCAACAAATTTCGCTCTGTACTCATGCAGGAAGTGGAGGAATCGAAGGTTCAGACAAGTATCACATCCTTCTCCAAGTAGACACCGAATATTTCCCATAAAGATAATTTTTTATCCAAGTTATGTGCTCTGGAATAACCGTCATATGAAATACCCTGAGGGCCCTTCCCGACGATATTCCATACGAGCGACTCTACTGTACGGCCGTAAGTCCCGTAGCGTACCGTAAAACGGTACCGTACCGTCCCGTAAGAGGCCCCGCAGCTCTGCTTACGGTTACGGTTACGGTACCAACCGTCTACCGTAAAGCGCCGTAAGGTGTACGGTCCGTAACCGTATACGGTACGGTGCCGATCCCTAGGAACTGGAGCAGTGTTTGAAAGACGTCAAAATACAAATAAGCGCGCCTTGTTATGTAGACTACACCACGGAACTGGAGCAGTGTTTGAAAGACGTCAACGGCGTAATCAGAAAAAGACACCGCAGCCGCATCTGAAAAACATCTCGTGATGTCTGTCCGATGTCCCAGTCTCGAATTGGCAGATCATTTTTCGAGGCATGCGTCGGAGCGATCTCGCCGCAAATATTTGAGAGAGATTCCGACGACATTAATTAGACGCAAGTACCAATGCAATGAGCACATTGCGAGAACGCCAGGGCAATGGTCTGATCAAGCTATCGGAGATATACTCGTACATATTTTGAAAGTGTTTATTCTACTCTGTCTCGACACTTGAATCAAGCTACGGGTGAGGTATTCCAAATCAGATTCTGAGGGAAACAAAATATATTCATGACAGTATACGAGACAATGATAATATACACCTCGGCCACTACTCCCTCCCAAGCTTTACCACACCTCGCATCTCCGCTGCAAGTTCGCTGGCAAACACGCACGCAGAGAACACCGCAGAACTCGCGCTGCGCGTACATGGCGGGCTCATGCGCGCTGACACATCGCGTCGACACCGTTGGGCGAGGGGAAGGGGGAGGGGAGGGACTCGGTTATAAAGTCGGCGCCAATGGTCGCGCAGTAGGAGGTCGAGAGAAGCGAGAGGAGATGCACTATCAAAATGTGAGTGAATAGATACATAGGGCCACAAGGAAGAGACGCACCTGGCCTCGGATGCTGGTCTTTCTGCAGGGAAGGCTGGACACGTGTCGTGGTCGATCGGCGGGCGGCACATTGTACACTCCAGGCAACGCGTCGGTGTTCTCATTCACCACGTCGCAGGACCGGAAGGTCCTCGTTGATTATGCGCGCGCGTATCTCAGCACACCTCGGTGCGACATAAGGGGCAAACATGTTGCACCATATATTTAGGGATACGGGAGACGACAAAGGCTCTGCTTGGGAACAGGTAAGTGTATATATATGGTTACGCGGGTAACGGAACCTACCATCTATAAGGAAAACGTTGCATTGAAAGCCCGAGGGAAGTCGGTCTTTCTGAAGCAAATTGTCAGCCGGCAGAATAGGCACATGTCAAAACAGACATACCGCACGATTGAGAAGAAAGCCACCCTGCCATCATATAAGGTCAGCCTATAGAATGAATGCGAGGCTGAAAGCGAACTTACATTCCCTCGAAAGCCATCAATTCTGGAAATTTGAGGTCGTGAGGGGGGAGAGGTGCACCGAGCGACGCTTCGAGATGTACATAAACACGTTGCAGAATACGGAGCAGGTCAAGTCCAAAACCCCGATACAGGATCAGGTAGTCCTTCTAAAGTAAATCGTCAAGAAGAAATGAACATATAGGTAAGAAAAACGTACCGCACATCATGTCTGCGGAAATGGGTACTAAGTTACAAAGTGGGCAACTCTGGAAAATGGGCTTACAGATCATCAGAGACAGCGGGGAGCTCTTGGGACATCCGTACACTGAGACGATAGTATATAGTTCTTCTGTTTCACGCTGAGTCGTCATGCAAAATTCAAGTCAGTAATTGAAGCGCCGAATCAGGCATAAAATAGTACTTACCATGAATTACAAAGTGCAGGTAGGGAAGCCGCAGAGGTGATGCATTGGTTCCTGCAATATGGCCATCCATATTAGTAACAACAAAGAAAATGCATACCTTCTGTGCTGTGAATACCCGTTTGCGAGATAAAACTCCTCCTAGCCTCTTCTCCGGCGCAGCAAGCGCCACCCAGAAACTGAGCTAAGAGACACGGCGACAGCAAGCGCCACTCTCACGGGCACAGGGAAACGGGGATGGAGGAAGCGGAGAGAAAGTGGTTGATGTTTCCGTGTGTGTTCAAGTTTGTTGTGCACAGCCACTTCCATTCATTCCCCGTTTATGAGCGTCAAAAAATACTCGATAGTAAGTGTAATAGCATGCCAATGGACTCCCAGATCCCAAAAAATGACAGGAGAAATACTAGAATTATCGCACAAAGACATCCGAGTAGAACTAATAACGGTGTAAACTATTTACAAGGCAATCTTGAAGTATCGTAAAAAAAATCAGAAGCTCTTTATGCCATACTCTCGGACACTCTTCGTTAGGCCATTGCATCATTGAGGGTCTTCAGCCACGCATCGAGATTTCTTGCCTCCGTGATGGGAATAGAAGCATCGGGAAGGCCGTTCTCGGCGAGGTCCTCACGGTAATGCTTCTCCCACATCCTGTAAGGCTCGTAAATAAAATCCATGCTGGCTGATACAACGACTCACAGCTGTATATCTTCCTTGATTGGGTAGGACTTATGATACTTCGCGAGCTTGTTATCCACGGCATTCCAGAAGCTATCCCCGGCGTCATCGGTCCCGATTGTGACAGTACGCGTTTCACCCAGAAAACATCATGGCACAGAGGCGCGGGCCCAAAGCAAAGGACTTGGAGCAATGTGACTGGTCTTTTCTCCTCAATAGATGAGGGGCACTCACTGAGTTAATACAGACTGTTTCGAGGATGATGTGGCCGGCAAGATCTGCTGTCGCGTCTGTCACAAAGCTTCTGGAGCAGATACACGCACCTGGATAGCCCGCACCTCTTGGAAAAAACATGTGCAGTCCCCAGCTCATTCCAAGTCTCTGGAGCAGGCCGCACAAACTCAGAAAGTGGAGGCTGAAACTCGTCAGCAATATATTTCAGTTTACAGCATGCCCAGTACGATCCTTCAAGCCCCCAGTTCATCAGATACCAGCGTCCCGCGAGCACAGTTCCGGCCAATTCTGGATGAGGACACCAATGGTATAAGCATGACAGACTTTGAAGATGTTATGATGCGAGAAATCGATTACTCGCCCGAGCCGGACACTTTCTTGGCTGATAATGCCGAGATTCTTCGACGCGAGAGAGAACTCTTACTCCTTGACCACCTGGAAGAAGAATTTGAGGGAGCCGACGATGAAACAGTTCCAAACTTCATTCAAGACATTTACGACAATGGCAAGGATTATTTTTGAAGCTTGGGTCCGGATTTTTAACTGTTGAATGTAGACATGCTCCCAACCAATGGCGAAGATGTAGACGAGATAAACGAGTTTTTCACTGGTATTCCAATCAGCCATGATTACGCACCGTACGGTAACAAGACAGTAAGTCCGTTGAAGATGCTCAGTTGGGTTTGCGACTGAAATTCTATGCTCGACAAGATGTGCTATTTGGACATACTGGATAATTTGCCAAGGCTTCGCCTGTCGTCCAGTCAATTCAAGATGATCCTGTGGATAATGAAGGAGTGCGGGGCCAAGGATGTGCCATCCTTCAATGCATTCCGAGCAATGCAGAAGCATATCCGTGGAATGACGGGTGTGAGAACAGAAGCGCACAAGTCTGACCTGGGAAATCTCTTTTATGTAAACGACATTCGCGACTTGATCGCCAAGGTGAGCTATCTTTGTCGTGTTCGGAGGCTCTTACTTGTGCTCCATGTAGGACTTTGCAAATCCAGAGGTTGCCCCGCACATACAGAAATATCCAGAGGACGTCGCGGGTGGACCTATATCTGAAATCTGGCAAGTCAAGGATGGAAAGTGGCACGACATCGCCCTCGACGCGCTCACCCCATCTATTCTGATTAATGCTCACCGTTATTATATCCATGAGGTCGCCGAGCTGTTGGATGGCCGGTGGGCTATCCCTGCTCTCTGGATTGTCTCGAAAGGCAAAACATATGCCGACTGTATGCTTGTGGAATGGAATGTAAGCGACGGGATTACCTCTGCGTTCCAGCGTTTAATCTGACTTTTAAATAGGCTGAGCGTCGGATAATACAAGCAGTGCATCCGGAAATTACAAGGATTCCCTTGCCCGAGCTTGCCTTCAATCACGAGGCCCTAGAAAGGCGAATAGGTACCACAATCCGCTTTCATGGTACATTATCTTGTTCTCCTTCCGACTTTCAATTAAAGTTAGCATTTTATTCAGAGACTTGTAAAGAGTATGCTGTTCGGATCCCCAATCGATTTCGCGCGATAGATAATGGGGAAGACCTATTTACCGTCTGGGTCCCTGTTTGGGCCGATGACGTCTCGGGTGCCAGAAGCAAGCAGTATCAAAAGCATCTCAATGTATACACCGCAAACGCCAACTTGCCAGGGCGATTATTACAGCAGGAATATTTTGTTCGCTTCGTCTCGACCTCCCCTCATGCCGGCGCCTTGGAGCAGTTGAAGGTGGTGGTAAAACACGTCAAGTACGGCAAGTGTAGCCGAGGTATACTCATCATGCTAACAGTATCATTTTCTGTAGGTCAACTCACGAGGAACCCGTCCAAACTTACAATGCTGACTCGTCGCGCCCCTGTGGTGTGAGGTTAAACATCCCAGATGGACCCGCTGACAACCCCCAACAAGCGGAAGAGGTGTCTCACATCGGGCACCAAGGCAACTACTTCTGCCGGCGTTGTCATGTCGGGGGGTCGAATGAAGAGAAGGAATGCGCTGACGGCTATCATTCATTCTATGAGGTGAGTGTGGGTCATTCAATGTTTGTACTTGGTACTCATTCCGTGACTCTAATAGACAGGCCGGCCACGGAATGTCGAGGATATCCGCAATTGTGTCCTTGCCCAAATTCGCCTCGCCACATATGGTGTTGCTGCCCGTGTCGAGGCCCTACAGACAGCAACAGGCACCAAGGATAAGATCGCCCAGCACTGGATTGATATATTAATTGAGAAGGCTCGTGAGATGCACGCTGCTACCCCTGGTCGCTCGGTAGATGAGATTTCTAATGAGTTGTTGGTCTGGTTAAGCAACGAGACGGACCAGCCTTATAATCCATTACTGGATCTCCCCTGTGCGCCTTTTCAGTAATTTCCGCGGGCCTACGAAGACTTACCTATTGCTCCCAGTTTTCGACCCATCTCAAGATACTCTCGTCGAGATTCTACATACTATCCTGCTTGGTGATGCGAAATACACCTGGTACGAACTGCATCACAATTGGACGGCGGTACAGCAGGATATTTTTACTGTTCGGCTGCAGAGCACAAACCTGGATGGGCTGCGGGTCCCCCCGATCCGAGCAGCATATATGATGCAATATCGCAACGGTTTAATCGGCAAACACTTCAAGACGCTGATGCAAACCATGATTTTCCATATTCACGACATTGTCACTCCCGAGCAATTTACACTTGTCCGAGCTCTAGGCGAGCTTGGGCCTCTTCTTTGGATCTCCGAAATCGACAACATGGAAGACTACCTGGTACAGCATCTCTCCTTCCCCGCACACTATTATTTATGCATTTTCAGGCTGATCTACAAATCTTGATTGACAACCTTCTTGACGCCTTTGCCACACTCGATCCTTCAAAAATCCTCATCAAACTCAAGCTTCACGTTCTTCTCCATATTGTTCAAGACATCCGCCGTCGAGGACCAGCGGTCCGCTTCTCCACCGAAGTCTTCGAATGTTTCAATGCAATTTTCCGATTGTGCTCCGTGCTGAGCAACCATCAGGCCCCGAGCCGCGACATTGCTGCAAAATTTGCTGACCTGGACCGCGTTAAACACATTCTTAGTGGTGGTTACTGGTTCCAAGATGCGGCGTGGGTGCGAGCGGGGAAGGATGTCCAACGGATCCTGCGCAATACACCCATCATCCAGAAGCATCTCGGACGGGCACCCCCACCGTTTTGGACACCCGGACTCGTACGGGCAGTTGCACAAAAGAAACAGGGCAAGATGGCGGCTCTGACTGTTGCCCAGACCATGCTAGATGGCGCTTTAAATCCCTGCACTGTCCCACTTGATTCTGGTATTTCATGGACCAGGGGTGAGAATGTGGCGGCCATTTCTGGTGATCGCTGTACTGTCGGATCGTGGGCTGTATTCCGTCTTAATGATGTAAGTTTCCCCTATATTAACAAAGGTCAGACGAAATCTGAATGGCGTGTAGGTGCCTATAATCGCCCGGATTTTGATTATTCTTTTACCTAAGGGCAGCAAGTCCGCGCAAGGGGTGCTTGTGGTCAGCAAACATGATGTCGGGGAGGCTCTTCATCCACAGCTGCATATGCCTGTGCTGCTGCCCGATGCAGATGCCAGCCGTGTCGTCGTTGCCTCAGCAGTGAGTTCGATCCAGTGCCGTAGGTCGCGACATGCTAACGAAATATCAGTCCGTCCTGTTTTCATTCAATGTTCAGCACGATTGCCGGGCATGCGGGTGCGACGCCAGTGGTGTTACCCGACAAATGCAGGAGCGCCAGGAGTCCAGCACCATCATCCACTCCATTGTGCACAAAGATGACCCGTATCTTTGAGTGACATTGAACGGCTATAATAATAGAGCTCGTTCGGATGCACAATCGATTGTGGATTGTCGGATTTAGTGCCCAATATAGTAATCGGATTGTGGCTTCATTGTTCGGCAATCTTGGGCAACGTCAGACCGTGGCGACCGTTGATGGTCCGACCGTACTCCGACGGACCCTCGGAGCCTTGGTCCGCTTGACAGCAGACCCCCCCGAAATCTATTCCCCGTAATTTTACTGTAATCATTCACAACTATTATGGTGGATTTCAACTAATCAGAGGTTATTATTGGCAAGTGATGAAAAACACAGTTTTATAGTAATTATTAATGTCTCCGTTTTGTTGATTTCCCCGTGCCGGTTTCTGCCAAAAACAACGCCTGCCATTTTTCTTTTGGCTAGCCCAACCATCTGCATGGTCCCAGTGCGACCACTTACTTTGAGAGAGCGACACAGACCGCCAGCTTCGAGCACAGAACCTGCAAAAATATTGGTGGATTATATGTTGCCGACAACGGACCAAGAAATTGAAGAATCCAACTCAAGATCCATTGTCCAACCATTGTGACCATCAATGGTGTTGCCACGGTCTGACGTTGCCCAAGATTGCCGAACAATGAAGCCACAATCCGATTACTATATTGGGCACTAAATCCGACAATCCACAATCGATTGTGCATCCGAACGAGCTATTATAACGTCACATCAAGCTCAATTTCGAGCCCGGTCCAGCCTTTCCAGTCCTGATATCAACAGAGCCTCATTTTTGTATTCGTACGAGGGTAGTATCAAATCTTTGCCCAAGTACTCAGGCGCGACCTCAAAATCGAATTACGGCTGGTTGGTGGTGATACTACAGTCTACTAGAACAAACAAGGCACAGCTTACATACATGCGACGATGCAAGCGATGCACCCAAAACTTCCGTAAGGCGCCTCAGTAGACAAGGAAACGCCTCGATTTGGGGTAACCGTCAACCTTCAACATTTTGCACTATCACACCCTGGATACCAGTATGAGCCTACCTGTTCGCGTTTATTCTTCTCCTGCATTCTCCTTTTTCTTTCCGAGTCTCATGCTCATTTCATACGTCATTTACATATTTTCTGGGACTCTCCTGGGAAGATGACACAAAAGACGGCGTCAGTTAGTGACTGGATGAAAATACTGATGAACATACAGTGTACGAGCCAAACAATGGACATATCAGTAGTGAGAGACAATCACTCAATACATGTCTTTCTTAGAATACTCAAACAACAAGCATGCCTCTTTTCACTCAGCCAACGCAATACCTCAATGCCCCAGCGGTGCACACCCAGAGGCGCCGCGATCGACTCCAACCGAGCCACGAGAAGACCTCTCATCAGACCTGGAGCTTTCATTCGCTTTGTATTCACCACCTCGGAAAACTGCCGCCCTCACCCCCGAGAGCGAATATCCCAAACCAATGGATATATCCCCGGCGCTCGGCGCCCCGCCTGTAAAGCCTCACATGCGCCCGCGCGCCTTCACCAGTGGCTCCAGCATGTTTGGAAGTGACCGGAGTAACGAGTCAATTCACAGCTGTCCTCCACCGTCCCTCCAATCCGACTCCACTCATTCAAGTGGAAAGCTGACGCAAGGGAGTGCGTTGCCTTTACAATTGTTTTCGGCGTCAGTCCGGACTTCGGATGAGCCTGATGGACGTATATTTTCTGTGCGCCTTATTTTCATTTTGATATGAAAGGTGGCTGACTTTTTGTGTCCGCTGCCTCAGGAGGCGAGTTATTCACCCGAAGATGCAATGGACGTAGATACCTCTTTCGAGGTCCCTGCACTGTACCTCGTTGCCCCTCAGTCGGCCGCACCGACACTCACAGGTTTCAACACCCTCTCTTATGACATCATGTCGCCGCCAGCCCGCCGCTCATTGTCTCCGGAACGCGTGACTCCCCAGGAACACGACCATTCCTCCTCCCCTAGCCTGTCATCATCCCCGTCCCAGAATAAACTTGACCGGATTGTCACTGGTCTTCTATTCCCTCTCGAGAAACATGGCGTCGAAGGGCTTGCTCGTCGTTACCTTTCCGCCCTGGCGCAAACATCGCTGCCGATTATCGAAAGAGAGCCCATTATTCCTCCTTCCCCTCCGGAACACGCATTGCCGCCCGCCAGGAGAGTCTTCTCCGCTGCCATTTCCGGCTCCCATTTTGGAGGCCAACTCGCTGAGCAGCAATCTTCTGACGAATCTTCTTTCGAGGGCATGTCTTCTCCAGCTCAACAAGTCTATGAAAAACGGCAGGTAAATATCATTGGCCGCTGTGATGCGACCGATTTTAGGCCTCTTACCGGCGCCAGCCCATCCGCCAAGTTCCTTTCCGCCGGGATACCCGGTTTTAGTGATAACGAGTCTGGCGGGAAACTTCTTCCTTGCCATCGTGTACCAGACGACGGATTGATGAGGATTCAGCCCGAAACGGTGAATTCTTTAAACAAAACATTTGTCTTCCTTCCTGGGCTGACTCTATGCATACATATACAGCTCAACAAGCTACTCGACGGTCATTACAGCGAGCGAGCCCATTATCACATCATTGATTGTCGGTTTGACTATGAGTTTAACGGTGGACATATCAATGGCGCTGTCAACCTCAACAAGACGAGCGACGTAGAAGACTTTTTCCTCCGCAGCAGCTTGAAGAAACCCAAACCGTCAGTCAGTGGGGACCCCGCCCGGAAGATTATACTGGTTTTCCATTGCGAATTCAGTGCCAAACGTGCTCCGACTTTGTGGGTGCACTGTTCCTTTTTGTCCGTTCTGTTTCAATTCAAGTAAAATAGCGCCAAGCACTTACGAGCCAAGGATCGAGCTTTAAATAATCACGTCTACCCCAAAATCCACTACCCGGAGCTCTACATTCTGGAAGGCGGCTACTGTCGATATTTCCAAACCTCCTCTTCTCGCTGCCTTCCGCATGGGTATGTGACTATGGACGACCCGGTCCATACTGTCTCCCGCGATCGCGGCCTCAACCAGATGCGCAAAACCAAATTTAGCCGACACAAATCGTACACATACGGTGACGGGGCTAGCAACGTTACCGTCCAGCAACACCGGAAGCACAACACTGTCCCCACTGGGCCTGGTTCCATCTTCGCTGCCGCCCGCACTCGTCGAAGCGGTCCTCTCCCGACGTTGGCAGAGGACGGAAACGTGACCGAAGATACCGATGAGGGTCTCGGCGACAGCCCGTGTCCCCTTCCCCCGAAAGCAAACAAGAAAGCATCGCGTGCACTCCCGCGCTGAAAGGTGTGGGCCCACTCGAATGCCATATTAAGCAGAACGACCCTGAAGCTTTGAAGACCAAATTCAAATTAGTGGCCAAATCGGCCGGAGAAACGTTTTGCGCCTGTGCAGAGCCCCGAGTAGGCTTCTTAAGTGCATGTGGCCAGATACAGGATCAGATATTTATGGTGGACCTCGACATATTCCGGAGGGCCTGAATACCGGTGTTGTTCATAGATACAGTGGCGATGGAAAGCTCTGCACGCGGTCGTTTGGGCTTGTTTCTGGACCGACACACTTCAAATAAAATGGTAGCATAAACGTTGAGCGATTCTAAGACTGTATGTACCGTTTGAACCATATCTCACCTATGTAGTTCTCTCACAATGAAATGATCTGGCGTTTTTGAAAAAATCGACTCTCTCTGTTTATCGGAAAAATCCCAAATCAGTTGGAATGGATTGAGTCGGCTTGGCGGCTTGGCGGCTTGAGTGGGATTGCAACCGGTTTGAAGCCGCTGGGGGGTGGCTTGTAGCCAGTCCCGAGACATTCAAAGTGTCTCAAATTGTTTTCAGGCTTGAGACGGCTTGGTACGGCTTTCGCCCTCGTCGCTATTTACAGCCATTTGCAGAACTCAGGGCGCGGCGTGTTTTCTTTTTTTCTTTTGTAAGTTTTCACGAGAACAGCGATTGCGGAATCATTTCTCGACCGTTTCCCCCGGAAATAGGCTCATTCGATTCGCACGGAAACGGCGGAGGGCCTCGTTTCCTAGGTTTTTTATGGGCCCCGAAAATCTCCTTTTTTGGATAGATTCCCGTGTTTTTCAGTGGTTGAGCAGAGAACACGTCCCACGGGACCTATTTTGCTCCGATTGACCTAGATTTTTATTATGGTCGACTTCAACATATTCCGAGGGCTCAAAATACCGGTATTTTGAATGGGATCAATACTTCAAATATACAGATCATAGATACAGTCATGTATGGTAGGGGACGTGACTTCGTGACAACTTTGATGCATCAACATTGGATCGTTAATAGCGAGCTCAGATATTTTCTAAAAACCGTGTAACTGCATTTTTGAGCAGCTCTTAGTAGGTAGAAGACAATGTATGGACCAAAACTTTAATATCTTTTAGTTCGAGGTTCTGAGGGTCGATTTGGCGGGTTTGGTCACGTGTTTAGTCACGTGAAGCCCCTGAACGCGGATATTGTTCCTCTCGACCTCACTATCAACAGCATGCCTTGTTCTAAACGCGTAACCAAGTGTTCCAGAGACTCTACAGGCGCCTTTGTATCGAATAAAAAGCTCAAAGTTGTGCTCTCCGACTCGGAGCCTGAAGACTTCGATATTGATATAGAAGAGTTTGAAAATCCTAGCAACCCGGACTATGATGCGGAATACGAGCCGTCCGAGTCTGAACTCGATGACGAGTCCGATGACGAATATTTAGCCATGCCAGAGCCAGCTACCTGGCATGCCACTCTCTCTGCCAACCTGCAGCCTTCCGCGACAATCCAGGTCCATTCAATGCGTGACGCCGACCTGCACTTCGATGGACCAATTGACAAGAAGGGAGGTGCAAAGGATAAGACAGGGAGACTACGTGGGGCTTACCTAGTTGGTGGAATATCACAACGGGAAGCAGAACGACGATGAGCGGCGGCGCAGAAACAACAGGAAGAATCGGATGACCGACTTGGGCCGGAGTGGCTAGAAGCTCAATACAATGCTATCAAGCAGGCTCAGAGCGCACCTGTGAAAGAAAACAAGAGCATTAAGAGTTTTTTTCCAACCCCCAGGCTCAATACAGGAAAGAAAAAAAAATGCGCCGGACGCGATTTGGCGGGTTGGTCACGTGATCGTATCAACAGGGTGAAAAAACGTGAAATTCGATTAGAAACGAGGTATCTGGGCGTCGTTTGCGCCTATTCCGAGGCCTAAATTCGTAGAATTGGGACGTGACATGAAGTCACGTCCCCTACCATATGTACTAGGAAGAGCAACAGGATATAGAAGAGCAACACTAGCATTGAATTATGTGCCATCCACGCAACCCACTGGGCCCAAGTTTTACAGGAGTCCAGAAGGGTATCATATCGATGCTGGAAACCTCCTCTGCAACAGAGAAGGCAACTTCCGACACTGTTAACACAGGAAGAGCGAAAGGTCTGGTAATCCGGATCGCGATGGCTGTAAAATGCCGCGACAAACATTGCAATTTTTGGGACTTTATAGGAGCTTTTAGCACAAAACCTTTTGCAGACAGGATCCTCCTCCGCGCTGAACGACGCATTCTGCATCGCGATCAACTCCGTCCATGCAGCCATTGTCTAGGTCGCTAGTCCCCCTCCCAGCGCTTCGCACGGTAACGACGGTAACGAGGATGAAGCTGATCGGCGTCGGACCCCACCTGCTCCATCCCAGCTAATGCGTTCCAAATTAAAGTGGTCGCGTCGCGTCGCGCCAAACCTCGATGGCTCCTAGAAATTCGGAAACCAACAACTGTATGTTTGTGAGATCATGAATTTGTCCTCGATCAACTTATCCCCAAGGTTTCGATGGCGTGGAGGACGATCCGTCTCGTCTCCAATGCCGACTCTATTCAGCCATGCCAACAGCCGGGAACAATGAAACCTTGCTTAGGACTGCACAAAGCGCTACCACCCAATCTCGGACCCTCATCCTCGGTTTCGTGAACTGCACCTGGTACTTCAACGCCTCCTGTGAGCCAGACGCTGTTGAAGTTCGGGTAATTCAGAGGAGAATTGATTTCATTGTAGGGTCGATGAGCCGGCTTTTATACTACTACAAAATATTGCTAGAACTATCTACAAGAGTCCTGAAGAGTGAGTCATATTTTCCTAAACATGCCCCAGTGCCGTGTCGGCTTCACGCGTTCACCGACGCACCGAGCGGATATATTCCGGTAAGATCCGAGTGCGCATCACGTCGCGCTTAGTCAGCCTCGGTGATGGCTCGGCGTTCGCATTTAATCGCTAATTTCAACAGTCTGTGACACAAGATCGGTGATTGCTAATAGATATTAGTCGGTACTGTCAGTGGCAGTGTATAAGGTAGGCGCAGTCCACATCCATCGAGTCACGTGATGTAGCAGCGTGACACCGACTCCCGCCCTTACTAGCCGGTAGCGTCGGAGTTCGGACATAAAGTAGAACCATATGAAGGTGTATTTTGAGTGTAGGAACAATCCTAGGGTGCCAGAATTTTGATATCTGCCCTCAGAAAAATGTTTATGGCATTTCTTTTTTGAAAGTGTCTCAAATGACTTATCCGACACCATGCCGCAGTTTCAGAAATCGGAGCTTGAAAATTCGCACTTCCCAAAAGGGAAATATTACAGTCACGTGATATAACCTTGGGGGACAAAGAAACTTTTGTGATTTATTTCTGATTTTATGAGCCACAAAACCGGCCAAAAGAATACACAAAAAGTCATTTTTCCCCATGGTGTTTCACTTTTTCGGGGTTCAGAAAAAAAAAGTTGCCCCAAATCACCAGTACGACACCGGAAAGCTTTTGGAAGGATGGGAGGATGCACTGAGAGTGTTTCACATTGTTCAGCACTCTAACAAGTTATCTGGAAGCAGACCACAGAATTCGGACATGGGCTGACGCGGGCGTACACAGTGTTCGCCCTTACAGCTGTTCTCGAATCTAATGAGACCGATCACATTTTTTTTTTCTGTTCCCAAAATGGAAATTTTGAGGTATACCCCCCGCACTTCGCATTTAGTTCGCGAAAAAGGTTAAGCAGGTATTTATATGTGCTCCTGGGTTATATCGACAACATAAGACACTGAGTTGAACGCGGGAAGCAATGATCTTTACGACATGCGAACAAGGTCCGACACCATCACTGGTCGGATCGTTTCGGCCGTTGGACCGCTTCCTGGTTCCATTCCAGTGTTCCCCGAGGTTCATATGTACATCCCGGACAAGTACGGGAATCCATTGAATTTGCCAGATCTAGAAAAATTGCCTTTTTGGGAACAACAAAAAAAAAAACTCGATCGTCTCATTAGATTCGAGAACAGCTGTAAGGCCTTAAATCGGGTTCTGACGGGCCTTAAGGCCTTACTTAATAAGGGCTAAGGCCTTAAATTTAAGGGCATTTTAAGGGCTTACAAAATATATTCCCACGCAGTTTCGCGCGCTTAAGAACAGTGCGTGTTACTACGCCCGGTACTCGTCCTCCGAGTCAATCTCGATCTCGCCGTCATCGGGGTTAGGGGTGGAAGATTATGATTAAATACACCTTCGACCCCTAATGTATTGTAATCATGATTTAATTGTATTTAATCGTATTTAACATGTATTTAATGGATTGTAACTGCCGCCTATCCCGGACTGATCAGGGTGGACCTAGACAAGGCCAGTGCCCCCGAGGTGTACTGATTCATATTTTTTTTATCAATCTCAGAGCCATTATCCATCCATTTGGTCCTGTTTCCGCTCAGTTCAACATAATTCCTGGTACACGGAAAAAACATGTGACCATTAACTAGAATGTATGCTCGTCAAATTTGGGAAAAACGACTTAATTTGAGGTTGTCAGCAGGCTAATATAGTGTATTCTGATTCATACACCTGCTGCTATGGTCAGGACCTCCAGCAAGGGCATTTGGTTGGCACTTTGATGAAATTGATTGTAACCGAACATAACCAAAATACAATAAAATAGGCTAAGATTACACTCCAGCTGTATTTAATCGTAATTTTAGCATTACATTAAATTATAATCGAATGTACCCGTAATCTTAGCCACCCTTAATCGGGGTATTCGTCCTCAACCGCATCTACCAGTACCTCCATCAAGATCTCCTCTTCCTCCATTACCCTTGCTGATGGTTTTCGAGTACGGGGTTTCTCTGCCCCACCGAACAATACCTCCAGCGGCATCGCTTTCCATTGCGGAAGACGGTTCGGAAGTGGGACTGACACCTCATCGTCGAGCTCGTCCTCCGCATCAGCCGCCACCTCCGCCCGCTCGGCCGCATGCGCGTCTCCGATCCATTTTGCTACTTCAGTTGTCCACCCCTGCGCGCTGGAGACGAGAATGAGACCACGCTCACTGGGGTCCTCATCCTCCTGGTCTTCGAGGAGGTCCCGATAGCGAGGGACATTCAAGAGTGCCGCGGTGGATTTGTGGTTCTTCCGTGCCTAGGATACGAGGCCCTCCGCCTTTTCAGTGCAAATCGAACGAGCCTATTTCCAGGGCAAACAGTTGAGAAATGATCCCCCAATCGCTGTTCTCGTGAAAACTTACAAAAAAAAAAAAAAAACACGTCGCGCCCTAAGTTCTGCAAACAGCTGTAAGGAGACCTTGAGTTTCGTGCTCGGATCGAATCTGGGCACGAATCTGGACCCGAACCTCAGCGTGATCGCGTACAGACAAAACAAATACATACTTTAGTCCTCTTGTCCATCTTCTCGAGTCCCAGTTTATTACGATGATCTGCCGACTCAATTTTTGTTCTTGAGAGCGTCCGCTCGCAGCCTGCTTGATTGGCTACAATGTTAAGGATTATAATGGCGAAGCCGGCAAGTTCTGCAAGGTGTTGGGAGTCTGCGAGCGCACCCCAGACCTGTACGGGGTCGGTATTTTCCTGGCATGGTGTAAATCAAATTGAGAAATTAGAGACACAAAACACAGCTTACATATGTTCGCGTCCACTCATCAGCGTCGAAGTCAGCAAAATCACCTGTTCCTGCGAGATATTGCATGAACGCCTTGGAGAGTTCGTTCTCTTTGGTGGTACATACGCTGTTCCGGAGTATCTTCGTTATCGGGACGAGATTTCATCCGGCGGTACAGCTGTAATGTCGGATGAGACAGGTTGATAACACGAAGTAAGAACACACCAAAATGAGAAGATTGCGACATTTGAGTTGATTTAAATTCGCATTGGGCCCAAAGCAAGAAAGCTTCTCGAAAGGATTCAGAATCAACGCTAAGAGAAATACCGGCTGGTCTCAGTCCTTCCAGCGCTTTTTTTTTTTTTTTTTTTTTTTTTGAATCTTCGTTTTATATCCTGTGTGTCTAAGACATATGGTAGATATAAATCTGGCTATTGCATCGTACGGTATCAAATCGGGTCCATAAGAAATGGAAATCAGAGGATCGTGCATACTCGAAAACTTTGCAAGACCGTGACGGGACGGCTGCGAAGCGGAAATTCCGCAGAGGTATAGGGGTAAATGGCCGTAGCCTCTAGATGAAACTAGATGTCGTGATGGTAAGGGAGGGAGCATAAGTGACAGAGAAAGAAAAATAAGAGCAAAGGAAAGAGGAAATAAAGTTCTACTCGTCGTTTTGAACAGACTTGGGGCGTGGAGCCAGAGTGCGAGGCTTCGCAAGATAGTGCGTCGCCCGGAATCTTCCACCCACGATGTGTCCGCCCCTGTCAACTAGCTGCTGCGCTGCGGCCTCCGTAAGAACGGATACCCGCATAGAAATCGGGATTTTGTTCTTCACCCGGCGCTCTAGCTCTTGGTCATCACACAGGATCGAGATAGCTTTGACCACATGATTGAATCCCCCTTCGCGGAGAGATTCTTGGACGTGCGGTAGAGCATAGCAATCATGTTTGGCGGCTGGTAAATTGTGAAATACCACCGAGTGCCAGGAACCGCCTGTCTCAAACATGGGCAAGGGAAGGTTGTCGGGAAGTCGCAGGATGGGTTTGAGGACGTCCCAAATACGCCGTGTGTATGTCTCGATCATGTAAGAGGCCGAAACTGTGCCTGGCTTGATCTGCAAAACAAGATTCTTGTTGCGTGTCCAGCGCACCCCGGCAAACAGTTTCCCAGGGATGGCGGTCTGTATGTCGTAAAGTATCAATGGCGGGTACGCGCGCTCATATTCAGGGAGATCCGGGCAGTCCAGTCGGATAACAATGTCAGATTGATCGGAATCCGATGGGGATGGTGAAGGTGATCGGGGGGTTTCGGCCGAAACTGCGCGCGCATACGTCATGCTGGTGGTCTTTGTGTCTTTGTCGAGGGCGGGAGAGGTGGCAGACACATCTGGGGCAGAGATGTGGGCAGTGTGGGGAGAGGCAGTGGTGGAGGGGGCTGAAATACGACGGTTCAAGGCTGCGAGGACCTCAAAGGTGTGCGTTGTGTGAGCGACCGGTGTGATGGCTGCATCGTGCAAGAGCATGAGAGTGGCTAGCGCGGACTCTAAAAGAGTCTCCAATCGTAGCTGGTGTACCTGGACATAGTCAGGACAAGGCTGTGGCAAAGAACTGTGCGGATATGTGGCAAGGGGAGACGTGGGCAGTTGCGGCGAGTGGCCATGGTGGTGGTCAGAGCGTGAGAACATCCCCCTTCCAGCGCTTCTCGAGGCGCTTCAGCATGGATTTCCGAACAGCTTCTTCCGGGTGGTCGGAAAAGCGTAGGAAAATTCCGGCGATCGTCAGCAGAACCTGATCGAGACTTCTGGTTGATGTTTGTAGCTAGACAGATCGGCTCAAGGTCACCGAGGACGGTTTCAAGACCGCTCCAGAATGTCGCATCCTCAGCGCACATTCTTTCTGCGTCGTCCTTGAGCCGTTCGCCTTCGGTTGACGTCGCAGCACCGACTTCGGCCTCAATGATGGCAGTGCGATTTTGGAGGACGGCAAGCTGTAGAGCCTGGCGAAGGATGAAAAGCCGCTTGAACGCAATTACGAGAACTTATGAAATAAGAGATCGTTCTTTTAGCAAAAGTTGAGAGCAGATTTTGGAGAGCAAAAAACCAGTGTAACATTTATCCATTCGTATTGAAAATAGTGGCTGTGCCTAAATTTCCTTCACCTCTTTGTTCCCACGGTCAGTAATTTGTGATGTTTTCTCGTTAGCATTACGTAATTAATACTGTACCTCAGTCAGTGGTTCGAACCCGACACTGACCACTATTTCGATATTACCTCTGCTGCGCTACGGCGGGGCTAACGCCTCTGACCCCGTGAGGCTGCGAGGCATTCCGCATAATTATAACCCGAGAACACCTAAACCTAAACACTGTCATCCAAAAAGCAAGGAACCTCCTCCCACCCCACTGATTTTAGTTCAGTGTTTGCCAGCCAGTTTGGCAAAGCAACCGAAGACAATTAGCTGTGTCACTGTAAGGTAGGCGCAGTCCGCATCCATTGAGTCACGTGATGTAACAGCGTGACACCGACTCCCGCCCTTACTTAGTACTAGTCGGTAGCGTCGGAGTTCGGACATAAAGTAGAACCATAGGAAGGTGTATTTTGAGTGTAGGAACAATCCTATGGTGCCAGAATTTTGATATCTGCCCTCAGAAAAATGTTTATGGCATTTTTTTTTGAAAGTGTCTCAAATGACTGATCCGACACTATGCCGCAGTTTTAGAAATCGGAGCTCGAAAATTCGCGCTTCCCAAAAGGGAAATATTACAGTCACGTGATATAACATCATGCCTCGCGAAGTGCACGTTGTGGCCACCACACTTGCTTTCTACCCCCACCAGCATCAATTCTCAAGCAGCAAAACCAATGCCCAAGCGAAAAGGACAGTCTAGGACCAAAAATCTTGGTCATTATGCCCTCAAGGTTCATTCCAGCCCCTATTTTTGCACTTGGCTCACTCATTTATGTTTCGGACAGCGGAAACAGACAAGTAGTGGCGATGAGCAACCTACCAAGCGATCTCGAAGTGCTGCAAATACAGATTCAGGCTCTGACTCAGGCTCTGACTCAGGCTCTGACTCAGGCCGGAGTGAGATAGACTCAGGCTCAATGTGGCACCAGTTTCAAGTGCCGCCACACGACTTCTACTGAGTGTTGTCTCAAAAAGATCCTTTATATGGAACCAGATTTCCTGGCACAAAGAGGTTATTTTCTTTCCAAAATACCACCCAGAGCTCAATTTTATTGAGCAATGCTGGGGTTATGCTAAGAGGATTTATCGCATGTTCCCAGCATCTTCAAAGGAGGAAGACTTGGAGAAAAACTTGCTTGCAGCACTGGATTCAGTCCCCTTAGCATCTATGCGTCGCTTCTCTGTCCGCTCATCAAGGTTTGCTGATGCATACTTCCATGGACTGGATGGAGCTGATGCAGCATGGGCAAATAAGACATATCGAGGCCACAGAACCCTTCCTCCCCAGTATCATGATGATCTTAGGGAGTACAAGCAGCGCAAAAATATTTATTAGATAGGATAAGTAGTGTACTATATAGCCAGCAATAAGATTGTATTTTTGTTTGACTTCACTGTGCAGGAAGGTGTTGTTTCAACCTTAGGCCACAAAAACCAGTCCCCCCCACTCCAATTATAGTGAGAGTAGCACAGAAAAGCCTTCTCAGATTGAGATTTTTTTTCTGGCTGTCCTTCTGAGTCGTTTTATTCGGGGGTGCCACAGTGGGGCTCCCCGAGATTCTGTTTGTTCAATCTTTCGCTGCTCTGCTTGGTCTGCAAAAATGGGACGCATTTGTACCCACAAAATTGATACTGAGAGCAGAGATGACTCGCAACATGATTAATTTATTCCGAAGTGAGTGGGCTCTGTGAAGCACGTTTCAGTTGCTAAAGTTAGACTAAGGTAGGCGCAGTCCGCATCCATCGAGTCACGTGCGTGTGACTGATGGGTGACAGTAGCGTGGGAAAGTGCGAAATGAAGGAGTGAGGAGCGAAACTCCGAGTGATGAAGCTAAAGTTCTAGGGGGGTAGTTTAGCAGAGGGGGTGTGGCCGCGACGTTGACCGACGTTTCGTCTGTTAAAGAAGACTCATCAGGCGGCGTGTCTCTCGACAATCAAGCGAAAAAAAAAAGTCTGTTTTCCGAGTTCTGGACAGCCAGAAAAAAAAACAAATCTGAAAAGACTTTTCTGAGTGCTACTCTCACCGTAATTGGAGTGGGGGGGTGGTTTTTGAGGCCTAAAGGTTGAAACAACACCATCCTGCACAATGAAGTCAAACCAAAATATAACTTTATGCTGGCTATATAGTACACTAATTATCCTATCTAATAAATATTTTTGTGCTGCTGATTCTCTCGGTAGCCTCGGGCATCTCGGAGTTGTTCAAATGGGGGACAGGGAAATGTTTCCATTGAGGAATCCTGGTTGGGGCCATCTATGTGGGGTAATTTGAGTGTGATTCAAAGATGCGGCTGAATAAAAAAAATATGAAATGGTGCCATGACTCAGTACAGACCGAGTCAATGAAACAATATAGGCCAATAAAGTTGGCCATCACCTTTCTCTGGTGACATTCAAGATTACTGGGTGAAGACCAAATTTGTAAGAGAAAAAGATGTGTAGTACACATCTGAACAACTCCAGTGAATCTTGGAAGCCACTTCAATTGGGTGGAAGACCTATTCCAATGAGTCAAACTGTGTAGGACAGTCCTCATGTTATTTCATGAATTTTTCAAATCATGTATACAGTCAATGGGGAACCCCGCCATTCCCAGGGTGGACCTCGACGACCGATTAAGACCGAAGGTGCCGGCCGGCAAACCCTGGGCTCGCAGAGGCCGTTTCCCAGCATCTGGAAGCCCTGGGAATGACCGATTTTTCGACTGATGGGGTTGATCACCAGTCACGTGAGATCACGGCTTTTATTCTTCCTCGTGGGAGGGTAATGTGTGTGGGTGTTGGGATTACCCGTTGTTAGCATACAAGACATGACGCGCCGCCTTGTTCTCCGCCACGACTGTGGGGGGTCGGGGTTCGAATGGGGATAAGGGTGATGGTGGGGAGTTGGATCGGGATGAAGAGGAGGTGGACGAAGTGTCCGAGGTATGAGTGTCGCGATACGTTACGACGGGCCGGCGGGGTTGGTGGGAAAAGGGTGGGTCGGTCCGCACGAAGTGGTTGGTGGGTAGGAGGTGGTCTTTTGCGAGCGGAACAGTCCCGGGTCTTCTACGACACCCCCGGCGCCTGCGAGGCGGTCCTTCCCGAAGGTCAGGCCAGCACTCCTGCTACTACCGTAAGGTGTGGGACGGTCTCAACGTTTCCCGTAGCCTGGTGTCTGTCCGTTATAGTGGACCATGAACTATGTCGATCGCACGATTAACCGTTGCGGGCGGGTAGAGGTCGGAGAGGGTAAATGGGTCTTGATGAAGCGGCTGCGCATGACGCGCAGAAAGGGTAAGAGGTAGAGTTGGGAGGAAAGGGAAAGGATAGGGGCGGTACGAAGGTATGAAGGGTAGACTTTTTATTATGTCACAACTAAAGCTCAGTCTCCGTCCAAGGCGCGTAGTGCGACCAAGGATTGGGGGGTGGAGGGTAAGAGGAGCGGTAGAAGAACTGAATAAAAAGTCTAAAGAATACAAGCGACTATCTACTGTATTTATACTGTTTCGCTCCGCCCCTCCCACCTATATTCACACCCGTCGTCATCCCCCTTCGGCCCGACATGCCGATGATAAAGCGTGTATCATTACACACCTGAATTCATCGATTTTACACTAGTACACGCGGATAGCTGTATACAAGAAGTAAGACTAGAGGATGCTAGTTTAATCCCGGAACTGAGCATTAAGCCTTTGAAGTGTTGCAAACTAGCATAACTATCAAGGCTCAGACAGTATTAACAGTACCTTCACAAATGGGGCCTGCAATAGTGACTGAGTAAAACCCAGCTAGCTATAGGAATATCCTGGCAAGTTATATGTCAAAGATGTAACAAGCTCAGATTCAATATGGACGTCAGGCGACTAAGGGACTTTGGAAGGATTCAAACAGCATAAGACTATTAAAATGTGCACTACAGAAGTAAGGAAATAAACTAGACCAGGCTACTAGAAGGGCATTTAACTGGGAGCGCGGTTATGGCATGCAAGAAAGTCGAGTTCCAATGCTTAAGTAAGCTATCAATCGTCGATTGATAGCTTACTTAATCATCAGTAATATCTAACTCAAAAAGGTTTAAAACCACTATATCCACAGTGTGCCGGATATGAGGGTTTTTATTAAATGCGTTGCCCAGGCAAGACTTGATCAAAACCCGGCCCTGAGTGGCGTCACAGCCAGTCCGACCGAGCAAACCGGTATTCCCCTGCTTTTTTTGGCTGTCGTGCTGAAGGGGGCTATGAAGTACGCCCCCTGGCTGCGGCAGAGCTTCTCCTCCCTGTCTGGCCTCCAGTTTACCACCGCGGATCCCGACCCCATCCTTAAGCCGCAGGCCGGCCAGTACACCAGCATGGGCATGAAGAAAGAAGATGTCGAGACGGCCAGCAAACGCAGCGGTGATAAGAGCGGAGACTACAAGCCGACCAAGGGAACACAGGTGTTAGCCTTGAACACTCTTTGGTGTGGGCCACGGTCGTTTGCTGGTAGCTGGTACGGGGAGCTGGCAGACCCGGCTGGCTACTCGGTTACCATTGTGCGGCCACTATCGCATGGTTCCCATGGCGTCGTTTATGCAGGGCAGCTGTGGCAAGCTGGGTTCCCAGTCTCCGAAGTCGCCATCAAGGTTTCCGACGTCGCAGAAACCCTCCTTGCCGAGCTTGCGAGATACGAGGACCTCAAGGACATTATGGGCCACCACATTCCCAGATGTTACGGGGTCTTGATGGTTGATAACGGGGCTTTCCTTGTTACGGAACTCCTAGAAAGCCGTGATACAGTCCAGTCACAGCACGAGCGGTGCGTTTTTATTTTATTTTTATTTTTATTTTTATTGCTTCCTGCTCAACGAGTTTTCTAATGTGGCAAGCAGGGCCGACATCTATGAGGCACTCTCCAAATTGCATGAGGCAGGGTGGATGCACAATGACATCGTGGCTGCCGGCTCGGCCCTCCGCAATTTGGTATGGACGCGCTCGGGACATGCCGTCCTGATCGACCTAGTCACGGTCAGCAGGCACAACTGCCATGGCACCTGCCAAGAGTTGGAGGGGGTGCGGAACGTCCTGCAGTTGCCGGAACCAAGAATCATTGTTTAACAGCGGTGTTAAATAACTTCCTTTGGTACTTGACACTTACGTAGTTACCCCTAAAATCGTCAGTTGTGGGAAATCACATGAACTATGACACCATTACCACCAGTTGATCCCGCCCATTTTATATAAAAATCAATTCCTGAACTCAAACATGTTCTCCTAGTTCTCTGCCTGACCAGTACTGCCTAGCTTCAAGCTTGAACTCATACTCAACAAATTTGGTTCTCTCATTTTTCAAAGTAAAATCACTCATCTGCACATCTTCACATCCAGGACCTTCCAGTGTATTTATTTGGCTAATAGGGCTATGCACCATTGATACAAGATACTTACCACTGCAGGTACACAAATAAGACTAAAAAACACTCCCATAAAGATCCTCAAAGTCCTATGAGAGTCGGACAAGCGTCATTATTTCTTTGAGGGCTCGTTTGAAGAAATAAGTACAGAGGAGAAATAATAGTGCTACCTCGCGACATCCACTCTTACATACTGAACACTTACCTTCATGAAGTTAGTAGGCCGGCAAGCGGTGGGGCACAAACATAAAATCCTGGTGGGACTCGGTGACCTGAACGACCTGAACAGCACCCCTGTGGATCCTATGATTTCAAGCCTCAGGCCTCAGGGCTCGAGAGTAGACTTGCTTTTTCTGACTCGATACCAGTCTACCTATGAGCAGCATATCTTAGTGCAAGCACTTTGCCTTAAGTAGGCAGACTGGTACAACTCGGATCAATCAATTGGGCTGCGCGGCCTGTGCCCGGAGTTTGACATTTTTCCTTCTTGTCTATTGCGGGCTCAAAGATTATTTCTCTTTGCTCCAAAGTGAGGGTTGGATGTTATAACTCATAGCTATATTTCTGTCTCTTCAGAATTTTACAGCTCTTTGCGGAACATAGGGCGCGGCCCGTTTTTTTTTTTTTTTTTTGTAAGGTAGGCGCAGTCCGCATCCATCGAGTCACGTGTACGTGACTGATGGGTGACAGTAGCGTGGGAAAGGGCGAAATTTTGATTTTGAAAAAAGAAAAAGTCTGTTTTCCGAGTTCTGGACAGCCAGAAAACAATTCTCAATCTGAAAAAAACTTTTCTGAGTGCTACTCTCACTGTAATTGGAGTGGGGGGTGGTTTTTGAGACCTGCACAATGAAGTCAAACCAAAATATAATTTTATGCTGACAATGTAGTACACTGCTTATCCTATCTAATAAATATTTTTGCGCTGCTGATAATTGAGGCTCTGGTGTCATATATGGAACTGTATAAGGAACGGATCCAGACCAAATTAAGCCTGGCTCATTCCCAGGCCCCTATTACACCTTGTTTCTCAAGGATCGCACTGGTCTGCCATGCCGGGAGACTTTATGTAGTCCAACTTGAGATTATATCTGAAGCATTGCGCCGCAGGCGCCAAAAAATGGCCAAAATAGCCCCTCGAACTACAGGAAATTAAATAAATAAAGAAATGGGTTATATCACGTGACTGTAATATTTCCTTTTTGGGAAGCGCGAATTTTTTAGCTCCGATTTCCGAAACTGCGGCATGGTGTCGGATAAGTCATTTGAGACACTTTCAAAAAGAAATGCCATAAACATTTTTCTGAGAGCAGATATCAAAATTCTGGCACCATAGGATTGTTCCTACACTCAAAATACACCTTCCTATGGTTCTACTTTATGTCCGAACTCCGACGCTACCGACTAGTAAGGGTGGGAGTCGGTGTCACGCTGTTGCATCACGTGACTCGATGGATGCGGACTGCGCCTACCTTAAGTTTTCACGAGATTCACTGTTTTCCTTGAAAATAGACTCATTCGATTCGGACGGAAAATCTGGAGGGTACTCTGTGGCCCGATTTTTTCTAACCACCTCAAGACCATTTGATGCGTCAGATTTGGGTGTTTTGGGCTGTACGAGAGTAGAATGGACATAACGCTATTGACCCAACGGTGTAGCGCAACCACGTGACCGGCTGATCGCGGTCCCAAGCCGTGCCCAGGCCGTGCCCCTCGTGTTTCACTAAGTTCGAAGGACTCAATTCTGCACATACTGAGTAGTAGTAGTTTCTACCTCATTGAATAGATACTCTAATAGGATGTACTATAAAGTGTTTGTTCCATGCTATGCCCATAAGTTCGAAGTATGTTTTGTATGCCGATGCCCGGCTACAGTAGCGGGGGAGCTTGCACAAATCTCAGTTGGAGGAGTTATCCTCTGGTTGATGATCAGAAATTATAGCACACAGTTGAGGATGGACTTTAAGCAGCAAGAGCAGCAAAATTAAAGCGAGTTTGCGCAGAGATCATGATGACTCGGGGAATCTGAGTCATACCTTTAAGGTTGCACCTATTTTTTTCAGAACTGGGGTTCGATTGTAAAATTGCCATCCATTTGCACCAACAGTCATGGCTGTTTCTAAGAACGACATCAAATAAAATTTCCGAACCTAGGATTTATTCTACATGTACTACCTTGGATATTCCCAACTGAAACATTTACCTTCCAGATTTCAGGGGTCAACCATGGGATACACCTTTAACAATGGGGAGGACTCTATGGACATTTAGATGTGGTCGTTTTGTAGCTTGTCGGCACTTTACTTTTGCAATTTCCTTTTTGGGTCCGAGTCAGAAGCCCGGATCGTAACTCACCTTAAACATGTGGAATTCTGAGGATATTCAAGGAGGATCTTATCCTGTCAGGCTAACTGTATATCCCAGGAAATGACAAACTTCGCAAAGGCCATTATTCAAGTGTAATACACAGACAAGTCGGCTACACCGAACTCTCACGTGACCCTCTGACATGCAGAACGCTCAAGCGTTGAGCATGTCAGCAGCACAGCATTTTGTACGCTTAGTGAAACGCGAACCTGGGCCTAGACACGGCTTCGGACCGCGATCAGCCGGTCACGTGGTTGCGCTACACCGTTAGGTCAATTATCTCAATACTGTAGCGTTATGTTACTCCTACTGTGTCTTGTTACTCCTGGTTATGAGTCTACAGCATCGCTCTCTTTCGGGCTTTGTCCGTGGCTTGCTGTACACATTGGCATCGTCTGTCTCCCCATAGTGCTCGTTAGTGATGTTCTGGCTTTGGCCTCAGGCCAAAAAGCCATGGCTTTTTGGCTTGGCTTTGGCTTGTTCTGGCTTTGGCTGGGGTTGGCTTTGGCCTGGCCTGGGATTTATCCGGGCCAAAGCCAAATTCAAGCTGATTTCCCTGCCAAAAGCCATGGCTCAGGCCAAGCCAAGCCAAAGCCAGGCCAAAGCCAAAAGTTTGGCCCTGGCCTGGCTTGAGATTTTCGGAGGCCAAGCCAAAGCCAAAAAGCCAAAGCCAAAGCCAGAACATCACTAGTGCTCGTGTTCATGTTCATCATCTGCAAAGCTTCCAGCGGGCCGCTCCTGGGGTCTTCTCCGTCCTCACACCCAGCTTTCTCCTCTATTCCCTCGGTCTGTCTGGTGTTTCGTTGCTCTGCCTTGGTACGGGAATCTCTTTCTTTTGATTCTAGAATTGAATGTTGATGTGCATACTGAGACTGGAGAAGAGAGAGAAGATGAAGGGAATGTCTCGATGGGGATGCACCAAACAAAAGGCCGGTAATGATTGATCGATTGAATTCATCAGTACATATATCATAAGTATATAACTTCTTATTTCGGATGTTGCTTTATGATTCCTTAATACCACAACGGTATCCGGATCCGGAAGTCCCAACCTTTCACACCCACCATGATGATGCACCCATTGCAGGAGGAAACTTTTAACAGGATTGTAGATTGGACCGTGGCCGTCTGCATAGCTGAAGATACTCACTCACATCTTCCCTTCGTGTTCGTGAGTGAGTTTCCTGCCATTTTTGTGCCATTAATTTGGCATTATTTTCAGCCCTCCGAGAATGGCAACCACATGGTGAATACACAGCTGTGCTCCGAATGTTTATCATCCGAATGTCGGAACGACACCGGAGCATATGGGTGCCCCTACTCGATGATTTACGAGATCCCCGAGTGGTACGACATAAGGTAGCGTTATGGATATGAGCACCTTCCACGCAGCCTCAATGTGCAAGGCTGGCCGCTGGACATTTCAGAACACAGGATGCCGGCTGTACGGTCTGGGTTTGAAGCATTTAAATCCGCTCGACCGGTCTGCCTCTCGGCGTAAGTCATCTGTTCTGCATCTGTTTGGGAGAAAGGGCGGCTTACAAACTCCAAACCTGCACAGTCTATGTTGGACAAGTGAAGGAAGATGAGGACAACTGACTTGCATCTAGCGCGCTGCGGGAGTTCTGCCCTTTTTTGTATCGTCTTTTAGACTGTTTTCTTGTGGTCAGCCCATCGCCATGGCTTTCATCTGGTGTCTTAGCTCAGTTGTTAGGCTGCCTTTCACTCTGTATCATGCGCTTGTCGGCTGTCGTTCGATCCTGTCATGTCGCGAACCGCCGTTGCTGCACCCCTCCCCTGACATATCACGTGATACACAACATATGCAAACAAGCACGATTCCGATGTATTCTTCGCGTCCCTCCGGTGTAGTTATACCTATATAAGTCAAGCCCCATAAAATACACAGCAGATTGAATTACCACTACATTTTACATGAACAAGTTACGTAGTTATCAGGTTGGTATCAAGTGTCACGATCAGATAGAACCGGGCGCGTACGGTAGAACATGGCATTGAGGGTCGACCTCTCCCACGTCGACGGCGCGGCGGAACGCGTCGAATTTACACGTCTTTCTCGGCTGAGGCAGTTCTCTGCCAGGCGGAGAAATGATGCGCCTTCCCGTTCGAGAACATCTAGCATGCGTGAGTCTCGGAATTGCCGCTGGTATTCAATACCATCCGAGAAATCCCGAAGAGTATTGAGGAGAGAGTTAAGTCTTTCATCAAACATTCCGGAACTGGAACCATGCCCTGCATCCGCGTCAAGTAAATCATCGTCAGAGTCTTCCCCGACTTCATCTTCAAGTGCCAGCCCATCATCCGCATCGGTACGAGGTTCGGATGGTGCGGTAGATGACTGATTGCCTTCCTGGGGTGCCGACAACACAGGAAGGGCCCCGAGAGGCTTCAGGAGCGGATGAGACCAAAACGGGACCGTCCGATTCCGTGTGACCTCCCTGAAAAATAACGGGTGGACGGGATCCACAGCTTGCACGAGGTGTTTACACAGCAAGAAGCGACTTTTGGCGAAATAAGGGCACGTGCAGACCCATTTATGCACGTTCGGTCTGTATTTGTCGTTCAACGCAAGGGTGATGGGTGTACGGCTGCATTTCTTCCATTCGGCCTTGAAATCCTTCCGCCAAGAAGCCAAGTGACGGTAGTCCCGACCGGTGGGCCCATTGAAAATCTTGTCGAGCCGCCGATAATAGAAGGGAGCCAGTTTCACAACCAAGATCCAGGCAAGAAGATCAAGACGTGGCTTGTGAAAGTGATCCAAGAAATCGTGTTTGATACGGCGCCAGCTAGTCAAGTAAAAGTTAAGAAATTGTTCGAGTCCAAAAAAAATAATGGCACCCACTGGCTCTCCACCATCATCGTTGTTTTGAGGCGTGGGATTTCAGGGTGCTCTGCACGGGCCCAGAGCTCCCAGCGGCCGCGACGATACCGGTTCTCCCACAGATATGCCCAGACCTCGCGCAAGTCATTATCGACACAGAATGTGTAAGCTTCCCTTACTGCCCATTCTCGGATTCCTTCTGGGCTCGGCTGCGCATAGCCTGGAATTAATGGGTGTGCGCAAAGATGGTTCTCCATAAAATTGATGATCGGTTGGCGAAAGTCGCTTGGACAGAAGGTTCGTCGCGTTGAGTCGGTCGTTTCGTCATCCACATCCATGGCGTCGCCGTGATCTGTTTCTGGAATGGTAAGGTAGGCGCAGTCCGCATCCATCGAGTCACGTGATGTAACAGCGTGACACCGACTCCCGCCCTTACTAGTCGGTAGCGTCGGAGTTCGGACATAAAGTAGAACCATAGGAAGGTGTATTTTAAGTGTAGGAACAATCCTATGGTGCCAGAATTTTGATATCTGCCCTCAGAAAAATGTTTATGGCATTTCTTTTTGAAAGTGTCTCAAATGACTGATCCGACACTATGCCGCAGTTTTAGAAATCGGAGCTCGAAAATTCGCGCTTCCCAAAAAGGAAATATTACAGTCACGTGATATAACATCATGCCTCGCGAAGTGCACGTTGTGGCCACCACACTTGCTTTCTACCCCCACCAGCATCAATTCTCAAGCAGCAAAACCAATGCCCAAGCGAAAAGGACAGTCTAGGACCAAAAATCTTGGTCATTATGCCCTCAAGGTTCATTCCAGCCCCTATTTTTGCACTTGGCTCACTCATTTATGTTTCGGACAGCGGAAACAGACAAGTAGTGGCGATGAGCAACCTACCAAGCGATCTCGAAGTGCTGCAAATACAGATTCAGGCTCTGACTCAGGCTCTGACTCAGGCCGGAGTGAGATAGACTCAGGCTCAATGTGGCACCAGTTTCAAGTGCCGCCACACGACTTCTACTGAGTGTTGTCTCAAAAAGATCCTTTATATGGAACCAGATTTCCTGGCACAAAAATCAATGCTGGAGGAGCATTGTGAGAAGCGTGGATACGAGGTTATTTTCTTTCCAAAATACCACCCAGAGCTCAATTTTATTGAGCAATGCTGGGGTTATGCTAAGAGGATTTATTGCATGTTCCCAGCATCTTCAAAGGAGGAAGACTTGGAGAAAAACTTGCTTGCAGCACTGGATTCAGTCCCCTTAGCATCTATGCGTCGCTTCTCTGTCCGCTCATCAAGGTTTGCTGATGCATACTTCCATGGACTGGATGGAGCTGATGCAGCATGGGCAAATAAGACATATCGAGGCCACAGAACCCTTCCTCCCCAGTATTGTGATGATCTTAGGGAGTACAAGCAGCGCAAAAATATTTATTAAGTAGGATAAGTAGTGTACTATATAGCCAGCAATAAGATTGTATTTTTGTTTGACTTCACTGTGCAGGAAGGTGTTGTTTCAACCTTAGGCCACAAAAACCAGTCCCCCCCACTCCAATTATAGTGAGAGTAGCACAGAAAAGCCTTCTCAGATTGAGATTTTTTTTTCTGGCTGTCCAGAACGTGGAAAACGGACTTTTTTTTTTTTTCAAAATCTAAATTTCGCGCTTTCCCACGCATCAGTCACGTCCACGTGACTCGATGGATGCGGACTGCGCCTACCTTAGGGCGCTCCGATCTGGTTGGATCCACGAGATGACGCGGCTGGGAAGCAGGAATCTTGATGGTGCCTACGGAATTCGGGTGTAGAGAGGGCATAGAAGGCGGGGTAATTTCCGCACTGGCGAGGAAGCCACCTTCGTGCTCCGTTGGGTCAGCGCGTCCCGCGGGTTTGAAGGACGGGTCAATGAAAGCGAATTCGGCCCGCGCGCGGTGTACATTGTAAGGTGTGGTCGATAATTTAGCCTGTGCCAACCGCGTGCGCACGGCACGTCGAAGGTGCCACCAACAAAGCTGAATTTTGGCATTCCAGACGTCTCTGGCCATACCAATCTCCCCCATGTCCTTATCGACATGAATGAAGACCGGAATTACCCCGTATTCGTCGCGAAGCTTCTGTGCCCACGCCTCCAAGGCCTTCTTCCGCTTCCCGAGGTCGTCCGAGCCGGTTGTAGAAAGAAGACAATACGACAACGGGAAACCTGCGTTGTCATGCTCACCAAGCACCGTATACAACTCTAGGTGCTTTGAGTTTGTACCGTCTAAACAATATGTTGCCTCTGTTAAACCTGGGATGCAGAAAAGAACTGATTACACGTACAAGTAGCGTCAAGAGCAATTTCGACAATCTTTCCCCGGAGAGGCGTAATAATCTTCTTCATTGCCCAGCAAAGTTGCTCGACACCTTCAGCAGGGTGTACGTCGAGGACGTCGACGTCGTCTCCGAGTTCATTGAGTAAAATCTGAGCAGAAGGAAGTTGCTTCTCATCTCGCTTCCATAAAATCTCGCTCATCTTCGTCCATGCAAAATGGACTTGATTCGAAGTGACCGATGGGAACTGTGCCTGGACTTCCGGGACGAGTTGGTTCGGGGTTCGCCAGTGAAGGCCTTCGCGAATGATAGCGGCTGCACCGGGTGGAAGGGCTACGTCGTAATAGGCGACATGGGGGTCATCATGGCGGAGGTAAATTCGAAGCTTCTTTTCCTGCGCGACATCGCCCGAAATACAGGCGACCCGGAGACAACTTTTGCAGTCAAAACGTTTCATCCCGAGTGTATCGCGGTGAACCGCTCCTTCGCGTTGGCTCGGTCTGCTCTTGTGTTTGCGGCCACTGTCCTGACAACAATAAAGTCGTGTCTTGTGACCAGTCTTTTGCTCGTAATTTTCCTTGACCCTAGCGACTGGTAAAAATGGCTGTCTGGACGCGTAGATTCATAGTACGTACCTGAACCGATATCCTGTTACTTTCCAGATCTCATAAATAGTCATTTGGACGCGTTCTTTATCCGATACAAGCGGATCCTCGGGGATTTGGCATGTACCATCATGGAACTCGACGCGTTTATTCGTTTTGAATGCGTCTTTGAGTCCGTTCAACATGGACTGAGTGTCTTGGACTGGCTGCAGTAGAGGATGTGCTGGGGAGGCTCTTCCATGGCGGGGGCTGATGGTGCGTGTCGGGAACAAAAAACGACGGAGATCGCGCCCAATTTGTTAGTCGACCGAAAAAACACGTGGACAAGGGGTAAAACCATTCGCCAAAAAATCAGGCGGCCACAAGGATCGAACACTAGACTGTCAATATCACTGATCAAGCCTGAGACACCATAACACCAACTACTCAAAGTATACCATGATAAACTGAACCTTGGAGAGGTATACACACCACATGCGCAACAGCCCAGTATCCATTTCCCAGGTATTTCACCCACTGAAGCAGGTTTTTCTGACCATTTTATAGTCTTTGTATCAATATTGAACATGCGGACCACAATTGGAAGACTAAGAAGGTCGCGAGGTGTAAGTGCTTCCCGAAAAGGAAAGTCACGTGATATGTCAGGGGAGGGGTAGGGAGGGGTGCAGCTGCGCTAGCTCATGTCGCGCAAACTTCGGCTTTTTGGCGCTTGCCTGAGTTTCCGAAGTCAATCTCCCTGCTCATTTTACTTCCCCGACTAACAAAAAGCCGTAGCTCAATTCTTGACAGAGGACGGCGAAATTGCCGTCCGTCCCTTCAAAGTCCGGTCGTTGACGGCCGTCAACGGGTTGGACAATCAATTTGTCCTGTCATTCATGCAATGCAAGCCAAAAAGACATATGTTCACTGGTACATTTCCAACTTATAGTTATTAAGTGCCCAAGATTGACTCTGGTGTACATATCCTGGTCAGAGGAATTGTTTCATCATGTTGAATCACTCACGTGGTAAGCCACACTTCCGAAAAGCATGTCATTTGCCTCTTCTCGAACTAGGAACTTGTCGGAAAAATCATGGCAGCGGTCCAAAGTAGTTAGGGCCTATTCTTTCCCCTCATTTTGCTTCTGGATGTGCAATTTTTTGTTTGCCGGTGCCGGCCCGCCATTTGACGGTTGACGGACGTCTTTTTGCCGTCCCGTCCCGTCTCGAGGTCCGAAACTCCGAAAAGACGGCCGTCAGTATGACGGCCCGTCACCGTCTCGGCATCGCAAATTGACGGGCGTCCCCGTTGACGGGACGGTGGGCAGCCCTACTTCACTGATGCTGAGCTTGCTGAGATGCAAGTCCTCCACGATGCTCTGCAGGCAGAGAAAGACTTTCGTGCCGCTGGCCTCAACACATTGGGACGCGTCGACGCGCCAGGTCCTGGGGCGGCTTCTCCGGCGCTCGGTGACGAGACGCCCCGAGGAGCGACGCGACCCCATTCAGAAATAGAAGAGGACGACAATGACCGGTTCGCTGAAGACCACCCGGCCCCATATACTTTGGAAGAAGGCCGTGCTTTCAAACGCCACAAGAATCTCACTGCCCAGGCCGATGCAGACGCAGATATGTTTCTTAAAGTCTATCCTTCCCTTCATATCTGCGCATGTAACTGTCTACTTATAAATGATTTAGACAAGTAACCCTATGCGCCACATGTTCCAGATGTACATAGTGGGGCTCGAGTGCCGCGACGCGTTGCAAATCATCAAGACAGACCAGGGCAAAAAATACAAGGTTGAAGATACTTTGGCAGTGAGAATTCTAGTCATATCTGTATTCATTGCTCTGACAAGCTCAGAAAACCTGTACAGACTATGCAGGTATCGGGATGCTGTCCCACCGAAACAAAAACTACCGCAACCGTAAGGATGGTCGATCCATCCAGAGCAGCATTCTGGTGGGTCGACTTCTATGCGAAAGCCGTGCAATCCACTTACATGCAATCCAGGATGCTATGCGCACGCTCCAGGTGAAGGACTTGCCTCCGGCCATGGAAACCGGCCGCTGCGACGTTGTTCTCAAGTATATCGGGAAAGCTTTGACCGATAAGCGCTTCCTCATCAAAAAACAGGTGCGGTTAATATACGTGCGGCAGTCACTAATCTGATGGTTCCGTGTAAAAGATTTTTGCGTCCTTGAACGGCAAAGAAAAGGTCGATATTGCAAAGCTCACGCGCCTGTGCATTTCGGCATCTCCGGCCAGGCCAACACTTCCGATGTACCAGCGAATTGCGTTCCTGGTAAGTGCTTCATAATGCCTGGGTGCCTCTGTTATCATTCCCTTTGTTATTAGCGTTCCATTGCCGTCCAATTCAAGAAGGACGGGGTCAAAGATACGGCGGGCAAGCCAGGGACCGATGACGCCGGGGATAGCTTCTGGAATGCCGTCGATAACAAGCTTGCGAAGTATCATAAGTCCTACCCAATCAAGGAAGATAGACAGCTGTGAGTCGTTGTATCAGCTAACAGATACCAGCAATACCACCCCTGCAAAATGCAGATCACGTGGGGCGCCTGCCCCGGCACGCCATGTTCACTTTGCGTTCTTGGGTAGGTGTTGGAGCTCTAGATAAGTGGTTATGCATGCTTGAGCATGTGAAAGTTGTTTTTGCGCGGTCGCAAGTTCGACTCCGTCTTGGTTAGGTTACATTTTTTGCTGTCTCTTCGACTCCGTCACCTGCTATCCCAGTCCTACCTCGAACAATGTGGAGCTTCCATATCCATGGCTACTGAATCCTTTCTTTTCCACTGGAGAAAAGCACAGGTCTTTTTACAGTAATTTTAAACAAATGACCATACATTTATACATTTAGGTTTCAGCCCAAATTGACCTTGGGAAAAAATTGACTGAACACATTGAATGGGGTTTCAACTTCAATGCTTCAGCTCTGAATTACAAAGGTTGAAAGAAGTGTCCCACAGCCCGAGGTAATCAACTTTAAGAAGGACACAAAAAAAGAAACGGAAAAAATGCGACCAAGACAGAGGCGAACTTGTGACCGCGCGAAAACAACTTTCACATGCTCAAGCATGCATAACCACTTATCTAGAGCTCCAACACCTACCCAAGAACGCAAAGTGAGCATGGCATGCCGGGGCAGGCGCCCCACGTGATCTGTATTTTGCAGGGGTGGTATTGCCTGTATCCACCTAACATGGATTTTACTTACGAGCCTTGCAGGATGTGGGAGAAGCATTACCGTGAGGACCTCGCCGAGAACGGCCTTCCCGATGCTTCTATTCCCATCACGGAGGCAAGAAATCTCGATGTGTGGCTGAAGACCCTCAATGATGCAATGGCCTAACGAAGAGTGTCCGAGAGTCTGGCATAAAGAGCTTATTTTTTTTACGGTACTTCAAGATTGCCTTGTAAATAGTTTACACCGTTATTAGTTCTACTCGGATGTCTTTGTGCGATAATGCTAGTAGTTCTTCTGTCATTTTTTGGGATCTGGGAGTCCATTGGCATGCTATTACTATCGAGTATTTTTTCACGCGCATAATGAATGGAAGTGGCTGTGCACAACAAACTTGACCACACACGGAAACATCAACCACTTTCTCTCCGCTTCTTCCATCCCCGTTTCCCTGTGCCCGTGAGGGTGGCGCTTGCCGTCGCCGGGTCTCTGAGCCCAGTTTATGGGTGGCGCTCGCTGCGCCGGAGAAGAGGCTAGGAAAAGATTTATCTCGCAAACGGGTACAGAAGGTATGCATTTTCTTTGTTGTTACTAAAATGTATGGCCATATGGCAGGAACCAACACACCACCTCTGCGGCTTCCCTACTTGCACTCTGTAGTTCATGGCAAGCACTATTTTATGCCTGATTCAGCGCTTCAATTACTGATTTGAATTTTGCATGACGACTCAGCGGGAAACAGAAGAACTATACTATCGTCTTAGTGTACGGATGTCCCAAGAGCTCCCCACTGTCTCTGATGATCTGTAACCTCCTTTTCCAGAGTTGCTCGCATTATAACTTAGCACCCATTTCCGCAGACATGATGTGCGGTGCGTTTTTCTTACCTATACGCTTATTTCTTCTTGACGATTTACTTTAGAAGGATTAGCTGATCCTGTATCGGAGTTTTGGACTTGGCCTGCTCCGTATGTTTGTGTACATCTCTAAGCGCCGCTCGTTGCACCTCTCCCCCCTCACGCCCTTAAATTTCCAGAATTGATGGCTTTCGAGGGAATGTAAGTTCGCTTTTCAGCCTCGCATTCATTCTACAGGCTGACTTTATATGATGGCAGGGTGGCTTCCTTCTCAATCGTGCGGTATGTCTGTTTTGACATGTGCCTATGCTCCTGGCTGAGAACTTGCTTCAGAAGGACCGACTGCCCTCGGGCTTTCGATGCAACATGCTTCCTTATAGATGGTAGGTTCCGTTACCTGCGTAACCATATACACACTCACCTGTTCCCGAGCAGAGCCTTTGTCGTCTCCCGTTTCCCTAAATATATGGTGCAACATGTTTGCCCCTTATGTCGCACCGAGGTGTGCTGAGATACACGCGCATAATCGACGAGGACCTTCCGGTCTTGCGACGTGGTGAACGAGAACACCGACGCGTTGCCTGGAGCGTACGACGTGCAGCCCGCTGATCGACCACGACACGTGTCCGGCCTTCCATGCAGAAAGACCAGCATCCGCGGCCAGGTGTGTCTCTTCCTTATGGCCCTATGTATCTATTCACTCACATTTCGATAGTGCATTTCCTCTCGCTTCTCTCGACCTCCTACTGCGCGACCATTGGTGCCGACTTTATCACCGAGACCCTCCCCTCTCCCTTCCTCTCGCCCAACGGCGTCGATGCGATGTGTCAGCGCGCGTGAGCCCGCCATGTACGCGCAGCGCGAGCTCTGCGATGTTCTCTGGGCGCGTGTTTGCCAGCGAGCTTGCAGTGGAGGTGCGAGGTGTGGTAACGCTTGGGAGGGAGTAGTGGCCGAGGTGTATATTATCATTGTTTCATATACTGTCATGAATACATTTTGTTTCCCTCAGAATCTGATTTGGAATACCTCACCTGTAGCTTGCTTCAAGTGTCGAGACAGAGTAGAATATACACTTTCAAAATATGTACTAGTATGTCTTCGATAGCTTGGTCAGACCATTGCCCTGGCGTTCTCGCGATGTGCTCATTGCATTGGTACCTACATCTAATTAACCTCGTCGAAATCTCTCTCAAATACTTGCGGCGAGATCGCTCCGAGGCATGCCTCGAAAAATGATCTGCCAATTCGAGACTGGGACATCAGACAGACATCACGAGATGTTTTTCAGACGCGGTTGCGGTGTCTTTTTCTGATTACTCTGTTGACGTCGTGGTGTACGCTCCACTCCGTTGCGTCTGCTGAGTCAGCTTGCACTGCCACCCGCACTTTGCGGTCTGCCAGGGCTTTTTGAGACCATCTCTTTGTAACTAAGTGTTCAACACCGATATAAATTTGTAAATCCAAAGCAGGCACCCTGCCTGATAATATGCGGACTGTATCATGGTCATCGGGATAAAATGGCAAAGTCACTTCCAGAGAGTTGAAATTGAATGTGGGCTGTCATTTTACACGCGGTTGCGAAGTTCAACCATATCGCGAGGATGTCTATGCCCAACATCTCTGTGAGGCTCAAATTCATTTTCGTTTGCCACATTCTCAATCCTCAATTATCATGAACGTCCCATGGTTATCACGCTACGGATATAAGCATGGTTACCTCCGAGTCTGCGAGTTCGACATTTCATCCTCACGCTTGAATATTTGCAGTACCACTTTAAGCTCCTCCCTGCCCTTCTCTCAGCTCTTTCACGGGCAATATCTTGGGCAAACTATCCAGTGTCTGCCTCTTCTAAGCTTCCATCTGCATATCCTGGAACACGACTTCCGATTCCATTCAGGAATATGTCGAGTCCGTGAATAGACAATGCTGCAATGGTTTGAGGATCAAGTTCAAGTTAACTCCACAGACAAGCTATACCTGATACAGGGATGTTGTAAAACCCATATGGACAGCCATCCGATGCTGCAAAAACTACTACCTGCCGATGGGAACTTCGAAGCGTAGCCTGGGAGAAGCACTTTCCTCTCCTCTACTATCGTCCACCCATCTGCTATTGCTGTGGAAATTTTGTGCTGGGAAGATCATGCAGCTGACTTGAGCTCATGAAAGTCTTGAGGGTTTCTACTACATCACTTTATTTCGGTTGGCTGCGTGAGGTACTAATGTTCATTTCTGTCTTTATTTTTGCTTTAGGTATCGACTGGGTTCTACAGCGTGACGGGACTCGGGAGACCGGGTGCGTGAGCTCGGCTTGGAAGATATCTAGAGGTCGAAGACGATGGGGTACATACTATGCCTGTAGTACTCTGGGATACTTCTCGAAACCGGTGTTCCTAAGCGGGACCGTGCCGCATCAGTCACGGTGTTGGCAGTGTTACTCATCGTGTGAAATTAAGCGAGAGTGGGTTTGAAAAATCAGGAAAAATTAGGAGAGAGTGGTCGAGTGAGTGTGAGGCAGTAGTAGTTGAGGAGAAGGTCGGAGATGAGCTCAGTATTTATTTTCTGGGCCCAAAAATTCTAGCGATTTCGACGAGTTTCCAATACCCGACAAACCGACGCTTACGCGGACGAATAACTCTTTGGAGTTGTAGCTCAGTCAGCAGCGCCGATCTCAAGCTCAGTCAGCAGCGCCGAGCTCAGTCAGCAATTCCGATGGCCTCTCACGGCGGCGATAATATCCCGATGGACTGACGTGGCAAAGGAGGAATTTGGGGGAGTGGTGGCGCCCCTCATCAGGAAAAAATAAATTCTACCAATGGTATCCGGCCGCTTCACTACAGACAACTACATGGCTTGCCAGTTGGCTACAGGTGACTACATACGGCTACACAGATTTCACGCTTGGCTATGGATGCCATATAAAGGGGTACCTAGCAACGAGGCTACATAAAATACAGTACATGGACCTCTGTCGTTGTATCAGTTTTACCTGATGCTCCAAAAGACCCCCCGCCTACAGTGCCTGCAGTCAACAATGCCCTACACTCTAGGCCCCCTACGTATGATTTTTTTTTTTTTTTTTTTTTGAATCTTTGTTTTATATCCTGTGTGTCTAAGACATATGGTAGATATAAATCTGGCTAGTGTATCGTAGGGTATCGTATCGGGTCCATAAAATGGTGGCAGTAAAAATCGTTCATACTCGAAAACTTAGCAAAACCGTGACAGGACGGCTGCAAAGCGGGAAATCCGCGAGGTATAGGGGTATGTGGCCAAAGCCTCTAGAGGGAACTAGATGTCGTGATGTTAAATAGTAAGATATACGTAGGAGAGAGAGAGAAAAAGAGTCTAAAAAGAAATCTACTCGGGGCGGTCTAGCGGCTTGAAGTCTCCGAAGACAGAATGGAATCGGCCTGTGCGCTGGATGTACGCGAAGAGATCGGGCAGTATCTTGGGATCGGAAAGCAGGTGCTTGGAGTAGCGGGCGAGGCGGTTGGTGGCGTGTAGTGCACGTCTGGCTTGTTCGTGTGCTGGGCAGAAATGAAGGAAATGGTCGACGGTTTCGTCAACCATGTCGCAGCACGGGCAGGTGGGGGTCGGGGATTTCTTCAGGCGAAATAAATGGCGGGCGAGGGGAACGTGGCGAGAGCGAAGCTGGAAGAGGAGGGAGGCATGCTTGCGAGGAAGAGAAGAGGAGAGTTTGCGAAATTTCGCCGAGGGAGCCGATTCGTCCACATCTTTGATGCGGGCGTACCGGGCCGACCTCTTGAATTGCTTCTTCGCGATCTTCTGCAGCAGTCTCGTGTGGGTGAGAGCCAGCGCCGACTTGCTGAAGGGCAGGTTCTTCAAGACCTTGGGAGGCCTTCCGAAAGTGCCCGACTGCGCGGCACGCTTTGCTGCCTCATCGGCTGCCTCGTTCCCAGGAATGTCGACATGGCCCGGAGTCCAGTCAATACGCAAACGAAATTCGCGATGCTCGCGTCGCGCCTTCCCAAGCTGTCTGTGGAAAATGTCCCAGATATGTCGTCCGACACCTGGCTTGGCACTGCTAGTGGCCTTGATCGCGGACGTGTTGTCCAAGCCCAGAGGTAAGATCCCAGTCACCTGCTCATCAGTCTCTTCTCTGAAGCACTCCAGTGCCAGTACCTCCCCCACTCCTTCAGCTTCATAGACCCCGTACCGCCTCGCCGACCCCAGCCGCACCCCCTTCACCCTCTTCACCACTCCATCCACACACAAAATCCCCGCCGCGCCAACCATCCCATCGATAAGCGAGCCATCCGAAAACAGCGTCACTCTCGAGGATTCCCCGAGCGCCCACTCCTTGGCCTCCTCCTTGGAGGCAGCCACGCGCACATCCACCGGCGCCACCCATTCCGCCCGCCGTCGTACTGCCGGTATCTTTTCCACCTTCGCCTGCGAAACATCCATGTAGGAATTCATGAGGAAATGGAGCGGGGAAGGGTGCTTCTTTACGTGTCCTCGCCGCTCGACATCCCTTATCTCCGCATAAAGGGGGTGCGTCGCTGGAAGAGTCGCATATCGTAGCGCGGCTTTCTGGAGATGTTTATCGATGGCGAGGTGTATAGGAGGGAGATCGGCGTGTGCGTCAAGCAGATCCCCCGGCGAGGAGAACATACCCCCCACCATGAGCCTGGCTGCACGTAGCTGGATTGACCCGAGTTTCTTCACCAGAGTGCGTGTGTCTTTCTTCCGGTTTGCTCCTCGGATGCGCTGACGAGTTGGCGCTAGAAAAATCTCCGCACCATACAGCATGCGGGGGACACAGATGGCCAGGTAAAGCCGCCGCACGTACGCCGCTCCCATCCCCCCGGAGACGCGCGCAAGACGTCGAAACTTCACCAACCACTCATGCCCCTTCGCCAAAACCGCCGCTCCCTGGTCCCGGAAAGTCAAGCCCTCGTCTAGCCAGATGCCCACCAGCTTCACAGCCTTGGAGGGCTTCACCACCACCCCGTCAATGACGAGGTTCGGGCGTCTCTCCGGAACCCACTTGCTTCGCTGGCCAAAAGGCTGCGCCTCCTTCCGTTTGCGCGTCGAGAAATGGTACACCTGATCCTTTGCCGCGCCGAACACACTGTTGTGCGTCACCCCCCACTCGTTCACTCCTCCCTGCCTCGTCACCGCGTCCACGATCGCTCGGCTCGTCTCGCTCAAAGTGTCCCCTATGGCCAGCATGTGGAAGTCGTCGATGTAGATGCCAGAGTTCGGTTCAATGCGAGCCAGCGGAGAGTTGTAGAAAAGATAGCAGATGACAGAGTGCGGGTCACCCTGATCCAGTCCGTCCACAATGTCGAAGGGTTCAGAGGCATAGTCGTCGAAGAGCAGCCGTGTGGTCCTCCCCGTGAACCTGCGCAACATCCAGTCAGTGTGCTCACGAGGGACCCCCGCCATCCTCATGTTGTGCACGACTCGCGATAGCATCGCACTCGGGAACGCCCCTTTCACATCACGCAACAGCAACGTCGCCACCTTCCCATTCCTCCACGCATGCTTCACTTTCTTCACCAACCCCTGCACCATGTCCACTCCTGTCCTCCCCGGCCTCCCCCCATAATGATTCGACGGCAGCATCCCGAAAAATTCCGCATTCGTCGCGACTTGGAGTGTCTTCCCTGCATTCCGTAGGTGTGCATGGCCGTGCGACAGGATTATCGGTCTGTGAGCGTTGACCAAGGAGTAGTCGGGCTTGCCCGGCTTCCGGGCGACGATGGTCTCGGTGCGCTGCCAGTCCGGGGGCTCGTGCTGATAGACATCCAGAGCGCGGAAGATCTTCTGCAACCTCGGGACCAAGAGGCTGGCGCCGAACTTGTAGACACAGTTTGGGAAGGTGCCCGAACGTGTGCCCTTCCACGGCTTCATCTTCTGTATAACCTGATGGAGCTGCTGCTCGGTCAGCGCTTCGTATGTCCACAGCGGATTGGGATACTCCGTGTCTTCCGAAGGATCGGTCGCCCCTGCACCCCTCCCTGGGTAAAACTCCTCCACCATCCACGCACTCTTCAAGTCATTCGTTGCCGCTATCCCCTCCACCCCCCTAGGACCCTTCCTCTTCAAGTCCGGCACGCGTGTCTTCCCCCCGTCGGAAGCAGCCCCCTTCATCATCTGCCCTGCTGTCCACACATCCTCCTCATCAATCTCCTCTAGCCACTCCAACCAGTGCGTCTCCCGCGCCTTCTTCAGCAGCGCCGAAAAATCGTTGCGTGCGCGACGGTATTCCTCGTGGACAGGACTCTCCGGGACGTCGCGCTGCCGGTACGATTTTGTCGCCAGCCTATCGCGCTCCTTCTTGCGTTGCGTGAATTCCGCCTTCCACCACCGCTTGGAATGCGGGCTGATCTTCGCAATCGGTACATGCTTGCGCACACACTTCCACACCACCGCATCCAACTTCCCCAACGCCTCCATAACCTCTTCCAAACTCGCGTATCCGTCCACCTCACCTAGCGCCTCCAACTCTCCTGACAGCTCCTTCTCCCACTCCGGCCAATCCCCGCCCCTCCAGTTCCACCGCTCTTCCACCTCCTTCACCGGCATGACCAAATCAATCTCGCTGATGATCGGATAGTGATCAGTGGTGCCCGGAACGCGAGTGGGATATGCGTTGCACGAGATAAAGTGATCGAGGAAGTCACGGCTGCAAAATACGTTGTCGGGGCGAGTCTCGTTCCCGGTCCCTTTTGCTTTCAGGGTTGCAACGCCCTTGGGCAGGGGCATACCCATGTCGTACCTCCCGAGCAGCTGAAGCAGCAGGTGCACCGCATTTTCCGCCTGGTTCGTGAAAAGGTGCCAGTTCCTATCTTCATCCCACATCGGACTATGTCGATTGAAGTCGCCCAGCCAGAGATAGAAGGTGCGGCCCCCGTTCCGCGTCCGCGCTCGCGCCGTACGCATATAATCACGTACCGCCTCCAAACTACCATCGTGGTCGCCGTCGTTGTATACGTTGATGATACGTAGGGTGCCGAATGCGCCCCTCAACTCGATGCCCACCACATCCATCGACGGGATATAGATCTGCGACCACATGTCCGTCGGTAGGGAGGTGCTCACCAACATCACCGCCCTCGGTCTCGGCGCTCCCTCCTCTCTCCTGTGCTCCGACGGGTACACCACTCTCCAGTGCGAGTTCGCCCTTGTTACGTTCCCCGGGCCCACGTATGGCTCTTGTAGTGCGGCAAAATGGTAACGGTCTCTCCCCATTGTCTGCAGAAGCTCGTGCTGATTGTTGAGTCCACGGTCCAGGTTTTGCTGCCAGATCATCAGCTTTCGTGGCAGCGGACCTCCCCGAGGTCGTGGATTCATACGCCGCCGTCCACGGAAGGGTCCGGGTCCCGGGTCATCACCTGAGCGAGAGGCGAAGGAGTGGTGGGTTGGTGAGCGAAGAGACCGTTCAGAGGAGGGCGCGCTGGCAGGGATGTATCAGTCCAATCTACTCGTCCTCCCGCACTACTTCCTCCCCCCGCATCCGTTGCTCCGCCGCCTGTCCTCTCATTGACACTTCCACCTCCGCCTCCGCTGCCTGCCCTCGCACTGTTCGCCATCGCTGTCCTGCCCAAAATTCCTTTCCGCTGCGACTGCGACAGGCCGTCTGCTTGCTGTTGGAATGCTTCGTAGATGGCTGGTTGGCGGCGGCCGTCCGGCGCCCACATGTTCCCCTGCGCTGCCAGTCTCGCTCGCCGTCCATCCCACCCCTGATCAACCGCTCCTCCAAATCCGCTCCCCCTATTCCCTCCTCCTTGACCAACATATCCCCCCGCAAGTCGTCCCGTCCCGATTCCTCCACAATGCCCTACACTCTAGGCCCCCTACGTATGATTAATCCCTAGAGTTACGGGTCTGGTAAAAATGACGCGACAGGCGCGCATTGACGCGCACCGGCGCGGCACTGCCGCGGCATTAACGCGGCACTGACGCGGCATTAACGCGCATTGCGCGGCAGTGACGCGCTGGCTCTACCTCATCCCAGAGTGTCCTTAAAACCTTGGTTTCCACTCTGGGACATTTCAATAGCTACGCCACACCATTTAGACTGAAGACCTGGCAGGTCTCAACTCGGGTCCGTCATCCGAAATATTGCCTAAGCTACATACTTATATTCAATCTTTCGTGCCTTGCCCGGAACTTTTGGCACATTTAGCCTCGAATGATGTTTTCAGAGAGCTGAAGAAACTGAACAGAGTGGTGGAGCCATTCAAAGAGTCTCAGACTCTCAGTACAAGCAATTACCTTCGTACAGCTAACTGTTGCATTAGTAATATTACATCAAAATTGAATCACTCTCCCAATTGTGAATTCCTCAGGGTTCAGACGTGATTATACAGATGTGGAGTACAGTCAAAATTGTGTTTCTGCAGTGTACATCTTCACTTTTCTCCTGCACCATTGTTTAAGTCCATTGGTGCATAATCCAACATTTAGTTTAGGCTTACTGTAAAGTCTGACTGTTGATATTTTCTTGGCCTGCAACTGCCTTGCCATGGATTCGAAGAGGACTCCAATCAGGCCTTTGTTCAATACATAGAAACACAGATTGCTTTTAGCTGCAGATAGGTCCCTGGTAAGTCCCTGACAGCACAGATGCGAAGAAAGAGCTCACGGATTTTTGCCGCATTCACACGCCAGAACACGTTGAGACAACGGATCGACCCGCAAATCACCATAAACTACCTACCTACCTACCTACCTACCTACCTTGAGACTGTGTTTCAACTGAGACTTTTACTTGTCCGAGACTGATTTTCTTGATGCTTCGCTCATCATATTGAGAGTACCGGCGAGCCCCTCACACCTCGAACGTGGTGTTAAAAAGCGGCAATCAGGGCACCGCCCCCAGCTCTTTAGATAGGATTCCTCAAGTCATTAAACCTGTTAGGGTAAGGTTTATTGACTTCAATACATTATTTGGACCGAAAATCTCTAATCCCGAAATTTGGACTGTGCAACCTACAAACCTTCAAAAATCAGTGGGTTATGGCTCTGAATTCTGTGGAGTTGGTCAACTAATTGCAATACAAGCCACTCCACGGGGTATTGGTTTGCATAGAATACATTGCTGTCAGAAAAGGAAATCTAAAGCTCTTACCAAGTTTCACTTCAACGGTGCTGAAGATTCAGTGACTCGGTTCAGTGATTTCTCTGCTACTTCAAAATGGCAAAGGTCAACCGTTACTCATCTGTATGATTTCCATGTTGAACAGAGACACTATATTTCAAGAGACATGCAAAGAGGGAGCAGAAAAGATGTTTCCGAGAGGCATATCCAGGCACATACGTCGGATAGGTTCAAAAGAAAAACTCCAATTTCAACTTGCATCCAGCACCTCCGCCAACGTTGTAAGGTTGGTTCGTTCTCACATGTACATCGAGATCCAACAGCACTCAAATCAAATAATTTGTTGTGCTTGATCCAGAATTGTCTCTGTTCAAGTCATGGAAATCATTGCTACGGAGAATCAAGCTTATAAAACAGTGCCTTTCCAATCCATTTCTAACCACTCAATATCCGAAACCTCAGGGCAAAATTGAATAGACCGAAGATTTCAGCAAGTACGTGTTGAGGAGTGCCGCCAGACTGTCTATTTTGAGTTAACCTCATTCGACGCACCAAATTACTGCTCTTAAGCTCCACTTCCGGCTTCTCCGTATCTCACATCCCATCTGTGGTCTGCAGCTTAATTAACATGAACTCGTGAAGCCTTACATGCAATGAAATGTACCATGGAATATCACTGGACTACCACTACATACTGCTCAATGTTGTGCATGCTCAAATTCATGAGTCCAAAGTACTACGCTGGAAGTAAAAAAAAATGCACCTTTATTGGATGCTACATCCTGCCCTCCACTGTCAATTAAATTTGCCTCAAAAGATATTGTCTCCATACAGTGCCAAAGAAACTGTATATCAGCCTTCAATTAAGATATAATTCCTAAAGGTTCAGCTACCGCCTCGAAGAGGCCCAATCCAAGTCGTAACGTTGGCATATCATCAAACCAATCATTTCGTTATAAATTCGGAAGCGACAGCGGGTATGGAGCCGAAAAATTGAATTGGCAGGCAAAATTTAGTGCTACGAAAAGACGCATGTAAGTAGATACTTGTTTCGGAACTGTAGTTATCTAAAGTGATGCTCTGACCGCGTGAATGATCTGCGAAGCCATTACAATTGACCAGAAAATTCAAAGTGGAAGTTCTACTATGGGGGTTGGTCTTCATTTCACCTTTGAACTATATTCTCTCAGTAGTTGAAGCGGACTACTGTGAATTTCTTTGGGCTGGTATTGTCTTGATGTGCAGAAAGCTGGGAATTCAACCAACAATTGGGTGTCACCCACGCAATTGACGTGGTAATGCACCCAGGCAGCACCCTATGTTCCCTGTGGAAAAGATCGACATGTCACTTATTCTGCTCAGGTGTTTGGAAGATCTGAAGTTGGGAGAAGCAAAGTACGAAAGTATGTTTGACCCTCGCGAAATTTGAACTTCTGGCGTTGTGGTGTGGTCGACAGCATCTGTCTTAGTTTGGTGGTATTAGGTTCACATGTCGTAGGATTAGTCATACATTGGGTTTTCTGCTTCTCCTCCCATCCCGCTGCGAGCCCCGCTGGCTCATCTCCGGCCCAGAGACACTGAGGTGCTCTCCATTTGGTGACAACAGTGCGATCCGCTCTTCTCCACGCGTCCTTCAGCCCAGATAGGCTTCCTTGCCTTCCTAGAGCAGCTTCTCTCATCTTGTCTCACACCTGCTGCTAGCAGATTTCCCGGCTTTTTTTTCGACCTACCCCCCTCTATCAACTCTCGGCACATCCCGCCATAGGCACCCTCGCATCGGCCGCTTTTTTTTCACGCACTCCCCGAACTACACAGGACCACGTGGCCCATCCCGGACCGGACGATCCGCAATGTTCCGTGCCCCGGGAAAGCGCTCCGTCGGGAAGGAGATGGCGCGACTAAGGCGCGACGCCACAGAAGAAAGGGCACGGGTACGGGCAGAGGCTGTAAGCCTTGTTGTTCATTTTCCCTCGTCCTACACCCCACCTCCTTGCTGGGCTGACGACCCACCTGACTCCCTGTTCGCTGCCGCCCAGACTGTACCCTCGACACTTCCTCCGCGCGATTTCTCTGCGCTTCGCAGCGATGCGGCCCACCCATGGCGTACCATCAGACGCCGAAACCACCGCCTCCTTCCCCAGTGCACCAACCGGCGCCCGTTTCCCCGCTCGCTCCCTAAACGCCACCTTCCGGTGATCCACACCATCGTCGATGACCTCACACCTACGCCGCCTCCCGTCGTCCCCGTGGTGCCTCCCGTCGTGATAGCCCCCGCACTCCCTGCCGACACGGCCTATGGCCCGGTGCATACCAAGCTCGCCCTGGCATGTGCTCACGAGATCCCCAACAGTGTCTTGACTCTTGCAGAAGTTTTCGACATTGCTTGGGGGCCACATGCAGATAACGACCACAAGGGCCTGATGATGGAACTCCCTGCCGACCAACTTGTCTTTCTTGCTGCTCTTGCAGCAATCACCGCTGCTGAACCTATTTTCGAAGGATTTCTCTATCCGGCAATCACATCTTTTGCAAACGGGTGGGTTGCTCACTGTCGAGGAGATTCTTTTGGGTAGTTGGATGGCGCGGGGTCGCGCCCGTACTTCGCTCCACTCGTACGTTTTTTGGAGGGGGGTGACTGTGGTGTGGTCGACAGCATCTGTCTTAGTTTGGTGGTATTAGGTTCACATGTCGTAGGATTAGTCATACATTGGGTTTTCTGCTTCTCCTCCCATCCCGCTGCGAGCCCCGCTGGCTCATCTCCGGCCCAGAGACACTGAGGTGCTCTCCAGCGTAAATGTGATGGACTACGGAAGATCCGAGTTGTATTTGAACTATCGTTATTTTTCATAGCCTTTGATCCTACCATTGGCTCCTCCAAAGTTACATCCACTGCACATATATCGACTGTTGGTCAATATTTTTCATCCACCCGACTCAGACCCAATCTGTTTTATATCTGCCAAGGTCAGTCGACTTTTGTTTTTTGGTGGAAAAGATCCTTGAATAAATGCATATGGGTGCTTATCAGACATGTAGAGTCGGAAACATCCAAATTCAATGAATAATGAGTGTGCCGCGTCAATCACGTGACTGACGCGGCCGTCAGTACAACTTTGGTTCAACTGCCATCCAAGCTAAGCGGTCCTGCCATGGGACTGAGTTGTGGATATATACTGTAGTATCTACTGTACACATTCCTCAATGTGGCTAGAAGAGTCAAAAGATGAGATGATGGGGAGAAAGTAGTACCCGAGGACTTCCAAGTTGAAGTTCTACCCCAAGATTTGATAGGATGTATATTAGACACTGACTATAGAGGTACAGACATTGAATACAGTGGCGAACCCCCTAGCGAAACGCCACGTGGGAGCGAAACACTAGCCCGTTTGGCGACTTGAACATTACTGACGACCGCAGATTTTTGTGAGCTGAATGACCTCCATATAAGACTCTTATCCACTGAGGGAATTTCGTCAAAAGCTTCTGTGGCGCCCGTGCAGTTCAATATTTTTGTGGTGTTTATTTGCCCTATTCTCCGGTATAATCCGCTGGCAAGGACGACCGCCCCTGTTGCTCCGAAAAGTTTGGGCTCGGACGGATAGGGGGGTTTTCATGGGTCAGCATTCATAATATAAAAAATCCAGCGATCCAAGTTCAACCGGTGAGCTACATTCGGTTGTGTTGTAGTGTTTCGCTCTCACGTGAAACAGGGAAAATAAACACATACAAATAATCACCTTCGTTCTCCATCAAATTACAACGGAATCAGATGAATCTTTATACCGGCAGGTAGCGCGGAAGGAGTACTATAACTCTAGCTCAAGACTTTGTCTAAATTCCTTCGGTAAATCTCAAGAAACCGCCGGTTTCGTTGAGCGTTTCGCTAGGGGGTTCGCCACTGTAGTACTGGGCGAGGTGCCGCGGCGCTGATGCGGACTGACGCGGCACTGACGCGGCGTTGACGCGCACTGACGCGGCATCGGCGCGGCATTGACGCGACATTGACGCGCATTGCCGCGGCGTCTGACGCGGCGTCGGCGCGGCAAACCTATTGACAAACTGCGATTCTGTAAGTCCTGCAGTGTATTTAAATGTCCCTGCGCCCACCAAAAGTACTTTATTCGTTAATACGGGGCGAAAAGTTGATTCACCATGGTAAATAATTTAATATTGACGCCCGGACAAGGGGTTAAAGCATGGTTCAAGTATGTACATACACTATTATCACTGTTCCGAGTGTCATGCAAGAAATTTCATACCCTAGGAGCCTTGCTCAGCTTTCCTAAACATGCCGCGTCAATCGCGCGTCACGCCGCGTCACTGCCGCGTCACTGCCGCGTCAATGCGCGCCAGTGCGCGGCAGCCGCGTCAAAATCTCCAGTCCCCTAGAGTTACATGACGAGGGCAAACTCGTACTGGAGAACGGTATACCCAACGCAGCATGGGCAGGAGGGGAAAAGAACTAGAGCGGTGATGTTGGTGAACACCTCCTTGCCCACAGATTCCTGGTCGCAGATTCACATACCATCATCGGATGTGGTCGCGGTCGAACTCAGAGGCGCATTCGGCGCACTACGCATCATCAACATATACAATGACGGCGACCACGACAGAAACATCGTGGCCGTACGGGACTACATGCGCAGCGAACGACTACGCCCACGCCCTGCAGGTCGGGTGCACTACATCTGGCTCGGAGACTTTAACCGACACAGCCCGCTGTGGGATGAGGACAGGAACGCACACCTGTTCACAGAAGAGGCAGGAGAGGCTGTAAACCTACTTTTGCAGCTGCTGGGGAGATACGACATGAAGATGCCCCTCCCCAAAGATGTTCCAACCCTCTGCGCAAAAGGCACAGGCAATCTGACGCGCCCCGATAACGTCTTCTGCAGCAAGGACTTTTTCGATTTCTTCATCTCGTGCAATGCTTATCCCCTCCGCACACCAGGAACAACCGACCACTACCCCGTGATAAGCGAAATCGACCTGGTACCCCCGGTAAAGAAAGCGGAGGAGCGCCTGAATTGGCGAGAGGGAGATTGGCCCGAGGTGCGGAAGGCTCTGGAGAAGGAGCTCGAACAGATCGCGGAGGTAGAGGGGTATGCCAGCCTGGAGGAGGTGCTGGCGGCCCTTGAGAAACTGGATGCAGCGATCTGGAGGTGCTTACTGAAACACATTCCAGTCAGCAAAATGAGCCCGCACTCGAAGCGCTGGTGGACAGCATTCCTCACTGCCGGTAAGAAAGCGAAGATGCAGCTCTCCCGGAAGTCCTACCGCCGACGGGACATACCGGATGACCCGATACACGAGGAATTTCGCAAAGCACGCAACAACTTCTCGACACAGCTCAAGATTGCGCGGGAGAGGTGCTGGGTGGAGTGGCTCGAGGAGATTGATGACGGAGATGTGTGGACTGCAGGACAGATGATGAAAGGGGCGAGTTCAGACGGCGGCAGAACGCGTGTGCCCGACCTGAGGCGGAAGGGAGACGGCGGACGGGAGGAGGTAGCGGTGACGAACGAGCGGAAGAGCGAGTGGTTGGTGCAGGAGTTCTACCCCGTGCGTGGTGTGGGGGCAACGGACCCTCCTGCAGATACGATCTACCCGGACCCGCTGTGGCAGTACAGCGCAATCACGGAGCTGCAACTCCACCAGGTCATCCAGAAGATGAAGCCGTGGAAGGGCACCCGCTCTGGCACTTTCCCAAACTGCGTCTACAAAATATGCGCGGCGCTTCTGGTCCCACGCATGCAGAAGATCTACCGAGCGTTAGATGTGTATGCACACGAGACGGAAGACTGGCTACGCACCGAGACAATAGTCGGGCGCAAGCCTGGCAAGGCCGACTATTCGCTGGCAAAGGCGCATCGCCCGCTCATCCTCTCGCATCCCCACGCTCGGCTACGTAACGGAGCGAAGACATTGCAGGCTGCAACAAATGCGGAGCGCTATGGCATGTTGCCAGCGAACCACTATGGGGGGAGAGCGGGGAGGTCAGGAGTTGACATGGTGCAGGGCCTAGTGAAGAAGGTCAAAGACGCGTGGCGCCGGGGTAAAGTGGCTACGCTGCTCCTCCGGGACGTGAAGGGTGCGTTTCCGAGCGCGATGCTCTCTCGAGTCATACACAATATGCGGATGGCGGGCGTACCGCGCGAGCACACGGACTGGATGATGCGCCGACTCACGGGCCGCACCACACGTCTCGTATTTGACGACTACACCTCCGCGCCCTTCGACATAGTGGATGGCCTCGACCAAGGTGACCCGCACTCTGTACTGAGCTACCTGTTCTACAACGCGCCGCTGGCTCGAATTGACAAGGACGCCGGTATATACATTGACGACTTCCACCTGCTGGCGATAGGGGACACCCTACGGGAGACGAACCAGGCGATTGTGGATGTGGTAACGCGTGCGGGTGGCGTGAACGAATGGGGGACTGAGCACAACAGCCAATTCGGCGCGGACAAGGACCAGGTGTGCTGCTTCTCCCGACGGAAGCGCTTGCAGATACGTCCGTTCGGCCAGAAGAGCATCTGGGTCCCGGAGACCCGCCCCGATCTGGTTGTCGGGGGGGTGGTAGTGAAGCCTAGCAAGGCCGTGAAGCTGGTCGGGATCTGGCTGGACGAGGCATTGAATTTCAAGGTTCAAGGAGCCGCAGCCCTGGGGAAAGGTCAGGAGTGGCTAGTGAATTTCCGTCGGCTCGCGCGCGTTGCTGGGGGAGTAGGAGCAACGTACGTGCGGAGGCTCTACCTAGCAATCTGCGTACCGCGCATGTTCTATGGAGCAGAAGTCTTCCTCGCTCCGGTGCAGCAACGAGTCCGAGGCGCAAACCGGAGGAAAGACACCCGAGCAATTGTCAAGAAGCTGGCGTCGATACAACTACGCGCAGCAAAACTCCTCCTCGGCGGCATGGTCTCGTCCCCAGGAGACATGCTAGACGCCCACGCGGATCTCCCCCCCATGCACCTTGCGATTGACCGCCACCTGCAGAAAGCCGCGGTACGATATGCGACACTTCCGCCCACGCACCCGCTGCATGCCGCAGTCTCGAACGCGGAACGCTACGGACATGTCAAGAAACACCCGTCGCCTACATTTCTTGATGAATGCATACACAGATGTACGACAGGCCTTGGTGGAGGAGATACCCGCGGTGAGGGTGAGAGCGGGGTGGGTGGCGCCGGTGGATGTGCGCGTTGCCTCCTCCAAGGAGGAGGCAAAGGAATGGGCGGATGCGGCGACCGCGAGGGTGACGCTGTTCTCGGACGGCTCACTCATCGACGGCATGGTGGGGGCGGCAGCGGTGCTGTGCGTGGACGGCGTAGTGAAGAGGACGATGGGAAAGCGGTTGGGTTCGGCGAAGAGGTATGGGGTGTATGAAGCTGAAGGAGTCGGAGAGGTCTTGGCAATGGAGTGTTTGAGAAAGGAGACTGACGAGCAGATTGAGGGGAAAGTACCTTTGGGAGTGGACAACACATCAGCCATCGAGACCACACGGAGCTCCAAACCGGGCGTTGGGCGCTACATTTGGGACATCTTCCACAGGCGATTGCGAATGGCGATGCTGAAACACCCAAATTTCCGCCTTCGCGTCGACTGGACTCCGGGACATATCGACATTGCGGGGAACGAGGCAGCCGACGCTGCAGCCAAGCGCGCAGCACAGACAGGAAGCTTTGGAGGGTCCATAGCGGCTCTCAAGTCCCTGCCTTACAGCAAATCCGCGCTGGCCCTCACCCATACGCGGCTCTTGCAGCGGGTAGCGAAGAAGCAGTTTACACGATCCCTACGTTATCGCCGGATCAAAGACATTGACCCTTCCATGCCATCCGCCAAATTTCGTAAACTCACCATACCACTTCCCCGCAAACACGCCTCCCTCCTCTTTCAGCTGCGCTCCCACCATGCTCCACTCGCGCGACACCTCCATCGTCTCAAGAAATCCCCCACGCCCGACTGCCCGTGCTGTGGCGCTGCGAACGAAACCGTCGAACACTACCTGCACTTCTGCCCGGCCCACGAGGGTGCCCGCCGTAAACTCCACGCTACCAGCCGTCTAGCCCGCTACTCCAAACATCTCCTGACTGACCCCACTCTCCTCCCGGATCTCTTCCTCTTCGTTCAACGCTCAGGCCGATTCCACTCCGTATTCGGCGACTTCAAAGAACTCGAGCGCCCTCAGTAGATTTCTCTTACTCTTCATTTCCTCTCCTCTCCCTCTACTATCACCTCATCATCACGGAAACTAGATATGCTAGTGGCTTTCAGCCCTATACCCTTATACCCTGCGGAATTTCCGCTTCGCAGTCGTCCCGTCACGACTTGCAAAGTTTCGAGCCGGCACTATCCCCACCGCAGTACCTACAATCTCACGATACACTTAGCTCACTATGCGCCGGTTTATTTCTATCATATGTCTTAGACACAAAGGAAATAAAACAAAGATGCAAAAAAAAAAAAAAAATCCCTAGAGTTTAGGGTCCCCCGAAATCCGCCGGATTTTCGGCAAACTCCTGGGCTCCTCAGCAATAATATTATTTCTACAATATTATCTGACCTGGGTGTTAGAGAGGAGCCAACCAGATTTTCAGAGGTATAATATTATGCCCACCACATCACTGGGTTCAGCCAATGTGAGACCAGATGGGTAATAATATTATGCAACTCTCATACATGGGTTCAGCCTATGCAGGTTTTGATAGACCATAATATTTAGTCACCTACAGGCCAGGGTTTAGCCAATCCAGTTACTGACCCACTGTAATATTTTATCACCTGCATACTGGGGTTCAGCTGATGCAGGTCCCAGCGGACTTGAATATTTTGGGCCCTACAAGCTGAGCTTCAGCTGATGCACCTCTGTAAGATTATAATATTTTGCACCCTGCATACAGATGTTCAGCTGATGCACCAGATAGGCTGTAATATTGTGTAACTTACATCCCTGTGTTCGGCCTATGCAGGTTGTGATAGACTGTAATATTTTGCCACTTACAAGCCAGGGTTGGGCCGATGCAGTTACTGTAATATTTCATCACCTGCATACCGGGGTTCAGCCGATGCAGGTCCCAGCAGACTAGAATATTTTTGGTCCTACAACCTGAGCTTCAGCTCTCCAAGACTTTAATATTTCACCATGTACAACCCAGGCTTTGGCTGATCCAGTTCCAGATAGACTATTGTATTTCATCAACTATATATACATATTATACCTTACATGCCTAGTTCATTTAAAGCTGGTTTCAGCTGATGCAGGTCCGATAAGAAAACATACTTTGGTCATATTTGTTCCCCATCAAAACTGCTACGCTTGCATCCATATTTGGGAATTTTCTTTATTTCCCCATAAAGACCACTACACTTTTGTCCGAATATGGGAATTTTTCCTGGAACTCACTTCTCCAGGCTAATTCCAGACCTTATTTGGAATCTATTTGAATCAATGTGTATACACAAGTATAAGTTATTGCAAAAAAGGGTACTGACATGTGTAATGTCAAAAGAGGGAGCAGCTTGTCCATCAGGTCCTGACATTGTAGATTTCTGCTCTGCCATCTCAGAGGGTATGAAGATGCACAAGTGGTACATACTTCACTTATCCCATTTTTTATCAATGGACTGACCATTCAAGGATATAGCTATCATCTACTTAAACAGCTAAAAAACATTGGCTGCTCTCTGACAGCTGAATAACAATTCCCAATGATTGAATACAGAACCTGGCTGTTTTGAGCCAATATTTTACCTAGGGGCATATGATAGAACATTACCAAAATGGACTGGAGCATGCACAAAGTTGCTATAGCAGGAGACTAAAGTATACATGTTGAGAAATTTTGTGAATGTCCAGAAATATGTCAAAAGACATAATCTCTTGGATCTTCTTGATTTTGCAGTATGTTATACCGACACTATATTAGTATTTTTCAGCACTGAAAGAAATTCTATCTCCATAAGTTTACACCCAGTAGGCCCTTGCCGAAGTGAAAATGAATATAATGTATGATTTTGTTGCTAGTGTAGCAAATATGCTAGGGCTTCACGACTTGGGCATTGTCAAGATGTACATTAAGTAGTCAACATACACCAAAGAGAACATTCCAGCGTCTCAAATCTGGGTTCTTTAGCATGAAAGCTGTTTCAAGGTTCTGGAATGAAAATCAGCGTGAAATCATGAGAGATAAGTACAAAAGAAGATATCTGAGCTCCCAATGGCTCGAATTTACATACCCGGAGGTTCCGAGGTCCTGAACCTCAAAGGAAAGACTAGTCCCAATTAGGAAACTGCTCGCTCGGAGCATCAAAAGATGGTTAAAATAGCTGCTACTAGCTAGACAGGCAGCAAAATATTATGGTCCTGCATCAGCAGAAGCTGGGTATGCAGGACTCAAAGTATTATAATCTATCATCAATTTGTGGATAAGCCAAACCTAAGATTGCAGGTGGCAAAATATTCTACGCTCACATCGGCCAAACCTAGGTATGCAGCATTCAAAATATTATGGTGTCTCAGACACATGAGCCGAAACCAAACTCGTAAGTTGCAGAATATTATAATCAATCAATTCCTGCATGGGCCAAACCCTGCCATGTGGATTGAAATTATTATTCTCTCTCAGACAGTGCATTGGCCAAACCTAAGCATGCAGGACTTAAATATTACAGTACAAATTGCAACAGCCAAGCCCTGGGTTGTGGGGCGCAGAATATTCTAGTCTCTCAAATGGTACATTGGCTGAACCTAGGTATCCTCAGTGCAGAATAATACAGGCTCTCAAATGGTACATCAGCTGAACCTTTGCATGCAGGGTGCAAAATATTATAATCTTACAGAGGTGCATCAGCTGAAGCTCAGCTTGTAGGGCCCAAAATATTCAAGTCCGCTGGGACCTGCATCAGCTGAACCCCAGTATGCAGGTGATAAAATATTACAGTGGGTCAGTAACTGGATTGGCTAAACCCTGGCCTGTAGGTGACTAAATATTATGGTCTATCAAAACCTGCATAGGCTGAACCCATGTATGAGAGTTGCATAATATTATTACCCATCTGGTCTCACATTGGCTGAACCCAGTGATGTGGTGGGCATAATATTATACCTCTGAAAATCTGGTTGGCTCCTCTCTAACACCCAGGTCAGATAATATTGTAGAAATAATATTATTGCTGAGGAGCCCAGGAGTTTGCCGAAAATCCGGCGGATTTCGGGGGACCCTAAACTCTAGGGATTAATCATACGTAGGGAGCCTAGAGTGTAGGGCATTATTGACTGCATATTGTGCCGCCTAGGGACGCACTTTTACTGTTTCACAAGAAGATAGATTCTTGTACAACACTTTTGGGTTTGAACACAAGCTCAGAATGCGGCACGCGGTCTGAGAAATCGCACTTGTAGATGAAATGACACCTCAGAAACACTGAAAGATGTGGTTCTACCGCTTTTCGAGCAAGTGACTCCTTCCACTATATGTATCAGATGCTCGGAGCGTCCCTACACGTAGTAGATTGAGTACTTGGGCGAGGAAACGGGCGAATCGACGATTTTCAGAATTTGATGATGGTGGAGGACAATAGTTGAGCGTTCGTAAATAATGGCTTTGAGAAACTCAACAGTAGTGAGTTGTGCCATTTTATCCTGCAATTTCGGTACAGCACGGAATAAATTTACCAGAAATTTAGTACGCAAGTTAAGCACCTCGGGGGATGCTTGACACTCGAGCATTGCATGTTCTGGGCTTTCAACTTCCGTCTTACAGAAACGACAGACACGCTCTTGTCGGGGAACTGGTGGGTAGGCATGATCAACATACCGTAACCTTTCTAAGGCAAGCAAATGGGTCGACAACATAATCGAAGTCAAAGCTTCGCGATGACTTGTTGTCTTGACCATAGAGAGGTAATGCCTTAGGTATAGGGTTTTTTGAACGGCAGGTTGGTCCTTCTGAGGCTCTCGTCATGGAAAGCCGGAGAATCACGCTTTAACCGAGTGATGAGATCAGCTGCCGAGTGATGGTCGCCGCCCACCGAAAGTAGAGGTGAGCTTGAATCCACCGTTTTTGCCTATTCAGCCGTAAGAATTCATCTTACTGCATAAGATCCACCAAAAACATGAGATATACTTCCTGTTTGCTTAAAAAACACAAACGGAGAGTGGAGAGTGTTCTCATTACAGCTCTTTGCAGAACTTAGGGCGCGGACGTTTTTTTTTTTTTGTTGGGGACATTTTCACCAGAACAGCTTTCCTGGGCTCAAATCTGAACAGTTTTCCTCGGGAGTAGGCTCAATCGATTCGCGCAAGGAATGCGGAGGGCATGGAACTTATGGATCTCATTTGTGGACCTCGAGGCGATTACTTCGGTCAGAATCGAGTATTTGGTGATGTCTCAGTGCAGAACAGCTGCCGCCATTCCTATACTGCTCCGATTGACCTAGTTTTTTTATATGATGTATTTGGTAGTATGGTGCCGTTCACTTAGTCACCACCGAAGTTGGACTAGTCCCAAATTTGGCCCAAGAAATCTTTATTTTTGTTTTAACGCAATATATGCTGCTCAAAGGCAATTTGAACCATTTCTGACCAACTAGAACTGCCGTAGACAGTTGAACACTTGACTACCTGGTATCATTTGACCACATTCATGACCAAATCCAATTTAGCTTCGACTTTTGGTTGTTGAAGTGTCTGCCAAGTTTCATGGATAATCTCATCTCAAAGCACAGTTTTAATCATAAAAAAGCCAGAGAATGAATCATACAAGATTGAATGACCTTTTTGGGGGCCATACACTGCTGTTTTGTGCATAGTCCCAAATTGGTTGGTCAACAATTTTATAACTCCCTCAGTTTTGAAGTTATGGAAAATCTGTCTTGGCAAAAGATTCCTCTCATTGAAAGGAGCACTTTTGCAAGAGGGATAAGAAAAATCTGTTTTTCTGAGTGACTAGTAACACTTGTCACAACGTTGTGGTGACTAAGTGAACGGCACCATACTACGGAGGGCCTGAAACACTCAAACTCCCTGTCAGCTATTATTTCGAAGTATAAATTACTCTACATATATCTACTGACCCTTATATTGGTTCCACTCGAAGTGCGCCATCATTTAGGTCACTTTCAAAACTCGAGAAAGGCGGTTGGGAATGGGGACGATGAGGAAGGGGACTTCATCGTCGGCATACAGACCGCATCATGTGGGTCGGAGTATTTCCGGATATCAGTGATGATTTGACACGCGCAAACCATAACCGAATGCCGCGGGGCCGAAATCCTCGAAATTTTGAAAAGCAAAGTTTTCAGGATGATCCGAACAGGCTCTTAGACAGGATGCACAAAGCCGTGAGTTTTTCTTTGCTGTTCTTGGCTCCTGTCTTACCAAGTATCATTCAATGTCTCTTGAATCCTATATTCCACTCCGGCGAGTATTGTGTGTTGCATCTGCAACTGTGGGAGGCCGCATTTTCCATGTATCACCAAGGCATCACTCAAGCTCCACTTCCTTTCCCATCGGCTCACGTCTGCCATGCAGTAGAGGATCTTCCCGTTTCCCACAGAACCTCACCTTCACCTTAGCTAAGCTTACATTGAATAGTTAAGTGACACCAGCTTGGTTTCCAGCTAGACACCCATGGTATGGATCTTAGTCAGTATGTACTTGATGATTAATTGTACAAGAGGCCGAGTAACTAAAACTGAGATTGAAGCAAGCCCCCCCTCTATTGTAGCCGGGCACCGGCATACAAAACATACTTTACGTAAAGTGCTGAGTTTGAATTCTTAAGGCCCTCCGGGCATGTCCTGGTACCTCTGCCAGAACCAGATGGATTGAACAGCGAAACAACCTGATGCAAGTATATTGAGCCCTCAGGCAGCCAAAGACCTAAACATTCCAGACGAGGAAGGAATTGTGTATACATAAATAACAATCTTTTCGATAAATATGTTCACCATCCAACTTGTTGTTCTTTTAAGTCTTTCCTCGAACAAATGAATAAGCTAAACTACAACTACCCTACAATAGTGGGCCTACTGTGCTGTTGTATTTAAGTGGTTTTACCCTAGCATGGTTTATTGCTGTTTGCAAAATAGTTGGCCAAATTGCCTTTTTGAGAAAACTAACATGTTTTGAGTGCGAAACGTATTCGGGCCATAGCTCGCTCAATACATGCTCTATCTACATAAAATAAGATGTTTTCGGGCACTGTGATGCCCTCTGCACAACCTGAGCACAAAATCGGAGTGATTTGACTCGAGAATAAGAGTTTTACTGAAACTGTGTAAATTTGAGCAAAATCGTGCACAGCTCGACAGCGCGGTACATATCAAATGAGAGAAAAATTGAGGACCTTCTGTTGAGATTCTTCGTGTTGCAACTGGTCTGCTGGAGAATATTCCAGAGACTGCTTATTCACTACTTACTCATCTTAGTCGAACCTTGTAGAATATTCTAGATCATTTCTGTAGTAGTATATATACTCCGCAATGTAGCGGCAAAGGGCATCCGTTTGTTAGGCACTGCCCTAGCCTTTATCAACCGGAATTCTCGTGCTCTCTAGCTTAACAGCTTATTTCTTACGCGCACCCGAAAAACCAACACAAACGGATCTCGGTTTCTGCCGCCGATAACCCGGCTTCGCGCGTATCACTGATAAAAAACCCATTCGCGTACCCCCCTATCCACCATGTCCGAGTCCACCTCCACCTCCCATCCTAACGCCTACCGTGTCGCCATCGAGTCGCTTACCGGTGTCGAGAACTACGCCACCTGGTCTATCCAGATGGATGATATTCTCAATGATCTCGGCCTTGATTCCCACATCAAGGAAGGCGCTTCCGGCACTGACGCCGCTTGGAAAGCCTCCGACCGCCGAGCGCTTACCCAAATTCGGCTTCGGATTGCTCCGCCGTTGATCGTCGACGTTCGCAATTCCAAGACTGCTCTCGACGCTTGGACCACCTTGAAAAATAACTACCAGAGTCAAGGAGGTATTGGAATCATTCTAGCCATCCGGAAATTATTTTCCACGCGTGCGCAAAATGATACCGATATGGAGATTCACCTCCGCGGCATGAAGACATGTGCCGAAGAGCTCCGAACCTTCGGTTACCCACTCGACAACAAGGTCCTGTCACTGGCTCTCCTCACTTCAATGCCAGACAGCTGGGACTCCTGGATTTCATCTATGGCCCTCGACGAGGAATTGCTCAAGAGTCCGAGCAAGGTTACCTCGGCCATCACGATGGAAGCCCGACGGCTCACCGCTCGCGAGCCAAATGATCCCACGGCTGCTCTCGTCGCTCGCAGCCGCCGTACTACCCCGCGAGATAAACCACCCAAGCTCCCTACCCCCACTCCTGTTTCCAAATCCACATTCGACACATCCCGCGATCGTCGCAGATGCTACAACTGTGGCGGTATCGGCCATCTGTCTGCCGACTGCCCATCTGATCGTGATGTCGCCGGTTTTGCCCTGGACGAAGATGGAGACTATTCCGACGATGACGACTACTACGACGACTACGGATTCTAGCTTCCCTTTTGACTTGACCTCACTTTTCCTCTCTTCTCTTTTTATTGGACATTTTACTTTACCTTTACTTACTGTTGCTTTTTCACTTCATTGTTGTTGCTGACTGTTGCAGGTTGCCAAGAGATGCCGACATCGGATCTTGGATGAAGTACGGGTCACCGCAATCTCGGGGGAGATGTGACACGCTCGCATAGTAAGCCGCGCGTAGCTTCGTGCACCGGAACACTCCAGATCAATGTGGCAATGAGGTAACTACGCTTCAGGGGGAGTTTGCGACAGCTTCCCAGTTGAGGGGGAGTGTTGAGATTCTTCGTGTTGCAACTGGTCTGCTGGAGAATATTCCAGAGACTGCTTATTCACTACTTACTCATCTTAGTCGAACCTTGTAGAATATTCTAGATCATTTCTGTAGTAGTATATATACTCCGCAATGTAGCGGCAAAGGGCATCCGTTTGTTAGGCACTGCCCTAGCCTTTATCAACCGGAATTCTCGTGCTCTCTAGCTTAACAGCTTATTTCTTACGCGCACCCGAAAAACCAACACCTTCCTTGGACTCTTATAGAGGACTCCACATCGAGACCTTGGTCAAAATAAGCCTCCAGCCAGTCGCCGTCGCCTGTCGCGCCCTGTGACATGTGATGTGCGCTCTCTGCGTCCACCCCATCTCAGTGCTGAGCCAGTTCATGCCAAAGGGTGCTAAAATCACTGAATCAACCATGCTTGACCCATAATCTCCTCAGGAAATCCAGCTTTTTACTGATGTCAATCCCCGACAACAGCGGCGGATTTTCAAGCGCTGGCGCGGAACTTTAGAGGTAAAATCAGTGCGTGAGAGCCAGACCTGCGAGGACTGCTTTTTAAATCCACTTCGCAGGATGACACAGTGCGTGGTCTTCTTTGCCTTATGAAAAGTTGCCATACCACTGGTGGGACACCAGCCAAGGGAGCCGCAGCGACAACGACAGTTGGCTACAACAAAAAATCTCGATGTGGACTCCTCTATAGGAGTTCAAGGAAGGTCCTCAATTTTTCTCTCATTTGATATGTACTGCGCTGTCGAGCTGTGCGCGATTTTGCTCAAATTTACATAGTTTCAGTAAAACTCTTACTTGGGGTGTAGGGCCGCTGCATCGCACGGCAAAAACTCGAACTTCTTTGTAAATCTAAGTCATGTTGTTATGTTGAAATCAACATCACCTGGAGCTTCTAGAGCTGCGCCGGTCCTTACTATCCTCAGGTCCTTTTTGGTTTTCAGTCACTTTTCACATCATCACATACCGGGTTCAAACTTCATGCTATTATCATCTTCTCGGAGTATTATTATTGCTAGACCCGAGCCAGTCGTTATTTTCACTATTGATGACAGTCGATCAATAGCACGCTCCAATAACGACTGGAGCCGAATCACCGGTGACTAATAGTAATAGACACAGACTTTGCTGAGAATGATTACAGCTATTTGCGGAACATAAGGCGCAGATCAAATTTTTATAAAAAACACTGATTTTCACGAATGCCCCTCTAACTCACTCAATTCTTGCCCAAATGTCTTCAAACCTAGACTAAACAATGAGAAATGACTTTCTTCAGTGCTTAGGGTATGTGGATATTTCTTTTAGCCAACCGACATGTCCAAATGAGGTAACAGACAATTTTCAGCTATTACCCCTGTATCGTGATGTAAATGTCTTGGCGAAAATTTCGATAGCATCCTGCAAAAGTATTTTGTATAGAGAACAGTTTTGTAGTCCTTGAAATTATAAGACTTTGGATGACTTCCAATTTTTTTTAGTAAAAGATCTCACTCTTATATAAACTGATCTTGTGTGCAAGACAAAATAGGGGCTAAATCGTTCCTCTCACTTATCACGCTGCCATTACTCTCATGGGCTCAGTTGTTTACATTCCGCCTCAACGTGGGATCCCAAATTAGGGAATTTGATGGGGGCAGTGTTGATCTTGCCGAAGCTGCCGAAGGCGAGCGAAGGCGACAACAACCTTTGTAAGTCCAGCGCAAGGTGTTTTTCCCTTCATTGTTCAGCTTCAGGTTCAGTGAAATTGAAGAAAGTTATCAAATATACATGTATATTCTGGGAGCTACAGACAAAGCTGATACCCGGAGTTAGGGTGCGCTGCGCTTGCCCTAACTCCTCGTGAGCGGGGCATAGTTATATTCAACACCAGCTATCTCATGGGAATTCTTCCTATATATACCCTTCCTAACTCTAACCAAACCCTAACCGGCGAGGTGGGACGCACGGCGGATACCCGGAGTTAGGGCGCGCTGCGCTTGCCCTAACTCCTCGAAAGCGGGGAACAGTCATCCCGCAATGGCAAGACAAATCTCACTAAACTGGATGGGCGGGCGGGGGTTGAGAGTACTCGAGTGGGGTGGGCAGGGCGCAAGGATGGGGGCAGAAAGGAAGAGCCATGGGAGGCTGACCGTGACAGCATTGATTGCTTGGCGGGCGGAGCTCGAATCTGCCGAAATGCTGCCGCCATTAAATTCCCTAATTTGGGATGCCACGTTGAGGCGGAAAGTCAACAGTGCATGGGCTCCAGATACATTTCAGTATTAATTTTACGCGTATTATACACCGTTTGATATTCTCATGGGAAGGCTCACTGGAATGCTTTGAAAGTGTACAAGAGTTGCTCAAAGCACACAGGACTATTCACAGTGAAACCACCACATACAGACATTTATCTCAGCCCAAAATCTCAGAGAGTACCAGTTAGTGCTGGCAGGGTCCGGTTCGGAAATCGGTCCGAACCTAAACCGAACCTGAACCGAACGGGTGGTTCAGGTTCAAGGTTCGAGCTCCAGAGATTTTTCCTGAACGCGTTCGAACGCCGAACCGCAAATAGCCGAAAATAGCCTATTTAAACACAATCGAGTCATATTTTTGGGGGTTTAACAAAGGTATTGCCATCTCTACCTTCAATCATCCATACCATTTGCTCATGACCAATTCTCAGTGGGTCTCTTGATGTTTTCACGCTGTAGGTTGCAAGAGGATAGTCACTCACGTGATCTGATCAAACTTTGTTCAGCTCGAGTTTGCTCAGATATATTTCTAGGTGTGCTTCAACGTGTCTTGGCATGCTTTGGCGTCAAGTTTGGATGTTAAAATACCCTTCCCAATTTCTGGGGGGACTGCGCAGAGGTAGTTTGGGCGTGGGAAATACTCCGAGGTTCAAAAAGTTCGAACGCGTTCGAACGCGGAACTTGAACCGAACGCAGGTTCAGGTTCAGGGTTCGGGAAAAAGCTCCCCGAACCTGAACCGAACCGAACCTTGCCAGCACTAGTACCAGTGAATACCTCTGATACTTATTTCTATCCAAATTCACTCCGTTTGCGTTGATGAAATCCGATATATTAAGAGACAACGAACACTGCCACAGAAAAGTCACCTGATAAAGTCACATGAAAAATCACGGGACTCGGAATCCACCCGTCCACGGCGAACCCCGAGACTCTGAATCCGCCATGCGTTGGCGAACTGAGAATCCACCGGGGGTTTGAACAAGCTGTGGACCCTGCCGAAGGTGCGGACCGAGCGCATGCGTTGATGAAATCTATCTAAATTGACCTGGCTGGTTGATCACGTGGTTTCGTGGTCGGAAAGAAAACTGCGTCAATCGCACGATTAAAATAAACAAGCTTTGGGACCCCGCCTTCGGCACAGACGCTCGCTCCGCCCCAAACCCCGGTGGATTCCGAGCTCGCCAACACACGGCGGATTCCGAGTCCCGTGTTTGTCCCGTGATTATATCAGGTGACTTTTTGTGTGGCAGTGTTCGTTGTCTATATAGGATCTAAGCACATACAAAGTCTTGGAATTTACGTCTCTACAAAACTCTCTATTCAGATTTCTATGAAAAATAGGGCCATTCACAGTAGCCGATTTCGTTGATTTCGACGCCTGATTTCGATTTCGATTTGAGTGGGGTCACAGTGACGTGTCCCCAAGCCGAAAGTGCGTGACTTCGGCATCTGCACGCCGAGCTTGGGGGCCGCTCTCAAATCTTCAGGCTTCAATAGACCAGATGTTATTCACAGTAGCTACTCATCTGAGATCCCCCATAACGCGTCCCGTTTCATCAATAACGCGTCTCGCAGTGGTATGCGTGGTATGTTTGTAGGTCACGCGACATACTTATGTAATTGTTTTGCGTGCTCCGACGCCAAGCCGCAATGCCGAGGATGTCACGCAAGGCTCAAATCGAAATCGAAATCAGCGTCGAAATCAGCGAAATCGGCTACTGTGAATGGCCCTAATTACTTTTACATGGACGAAGCAGAAATTTTGGACATTTAATCAGTCTCGGCAATCTCCGTGTCTATGGGTCTGGTGATTAACTACCAGTCCCTCCGGTGCACTTGATCAAATGACTGTCTTTGATCTTTCGCGCCTGTGGGACTGATTCGAGTCTATATTGTTGCAGGATTCACCTGGGATCCACACACCTAATTAAAGACAGTGCAGTTTTCCAGCTTCAGAATTGGGTCCGGGGCCCATGATGGACTTGAGCCGGTCCATAGTTGCACAGGGATCAAAGACAGTGGTTTGACCAGTGCATGATAGGGACTGGAAGACAATCATGCAACTTAGTACAGTCGGAATAGGGCTCGCCGTGCCGTTACGGCCACGGCCGTGGGATCGACACGTTTTACACGGCACGCCGTATGAAGTACGGCCCTTGGAATGAAGTTCAAAACCTTGGATGGGACGGCACGGTCCACGGCACAGGCCGTAAATAGTACACAGATTGGCACGACGGGGAAAAAGAATGTTAGGGCTAGTTACAACATTTGTAACTAATTCAGAATCTCTTGGAGGCCGGGCGGAGACACTGATTGACCAGCATCAAAGTCTCTGGTTTCGGACTCGCACGTCTAAGTGACATTGTGTCGTGGCCGCCCGAAAAATGTTGTGTTCTGCCGCATCAGGAGAGCCAGGAAATGAGATGATGAGTTAGATATATATATATGAAAGAGAGAATCGATGCACCAGGAATAGTAGTAGCTGTTAGTTAGCTGCTTTTCCTCACAGGTTGATATTGGAGGTCTGCCACCAATCCATAAAGTAATTTCCATACATATGGCCAAATGATCCCACCTGATCTTTTCGAAATGCTAGAAGAGGGCTCCAAATAGTACCTGCAACGAATTATCGAAGGGGAGAAGGATGGAACTCCGCCATCATTTTTGGTTTTTGCCGAAATCGTGGCAATTTGACTGAAATTGTGGATAATGTTACAGCAGAAACGCTACAATACTGTGAAGAGGTGTCAAGGGACATTTCAAGCATTGCATTCAGTGTCCAGAGGTATCCCATTTTAATGGCAGAAAAAAAAAATAGCCGTTGCACGGCCGTGACGGCCGTGTTACCACGGGCAGTGGAGGCAAAAGCCCGTGCCATGGCCGTGCCGTTGTCTTTCAAAGAAAATGCCCCACGGAACGAGCACGGCAGCCGTGCCACGGGTGCCGTGAAGCCGTGGGCACGGTCATGGCGAACAGCCCCAAGTCGGAAGTTGCCGAGGTCCTCAGAGCCAAAACGTACAGTTCAGCAATGAATTAATGAAGGTATGCTTTGTAAAAATCTGAAGAGACAGTTTTGTAGGTCATGAAATTCTAAGATCTCACTCATTTTCCAAATCTCGATCAGAGTAGAGCAGAGCACTATAGACTACGATCACTGTGTGTCATGACGAGGATTGTACATTGTCCCCCAAGCTCAATTCTTCCCATCTGTACCGTGGATTCCAATAGGCAAGTTTCGATGCGTCAGGGAGGAATTTAACGATTAATATGTCCCTTAGACACCCAAGCACTGTCTGTCGGAGAGAGGAAAAATCTGGGCCTGAGTGGCCGACTCTCTTCAAGCTGCACTAGTTCACTATATGTCGCGATGACCTTCCACTTCGCAACGACAGCCACAACCTCCATCGGCAGTCTCGCACCGGAATGGTCCTTCAAGTAGGCGCTTTCTGCTGTCGACATTGGACCGGACACAGCTCAGGGGAGGCCTTCTGCACATTGTCCACCTACACACGGACTCCTCCGCTCCTCTCAACGTCACCGTGGGGCCTCAGATCCACCAATTTCCAATGAGAGTCGAAAAGCGGTGCCAGCAGAAGTGCCAATGGAGCTGGATGAGTACCTCAGAAGAATGTTTAGTTTGAATGGTTGTCGGATGGTCCGTGAGGTGCATAGCAACACAATTGCCATTCTATGGGCATCCGGAGACCCAGAAACATGTTCCCCCAGCCTGCTAAGGGCTCAATTTTTGGTGGATATGAAAGGATAAGAAGCCAACACATCTCCCGGATGTCGCAGGCTATAATCTTGGCTCGCTGGAGGGAACAGCGTTACGGACGATGTAGTGGAAGGATGCTCCCGGAATGCGGTTCGGGAAAGGTTATTTCGACGGATTAGTAACCAGTCTCTACGTCGAGGACAGCAGAGTATGATGCAAAAGAAATAGAGTCAATAGAAAAAGAATTAAGTGAGAAAAAAAAATTGGTGAAATGTTGCTCGAATGTAGAGACTGGGAGAAATTCACCGTAAATTCATGGTGATCGGCAACCCTGCCGGAAATCTGTGATGGGGGAAATAATATTACCGTATTTGTAAGATATCCTCCTATCGAGCTGCATTTCCTCTACTGGCCTCTTTTAACAACTCCCATCAACGACGTAGAGGTCTCAAATGCTTCTCATATGCTCCCATGGACCCTAGGGCCCTTTTAAGCACCCCAATCCCATTACTGGCAGTATTTATAGCAAGCCCAAACCGGTGTCCACCAAACCTTTGGTGGGCTTAAGACCACCCAGAATATTCATTTGTACATACTGAAATATGTATTTCAACTATATAAACAATTTCTATAGGCCAGAAATCCCAATTTCCACCTTATTGCAGGATTTCATGGGCTGAAACGGCTGTTCTCTACAACTAGACCATCCGAAAAAAGGGTCAATACAAGTTCTAGATATATCTCCCCCATATAGAGTAGGCTTGAATATGGGTAGAGGTCCCGCAATTTTCACTGACCATCGTTTGGGCCAGTGTCAGAGTTTGACTGTGGCTGTGTGTTGCCGATCACCATTACCGTAGAACTCCATTGATTTAGGCACTTGATGATTCGATCTGACTTAAAAAATCTCGATGTTCGAATTTCTGACCTCAAGTGATGGAGATTTTGAATTGTAGGAGGGCTGCACCATCTACAAAATAATATCCAAGCCCATGTCAAGGCAATAGCCAAGAATCCAGACGACTAATCACCCCACCCATTCGTAGTATGGAAGACGACTGCAATAACTCGGTCTTTTCTGGGTGACTTGAGCAAGGGGACTCGCCAACAGTCCCGGTACCGGCCCCACGACACCCTCGAGTGCAAGACCTATGAACCACGGACTTGAGAAATGATCTGCCGCCTGAACTCCTCAGGCTGTCAAAAAAATGGTATGTAACACTGCGGGCAAGCGCCATGACCGTGGGTTCATGGCATTTGATTGGCGGAGCTCAGACCCTTGCCATGGCGTTTGCCAGGCGTTGCACCAACGTTGCACAATTGTCTTTGTTCTTTTGTCAGCATGGGAAAGTCCGGCGCTTAAGTTCAAACCACGGCGATGTTCTCCATTTTGTTTTGAATGTGACATGTTGGGTGGTAATTCACTCCTAAAAAATTCATGCAGCTATGTAGACCCCACAAAAAAAAAATCCGGCTCTCTTTCATAGCCTTTATTTTCTTCAGCTTTTGCAGCGCCATGAATTTGTTCTCACACGGCTGCAGCCCTGGTGGCCGGCAGAAATTGCTGCACTTCTAGAACCTCGCGGCAAAGCCAGTACCAAATTGGAGCCTTTCTAGAATGAGGCTATGGTCAAAGTGGAGAGATTTTTGGCATCGAGTGAAGTTGAGAAACGGAGAAGCACTCGAAGTGATCAAGCCAACGATGATCGCTGAGTGATTCCCGACATCAAGCCGTGGAAGGCATGTGAATTCACACACTGACAAAATAACAAAGAAAATTGTGCAACGCCTGGCAAATGCCATGGCAAGTGTCCGAGCTCCGCCAATCAAACGCCATGAACCCACGGTCATGGTGCTTGCCCGCAGTGTAAGTAAATGTATTTGAAATATCAATCACTGTGTCCCAAAAGATCCGACTTGAAAGAGAAGATGTCCGAGTGCACGATACCGAATAAAATATGGGAAGTGTATGCCCAAGAAAATCTCGGGGCTTGCCTTGAAATGCGTAATGAAGGATTTGAACAACACTGCATGGGGAAATTGTGGATCTTGATATTGTCGACCCAAATCCAATAGACGTCGGTGAGGCGCCTGCTGGAGATGAAATAAAACCTGTCAAATGAAACTGCAAAAATGCTGTAGTAATTAGCATGAAAATGATGGTATAATCAGCCTATCGTCCTCATCCTCGGCGCCGAAGGGAGGCAACAGGGAAATGAGAAAAGGCCGAAATTTGAGCTGCTATTGAAGTCGCCGTTCAACCAGGCATGGAATCGATTTCCACACCTCGGCCATCCAGCTCCACCACAACGAATATATATGTATACATCCCTATCTAGGACATACCAAACAAGATTTGGTCACCATGCAATCAGTACTGCACAGCTCAAATTTGGGTGTGAGTGTCTCATAATTGTATTCTCTACTACTTAGAATTGTGAAAGGAAGAGCTCAACTCGCAACCTTTGTCAAAATTTGTCCAAGTTTCTTAAAGATCTCGGCATCTCCCGAGTGTCTAAAACGCGTGATTATAAGGTATTCCAGTCACTATTTAGCCGTCCTGATGATTCACTGACTATCATCGACTCCAAAGTGTCTCGTATAACGACTGGTTCGAATCTAGGCCTATCACGGATTTTTTAATATAGTTGTATTCAGAAATGCAACAACAGTTGAACTTCAACTTATCCCAATGGAAACTCGTGTTTTCTCCCCGCCTTCCCTGCCTTCCCGCGCCTCAGAATTCGGTGGGAGTGGCAAACAATGCACTTTGAATGCACCGTAAATTACGGGAACATTCCTCTTTTCCCCCTATTATCTAATAACACTATATCAGTTCGCTCCTGCGGATCAGAATTGCATTAGCCGACGACTCCGAGCAACCATTGCTTCGAGTCCAGGCTTGAGCTCTCGATCATCCCAGAATTTTGCTTGTGTGTGAAGGATCTTCTTCATGAGCAATGTGTGTGTGCTCATAACTGACATAGACTACTGTGAAGCACCATAGATGTGACCCAAGATCTTCCGCAGGAAATGCTCTCGTCGTCAAAAACTTCGTAAAGTCCGGGCTAGACAACTCCGTGGTTCACGTGGGCTTCAGGCCAATGCCAGAGATGTGTCATTCCCCCCATTTCAAGGTTGGTAAATCGCGCTCACGCGTGCACATCCGCAAGACAGTAAATTGGACATGTGGATAGCGTCGAAGTACCATTTTCCCTAACAACAACAGATGGCATGGTTGTAAGCATAAGGAAGAAGAGAACTTGGAGAACAAGGAACAAATGGTGAATAGGAAGTCCGGCCATCATGTCCGGCGTGCCTGATGGGAGAATGTCCGAGGTTCATCCGGCAGAATTCGGCACATGGACGGCATGGCCTTCAATCAGCCGCCCAGATGTAGAATCGCCTCCAGAGGAGATTCTACATCGATTCTGGCCGATTCTGATTTACATAAAATAATTCTGAGAATCATCTGAGAATCCTCAGAATCGACCTCAGAATCGGCTTTTATTTTTTACTCTGACTTTGGCGTTGGCTTTGGATTGACCTTTGAGAAACCAAAAGCCAGAGCTTCGAGCCATGACATTGACTTCGTGAACACTCGGCGCGTCGTTCGCGCGCAACTTCAATCGGATTCACCTGTAACTACTCAGGCAGTCTAATATACTTGCTACCACCCAAATTGTGAAAGAAGGATGTCGACTTCTCCTAGGGGATCACCCCCAAAACCGACACCGCTGGCCCCTCCGACCGTGAAAGACATACAGCAGCGAGTGGGGGGGCACACTAGCCGTCCCCTGCTCATTGAGGCGAATGAGAAAGCTAAAAACAATGGTATAAGAGATGCGGACACTGCTCGCCACTACCTCGTGGAGAGCCACTGGCTTGCGAAGGACGCACCGTTCACCCGCACGGATTTGTTCGCGGTGCTGCTGAAGATCTCTTTACTTCCGCAGACCTTGCAGAAGTCCATGTCTGACACCCTGCGCGCCCTTGCCTTCATGGCCGAGGTCATTGACGCGTCGGTGGCACAGGAAGTGGCAGATTGCTGCGCGGAGTCCGTCGCCGAGGCGGTAGCTCCATACATCGACGGGATGGTGAATAGTCAGGGAGGGATTCAGACGACTGTGAACGAGTTGCTAGGTACGTCGTCCACTTTGACTGTAATGGTAGAGGAGTCGCGCGAGGAGTTGCGGGCGCTGGAGGCGCAGGTCAAAGACCTGAAAGAGGCGGTGGAGCAGGTGGGGAAGACGACGGTGGCGGCCGTGGAAACGCGAGCAGCGCGCCCGGTACCCACTGGTCCGAAGTCGTATGCAGCGGCAGTGGCTCCGGTTGTCTCACAATAGAATAATTGGGTGTTTTCTGAAAAACCGACTTTGCGGTTTCAATGCATGTGCAAAAATGGTGTATATAGCGTGAAAGTACTCTCAGAAGCAACCTTGATCACAATTTAGTTGATGTAAATTGATAGGGATTTGGGTGGGCTCACACGACGCCATGCAAGTTGGTGATTTTGAGGTTTTTTGACGAAAAATAGCCGAAAATGCTAAAAATCACCAACTTGTGCCAGAGATTCTGAGCTCAAATCCCCATGGATTCAGGTCAACTAAAGTATGGATGGGGACGCTTTTGCGAGTGCTTTCAGCCTATATACATCACTTTTGAAAATTTGACGAAACCGCAGAGTCGATTTTCCCCACACCCCTAAAATATTTTATTCGGGAGGAATTGTGCCCAAATAGTGTGGCTTAAACGGTGCGTACACTCTTAATATTTCTCATACTTCATGTCACAATTTTATTTGAGGACATTCGGCCCAGAAATCAGCTCAAAGTAGCGCGTGCAGAACTTTATAGCGCCACTGTACCAAATGTAATTGGACAATAATTCAACTGTAGTGATGATGAGAGATTGAAAGAATTTTAGTACCAAGTAAGATAGGCGACATGCGCATCCATCGAGTCACGTGTAGCGTGACGGTGACGTGACAGTAACGTGGGAAAGCGCGGAATTTCGATTTTGCCATAAAGTAAAAGTAATTTGTATGGGCTGAGGATGGCCAAGAATATTTTGTGAATATGAACTGATTTTGATCTGTTTCTGCCTCAAACATTGGCCTTAAGTGGTCTCGGAAGGTGGCAAAAGAATACAGGTCAACGGTGGATGTGTAGGCAGACTCCTGGAACTTTCATAAAGCAGCAATCTCAACTTCAAATCTCTGAAATATCGATGCTCTGAGCATTCCGGCAAGAAAAATTAGAGTTGGTAGAATGACTAGATGGATAGACATGACAAGTGTTTTCAGTTTGAAACAGAAGAGCAGCCTCTTCATCATTGATTGAGGAACATTATGCATTAAACCGGGCTCTAAAGTGCATGTAGACACGAAAGAACTCCGGAGGCAGCGAAGCACGTGACCGTGTAATTTCCTTATTAGGAAACGCGAAAATTTCGGAGAAAAAACACAAAGCTGTCTCACTGGAATGGGAACATGATTTCCTGCACTTTCGTAAAAAAGAGTGTAAAACATTTTATTGAGACTAGTTATTGGAAATCTGATACCACAGGATTGTTCCCCTGGTTAAAAGGAAGCTTTCTGTGGTTTTACTTTTCTTTTTCATCCCGACGGGGCCGACTAGTAGCGTCGGTAAGTCGGTGTCACGCTGTGACTCACGTGACTCGATGTATGCGTATGTCGCCTATCTTACAATACCAAACAAAGTCACCAAGAAAAGAATTGTCAGACGACATGGGAGGTTCGAACGGTTTACCGACGGATCAGCTGCAAGGGGCTACCAATACCCGAAAAATATACCTTAGGTCGAAATTCCGGGCTGGGAAACGGCCTCTGCGAGCCCAGGGTTTGCCGACCGGCATCTTCGGTCTTAATCGGTCGTCGAGGTCGACCCAGGGAATGGCGGGGTTCCCACCTACAGCGTGAAAACATCAAGAGACCCACTTAGAATTGGTCATGAGTGAATGGTATCTTTGATTGAAAGTAGAGATAGCAATACCTTTGTTAAACCCCCAAAAATATGACTCAATTGTGTTTAAATAGGCTATTTTCGGCCATTTGCGGTTCGGCGTTCGAACACGTTCGGGAAAAGTCTCTGGAGCCCGAACCTTGAACCTGAACCACCTGTTCGGTTCAGGTTCGGTTCAGGTTCGGATTGATTTCCGAACCGGACCCTGCCAGCACTAATTAGCACCTTCACCTCTCGCGGAAATTCCATTTCTCAGTAGAGTATTCCCTCCTTCATGCAACCAAGTGAATGACTATTTTCTATGCATTATATGATACTGGCTGACAGGACCTGATACTGCACACCTGCGAACCTGACAAGCCCCTGATCAGGCCTTATCAGTCCATCAGGTGCGGTCAGCCCCTGATCAGGTAAATGGCATTTTTCCGACACAGTTGAGCCCCCATAATATTCAATTCCAGTTTATGAACTTTACTTTATTCAGTCACTCGTGCGATCTCTACAATACGCACCATTCTCGAGCGTGCGCGCGCTATGCTTTGCTTGTCACGCACAACCTTCCCCATTTCCTATGGCCCGAATCAACCCCGCAACCGGTGAACACCAGAGCATGGTCTTTGAACCGGGCGATGATGCAGTTGACTCAGAGGGCAAGTCATTGGTGGGTCAGCCAAAGGGGATGGAGCAGGTTCTCAGGGAAAGAGGTTTGCTGGACATACTGAATGCGGCAGCAGATAACCGGAAACGCGGTTCAACAGCAGTCGGAATTTGTCGGGAGTGCGCGAAGTCTCAAAAGGCGCGCGACCTGGAAGCTACAGTTGCGCTATAAAGTTCTGCACGCGCTAGTTTGAGCTCATTTCTGGGGGTCAAATGTTCTCAAATAAAATGTTACTATGAACCTTGAGTGATTCTAAGAGCTTTTGAATGGTTTCAAGTAAGGTGGAGAGCGTGGGAACCCCGCACCCTTATGTAAGCCGTGACAAAGCGTGACGTGACCGTCCAAATCTTGAGGCCCAGTGAAAACCCCGGCGCGGGAGGTATTGGCAGGGATCGGTAGGGATCGGCTGGCCAGGTCGGTATCGACTGGTATCGTGTGTTCTCGGAAGGGTGTGTCTAAAATGAAGTAAATGTCTAATTTAAAGTACTCACTTGAATCCTTTTAGCGCCACCAGAATGCACGAGTCACAAATGACGTACGTACTTGGACGGATTCCCAGCACAACACTTCTTTCCTCTAACTCCCATCTTCCTTTCCTCCTCCAAGTCCCTTCGTGCCCCACGTGCTGCCCGTCTGTGCGACGACTCGGTAGCCGAACTAGTATCCCCGCGCACCACCGCACCACCGGGTCCCAACCACAGTGACAACGGCTCTCATCAGTCAACGACCCGACCGTGCCGTCGACGATCTTCAAGCGAATACCCTGGTGCCAAGTGGGTGTAAATCTGTCTGTCGATGTCCTAGAAAGCTGAAACTCATCCCCATTGACGGTATCGGACGCGCGATTTCAAGTGAGGGTAACTTCATTGGTAGGTATATTTCTCGGTGTCTTCGTCTCTCCATTGACTCAAATTTAACCTGCCAGGTTTATAGGTAATTGAACTAGAGCTACAAAGTGTTCACCGCATCCCGAGTCCAGGGCCAACACTACTTACCTCGCGTCCGCCATCGTCCATCGTTCGTCTGCCTGTCCTTCAAGTTCGCCTTCGCCTCGCCTACGGAAACGACATGAAGCGGTATGGGTGGGGCGGAGAGTGGAACGAAGTACGACAGGTATGCGCGACGCGCAAGCATAGGCGGGGAGCAGGGACAGTGCGGGCGAGGAGCGGCGGCAATGGTGCGAGGTTGGGGAGAGGTAGTACGATACCCCACTGTGCCTGCCGATATTTTCCAATATATCAAGTGTTTTTGCTCCCACTTTTGCTACCTGAGGCATCGTGAGGTGTCGTGAGGCACCAGGATTCCTCTTAAATTCATAATACACAATTTTTGGTGACAGCACGATACCTGTCGATACCTGCCAATACCTCCCGCGCCGGGGTTTTCACTGGGCTTGAGGTCGAGAACAAAAATTCAATAAATCCGCGCCAAAAATGTAATTCATCACACCTCTTTTTTTTTTTCATGGGAGCTCCCATGCCCGCGCATAGCGCGGGCTGAAAAAATGGATTTTGGGGCGAACAACATTTTGCCAGTCCAGCCAGAATATCCCCGCACAGCGTGGGCCAAAAATTGAATTCTAGGGGGGCCCAACAGGACATTTTGACAGCTGCTGGCCACAGCAAAAAATACATTTTGAATCTTTTTCTGAAAAATCAAGTTTTCGGTTTCACCACATATGCAAAAATGGTGTGTATAGTGTGAAAGTACTCTCAAATGATGAAGAAGACAGGGATAATAAGTACAAAAGTGCCCATAAAAAAACCAGGTCCTGCGAGGTATGCATGTTGGTAGTGCATTGCCCCGCATCAGATAAGCAAACCTATGTATAAAGAGCCACAGAAGATGGGTTACAGTAGGTTTTCCACCAGTTCCTCTTGTACTTTAATGTCCCCTCTCCACAAGCCATCTACTTCATCCCTCCTCACGGTGTTGCTGACCAGCGCCATGAGAATTGTCCCCGTCGCATCCACCTTCACTTGGATTGCATACATTATCTCCATGCCATTGCACCTGCGTGTCTTATGAGCTTATGCGTGTGGTGATATCTGCCCCTGACCTGTTCGCCTAGGTTTGCATTCCCACAGGCAAAACTTCCGGATTTAACTCCCCGGATATAAGATTGTTTTGCAACGCCATGGGTGGATACAACGAGGATAATTCGGGCGGCGGCGCGTGTCAGCACCGCCGTGAGGAAGGATGAAGTGGATGGCTTGTTGAGAGTGGACATTAAAGTACGAGGGGAATCCGGTGGAGAACGTACTGTGACGCATCCTCCGTGGCTCGTTATATAGGTTTTGTGATAGCTGTTGACGTCCCTTTTCGTCCCTGTATTTTCAATTTACAACAAGACGCTGCTGCGAGGGAGTTCATGCACAAAGAGATTGCCCGAAGCGGTAATCTCTTTGCGCATGCCTCGCAGTAGTGTTCGAGATTAATGGTCACGGTGTCCTCTCAACAGACACCCATCTGAACAAGATAATCCCCTATTGTAGTTAATTCCTTCAGGTTGACGAAATCCGTGATATAGGTGTTCTATAAATGGACAGTCAAAGGACCTTCCCAATCGGGTCGTTTCCTTAATCATTCGGGGTACATAAGTAAGAAAGGTAATTACAATTAAGGCTAACCTCAAGGAAAAACTAAGTTATGTGTGACAAAGGATGACCCCGATGGGGTAACTCCCAGTTTTCCAAGGGAATAACCGTTTGTTGACAGCCCTTTGTTAATGAATGCGGTTGATCGATAGGATTTGACTTTTCGCTAGTGTTGCCGCACCCAGCATGACCACCTACACTAACTGGACAAAATAAATTTGTCCGATGGGTGTTTAGGGTCATTTCTGACCCGAATCACTCCAAATAAAAATGTGCCATAAACCTTGAGCGATTTCATGAAGATATGGACCATTTCATCCATACTATTCTACCTTCATTCTCTTGTAATAAAATATTTTGTGGTATTCTGAAAAATCGAGTCTGTGAAGACCCGCGCGGCGTTCACCCGAAAATGGCAAAGGTTTAGGAGAAGACGGTGGCACCAGTGGAGAGAGGGTGGGAGCAGACATTCATCGGACAAGAGGAGGCGTACGAACCCGCGTACAGTATAGTGCCGCTGGTGGATCACGGCCTATCAATGGATCATTCATTTTTTGCAGCACATACAACCATCCTGGGGTCAAACCCTTTGATATTCGAAGTTATGTATGCTTTCTGCATGTCCTGAATTAATTTTGAGTGAGGAGGGTCACCGAGGCTCCCAAACAACGTGTTTTTGGGCAAATCAATCCTTGATCACACCATCAGTGACTTTCCTTTTCATCCATTTTGCAACCATTTGGGGAGATTCTGGCCGAAGCAATTTTTTTTACGATAGATGGCCATACCAGCTATGATTTACTTGTACAGATTGAGGAAATCAGACCAAAGTCTATTAGGCTTGGACAATTTGTGCAAGGGATGACACGTGAAAATTGCCATATTTGGCAGGCAGAGCCCTAATGCACTGTGGCTCTCAGAGTGCTTGTGTGGGCTTCAATTGTCCACAAGAGCCTCTGAATAAGTTCTTAGGCTCTGTATGGACCCCAAAATGAGTTAAACAGGAGTACAAGACCGGACAATGGCACAGAAAGTGGAGTGATCCACGGAACGGAACTGCGACATTTGCCATCAAAAAGTGCATACCCCTTCCTCGTAACATACCACTGCTAAGATCAACAAAGTTCAAGTGCAGAATAACTCAATATATGCTCTAATATGTCTACGATTAAATCCAGAATTTATTGTGTCCAAATACAAGCCCTAGGGATGAAACATCAAAGTAGTGATCCACCGAGCAGCACTATACTGTACTTGGGCTGATAACAACGAGAATACTATGTTTTTGGACTAGTGGCAAAAATACAAAGGGGTACATGTGATGTGAAAGTACATGTGTTTCTCTTTTGGGAGGGGTGCGTTTGCGGTTAATGCCCTAAGTTCTGCAAACAGCTGTAATCTCACACATAAGGCTTGGTTAAGGGTGCCCAAGGAACTGTGAAGAAGATATGGTACCAGCCTGGATCAAATCCTCAGATGAATTTGCCAGCAGTGGTATTTGTGAAGTGTCCAGCACTATACTGTACTTGGGCTGATAACAACGAGAATACTATGTTTTTGGACTAGTGGCAAAAATACAAAGGGGTACATGTGATGTGAAAGTACACGTGTTTCTCTTTTGGGAGGGGTGCGTTTGCGGTTAATGCCCTAAGTTCTGCAAACAGCTGTAATCTCACACATAAGGCTTGGTTAAGGGTGCCCAAGGAACTGTGAAGAAGATATGGTACCAGCCTGGATCAAATCCTCAGATGAATTTGCCAGCAGTGGTATTTGTGAAGTGTCCTGAAGACACTTATTCAGGTATCTCTATATCTGCCTTTGATATTGTCTCTTGGCTGAATTCAACTTAGGCCCGGCATTGCCAGAATGGGAAGGGATTGACCCATCATGGATTCCGATTGTTCCAGTCACCTCAAGGTGGGACGATAAAACCGGAAAATCACTTACCAGAACTCAGCTGCCACTTACTCCGGCATGGGCAATCACAATCCACAAGAGCCAAGGTCTTACTCTGAAGAAGGCTGTAATCGACCTTGGTGAAAAGGATTTTTCCGCGGACTTTCATTCGTAGCAATTTCGCATGTCAAGACACTTGGTGGGATCGCATTTAGAAGTTCGTTCCCATGGAGTCAGCTCAAAAAGCCAACTATCATGGAATGAAGATGTTGGAGGAGGACACTGTGCAAAGGGATCAGCTTGGTTTCCAGCTAGACACTTCAAATGGTATGGATCTTAGTCAGTATGTATTTGATTAATTGTACAAGAGGCTGAGTAACTAAGACTGAGATTGAAGCAAGCCCCCCCTCTATTTAGCCGGGCACCGGCATACAAAACATACTTCGCCTTCGTGATGTTACGAGTGCTTATGTAATAAGTGATCGTTCTTTTATCAAACGAGATGAGCTTTTTGAGAGCGCCTGCAATGGTCAGCGACACCTTGATGAACAACACTTAATAGTGGCTGTGTTGAATTGAATTTAGTGGCTGAGCATAAGATTCATTAGGTTTTTTCTAATGATTTTAGGGTTTCTGTTTGAACACCGAGCCACCATTTCCGTGAGGCCCCACGTTCGAACCCGGGTATCTGCATTTTTTTCTCGCTCTCCCGGATGTGCATCAATCTGCCCGCTGTCTCCGGTGATGTGCAGCACAGCAACCTCGGTTCATCTAATTTAAAATTCTTTCACCTCTCACCTCTCACAGCCCTTTGCATTAGGTTCGGATCAAGCCTCTCGGAGCCGGCGAGCCGGTATTCTCAGAATTCCCTGTTTGCACGTGAATAACATGTGATCTCGAAGGGGCTTGGTCCGAACTTCAACGGCAACCCCGCCATTCCCAGGGTCGACCGAATCGGTCGCGCGACCGATTAAATCCGACCATCTTTGGGACCGAAACCCTGGGCAATTTGGGGCTGTTTCGGGCCAAATTGAAGCCCTGTGAATGACCGATTTTTCAGCAAGTATCTCTCCACCTCTTTCGACCCTCTCTCTGAGAATTCTCGAGTGTCTCTTGACTGGATTGTGGCTAACGGAATCCGGGCTCCTCAATCTACTGGTTCCGGGATTCTCACCATACCGTCTGGCAGAACTGTCTACTCTACATATGCGTCTGTGTGCTCGGACCTTCCCTATGACCTTGTTCTTGGCTGAGATTGGTCATTCTTTTGCTGCCAAACACTTCCATATGCGAGCTTTACTCTGTCTTGTAGTATTGTCTGGCCAGGACAACCATCAAGTATTTTTCTAATTCCTGTCGTCTAACATTCATTACGAGTGCTTATGTAATAAGTGATCGTTCTTTTAGCAAACGAGATGAGCTTTTTGAGAGCACCTGCAATGGTCAGTGACACCTTGATGAACAACACCTAATAGTGGCTGTGTTGAAATGAATTTAGCAGCTTTCATTACAGTTTTTCTAATGAGTTTAGGGTTTCTATTTGAATGCCGAGCCACCGTTTCCGTAAGGCTCTAAGTTCGAGCCCGGGTATCTGCATTTTTTCTCACTCTCCTGGGATGTGCATCAATCTGCCCGCTGTCTCCGGTGATGTGCAGCACAGCAACCTCGGTTCATCCTTGCAGATAATTTGAAACCCTTTCATCTCTCTTCTCTCCCAGCCCTTTGCATATGTTCGTTGTATGTTCGTGAAAACACAAGGAGTCACGTGATCAAGGTCGAGCCGCGCCGAGTCTTGAAGTTGCTAACCGGGCTAGGAGGAGGAGGAGGTAAGGAGGTATATTATACTGACACGGTCCCACAATTGGAACAGCCAGTTTACTAGTAACCCGTTTCAACCTCACATTTCAAGCAAATTTTAAGCTTTTACTGCTATTTGCGGAACATAAGGCGCGGGCGGAAAATTTGGCTCGATACCGGTGTCTGTGGGTGAAAATAATCAAATAAAGAAATAAAGAAATTAAAATATTGCCGGAATCAATCATTGTTTTGACAGTGTTTGTCGAGAGCTTCCGCCCTTGTCCGATCAAAACATGCCAACCATTCGCCGATAGCGAAAACAGTTTTTTTCCCTTCAACAAACATGCACATAATTTCTGAAAATATTACCAGAGACATGAAAAGATGCTAAATGTCTTCAATCTTTTTAAAAGCGGTATCTGGCGAGGGGAGAGTATTCTGTAGACTTTTCTAACAATCCGGCTAGATACTGACCGACTTTGAAAGGCATGATCCGAGATCCGGCATCCCGCTGATACCAATCACATCCTCATATCTCCCTCATTTCTCGACGGAATCTCTCGATACAAAGCCCTTCTTTGCTCACAGTATTCTCCAAAGAGGCATACAAGAGTGTGTACACAAAAATTAACTAGAAATAACCTCTGCCGCCTGTTTTGGAAGAGCTTAAGTACTATACCGTCTGATCTTGTGCCTTGCACGAGGAGCACACGAGTCGCGCTTTTCTGCGTTCTTGAGTCTTCTCGTGCTATCTCACAGAGATGTGATGAATGTGTTTTCATCCTTCTACAGAATTTGACAATCTACCAGGGTGCTTCAAAACAAGGCTTATCTGGATAATCCGGGTTGCGTCCTTTGCAAGAAAAATCCCTCCCGCTCTTCCCGCAATCTCGACACTGATTCTGACAGTCTGTCCATCCCCTCTTTCCTTTGCACTGTGGCTGCGCACATTTCCGGCAGGTCCGTGTTTTACGTGGCTTCTTTGGTGCTGGCTGCGGAGGTAGCTGTTCAGCAACTCGTTTTCTTATCAATTGATCTGCGATGCTGAGCCGATTTGGGTCGGAGGGGAGTATGGATGTGGGTTGCCCATCACGGATATGTGCTGAACTTGAACCAGCAGCAAATTGTGTTGCCGCGACTACCGCTGGGGCCACGGATCCACTAGAAAGGCCCCATTCAGAGAAATGATGTTCGGGAATGGTTTCCGCAACATCTTGGCCTGGATTTTGCAGTGAAAAATCTGTTGGTTGTACTTCAGTTTCTGGAAGCGGCAAAAACCCAGATTCAACACGGAGGGGCTTTAAAGTGGACTCTGGGATTTTTTCTGGTGCGCCAATTGAACGATTCGGATCCTTGAGCAAGCCCTGTAGTGGAACACGGGCCTGCGCTGTCATAGCCTTTGTCTGCTTGATGTTGGCGCCTGTTTTCCAATCGCCATTTAAATAGACTTTCAGTTGCTCGGATAACTGACACAAAATGTTAATGAACAACAAGGACAAATCTACAGAGATCCTTGCCTTGTAGGAGATATTGTCATACATTTCTGCATGTGAATTCCAGAGTGCAACTGCATCATCCGCATTGTGAGCCGAGGATCCAGACAAACTAGCAGCAAATGAAGGCATTGCCATCAACTCGCGGAAGAGTTCGCGTTCGGCCGAATTGTGGATAGGGAGGACAGCTTCCCGTGTTCCTTGCACAGATGCGAGATATCGATGCTGCTGTTTTCGCGGCCAGAATTCGGGATTAAATGAAGCCATTGCCGATGCCGCGCGTATATCATCGGGAATGGGGAGGACCCCAGAGACCTCGTTTGTCGGAAGATAGAGATTTCCATTAACCCAGCCTGTAAGTAATGTTGGATTGATGAGACGATCTTCGCTGGCGAGGGTTGATAGAAGCTCTTGCACCTACCTCCGCAGTCTCCGCGCAGTCAAGGCCCCGCCGGAAGTTGTGCAGCTGTTGATTCCCCACCGGTTGCTCAGCGTTGTGGCATTTCAGCGCGAGGCTCCCGGATCATTCGAGCTATTGGAGATACAGCGCGCTTGTCACTTGTTCCGTGAAAGCGCCGCAGCCCTCGAGACGCTGAGCATCACCCGAGTGCGTGCCACGCTCCCGTTCCTGGTCGCCCTTATCCCCCTCTTCCCCAACCTTCGCGAGTTGTCCATCTCCTGGATGGGCTTTATCAGTACTGGTCCTGGATGGAGCCCCCCCGATCTTCCTCTACACAACACAGATGACGACGAACTTTCGGATCCGGAGGAAGACGTTCCCATCGACGTTGTCTCATCAGCTTGGGCGAGCAAACCCTCCATTCTGCACGTACGTTTGCCTTGCAGCTCCCTGTTTGACGTTGAATTCCCATTTGCAATATGCTTCTAGGAAATCATCCGTTGGATATTGCAGCGCCAGGTCACGTTGCCGCAGAACATCGAGATCTTTCGCCTTCCGACGTATGGAATGCTGACCACGCCGGTCCAAAAGGAGGAGCAGTGCAAAGCGATTGCGGGACTTGCTCACATGTACGCGTCCCTCCGCGAAATCCAATTGACGGACAAGGTCTGGCAGCGTTGCGGGGACTGCTGGGTATCTGCCAAGGACCCTTGGCGCATCAAAGTAGTTTAGGTTCGTACGGTATCATACAAGGCATAGAAAATAGTCATCAACTTTGTCACATGAAGGAGTGGATACTCTCTACTGGGAAATGGAGATTCTGCCCTGAGAGGTGAGGTGCCAATTGCTTTTTCCTTTTCTCTATCATTTGCGTCTCTATCTTGTATCCATGCGTCTCTCACCAATTAAGGGACCGAACAGCTCAAGAAATCGGGCACGGTGCGCGGAACATCGACGTTGCTTGTCAGAGTAATCTCTCCCTGACCTCCCACTCTTAACCTCGTTCTTTGCAAAGATGATTTTCGACGGCGGCCCGCAATCGTAAGCGGAAATCGCCACCCTATAATAGCCGGGATGCCCGTCACAGTTCGAATTGAAATGCATCTCCGTATTTATCACTGAGCAACTCACGTCCTTTCAGCATTACCCTCATAACTCCCCCACAATCGCCGACTTGCTTGCCGCCGCTTTGGCTCAAAGGTGGCCATTTTGAGGTGAATTCAATGCTTTATATACGCCTACAGTTCCTATCATATTTAGACAATTAGACTCGCTACCAGTCTGTTTTAGGTAACCGAACTTTTGATCTGAGACAAGCAAAGGGATCAAAAGGGTTCCTAAAACGTGGTTACCATTTTTGGTGGACCCGCCAAACATGAGTTGACACTTAAAAATTTTTCGTCGTTTACCTCACAAAAAAGTGTCAAAAGTCCCATAATGAAAAATGGTTATTTTCGAATTCTAAGGCGATTGAAAGCAACTTGTTTTTCGACCTTTGGTGAGCATACTGTATTCGGCCATTTGACAGCATCTTTCATGTCTGTAGCCCGGCGCTGACCTCAAGGGCCTCTCAATCACTCGGAAACTAGGTTCTGGCATGTCTATGATGTACTACTGCTACTCTGGGAAGGCTGACTACGAAATGTACTAAAGAGGAGCGCTGCCCCCGATGCCCTTCCCCGTGGCTTTCGCGTCGGTATTTGTGCGTCCTGGGTCAAATCGGCTGGAGTCGAGGGCCCCGCGGCTGCGTTTGCGGCTTTTGTCGGCTGGGAGAGGTTACGGCGTTTGGACGTGATCATATCCGTTTCACGTTCGGAACCCCGTTTCGTTACTTTCCTCTTCGAGGGCAGCGGCTTCATCGGCGGGATATCGAGGGGGCTGCAAGACATCGGTATAGATCGTCACCGTACTCCTTCACTCCGAGGCCCAGAACGATCGCACTATTGAGTCCTTCAACGACCCCAACTTGACTTGCCCGTCTTGGCTCAAGCACTTGCATTCATTTGCACTGCAAGTGAAGCGTGCGCAGAAGGGAAAGGGCAGAGCGGCCAGAAACAAGAAGCGCAAGCGGACTGCGAGTGATGCAGGAGAGGGGGGAGCTACGGGCGCCGCAGCGCAAAACAATCGTGGAATGAATGATGAGGCGGAGCAGGGGAGCGGAGAGGGGGATGAGAGCGGTGAACCTGCGTAGTGCCATTATCGAGAAATTTGAATTCATTTCCCCGTCTGTATAAATTTGAATCGTGCTCGAATATACAATTGAAAAATAAAAGATATAGGGTAGAGAGCGTGGGATCCCGACACCCTTATGTGAGCTGTCACATCACGCTCGACGACGAGCGAATTAACTCGATGACCACATCCTCTAACAAAATTTTGCTTAATACGAATATTAGGTAGAGTGTCTCTAAGCAGTTGCTATTGAGCAGAATCCGCAAAACGTCAATGCTCAGACAGTTACAGTTAACGTCAGTACCGAAGGCGCGAACGGAAATTTCTTGTTTTGGAATGTTTTCAGAGAATTGTTAGTAACTCAATCAGTTCTGCACCGATTCGGATGAAACCTAGGTAGATCTGTCGGGCTAATTCATGCGCAATGAGTGATAGAAACGAATTTACGAAAATATTATTTATTGGGCAATGTGTGGTTTCGGGCTGTTTTCGAGCTGAATGCTGTCTAGCATGCCCAGAACATATCCCAGTGACCTAATATCTTGAGAAGGACAAAATATATGCCTGGAGGAACTTATCATAGGGCAAGAGTGATATAAAAACAATAGATTGATGCAATCTATACAATATTTCTGAATGCTAAAGCTGCTAAATTTCTCCAATGCAGCTACAGGAGTAAAACCAAATTATCTTTACTTCTGGTTCTATGACATATTTTTCCATGCATACATGTTGTCCTTTTCAAAATATTAGGTCACTGGGATATGTTCTGGGCATGCTAGACAGCATTCAGCCCGAAAACAGCCCGAAACCACACATTGCCCAGTAAATAATATTTTCGCAAATTCGTTTCTATCACTCATTGCGCATGAATTAGCCCGACAGATCTACATAGGTTTCATCCGAATCGGTGCAGAACTGATTGAGTTACTATCAATTCTCTGAAAACATCCCAAAACAAGAAATTTCTGTTCGCGCCTTCGGTACTGACGTTAGCTGTAATAGGGTGTGACAAATTTTTGTGACCCCATTTTTTAATTGTTGCTATGCGCTTTTCTCATCGAATGGAGCATTTTTGAGAAAATTAACCAAAACATTTGGCCGGCACTGCCACTGTGGTGTTGCCGACGGCAGCATCCATTACCTTCTACAGGTGCTCAAAACAATGCTGGAGGCCTGTAAACATCATTTGTGTATGTTCCCTGTCCCAAAGTTCAACCTAGACCCACTCACAACAAGAATTAATGAAAAAAATGTCTTCGAGACCTTGTCGAGACCCGGCATTTGGCCATGGGAAAGTATATGTAAGCTGATTACATAAGGTGTCGAGATCCCACGCTCTCTACCTTAGACCCGATACTGAGCTCTTTCCAAGCCACGGACCGACGCAATGCAAACTTCAAACAACATGAGTACAACGTAAGCAACGACTCCAATTTGAGCTAAACCCTCGACCTCAATTTGTGGTTATGATCAATTGACTTTGAGGGTCCCTGTTGGACAATAAGGCAAAAAAACTCATCTATATTGCCGAGAAAAGCCTATATCTTACGAGATCTCGTCAGATCTCACCAGATTGCAAAATTGATATTTGTTCCATCAAATTTGGCATGTAGATCCCGGCAGATCTCGAACCTCGATCTTATGAGATCGTAGAAGAGAAATTACAATTCCTGGATTTTCCCTCATCCACTTCTCGCTACATCTAATCTCGCCCGCCAAGCGCATGATGGAGCAATCATGTGTACATCGGTCATGAGCCTGCTGTGCTCCTGCTTTCCCGCTCTTCTGCTCTTCCGGATCTCCATTGCACTATTGTGTGACTCGTTGAGACGGGGGCTCTCGAAGTACGGCCAGAAAATATGCTGTCTAGCCACTGAATGCAAATCGACAAATGAACTATCCACCATACACCAACAACCAAAACACACTACAACCAATCACTCCTCTTGTATTGAGAGCTTTGAGTCGGGTAGTCCGGGGTTTGAATCAATGGTTTGTTGACCCTATAGCTAGTCTGTACTGGTAGGGGGACTTGCTAAGATCGTTACTCAATTAAGGTGTCTTATTTGAGTAAGGTTCTTGGAGTTGTCTGGGGAGTTCTGGTCTTATTTCAAGACTAGTGCGGTACAATGTACGATGTTTATGGAGTTTAATGACATAAGGTCGGATTTGGGTGTCTAATAGATGGGTTTGTGGTTATACACCAATGGTTCTGGGTGGCTTTCGGCCTTAAAAGAGCTTTCGGCTCAGTATGAAACAACGAGACAATGAGACAACTGGTTCTGGCGCCTTTCGGCCTTTAAAAGAGCTTTTGACTCAGTACTGATGTCCTCTTTTGGCCTTATTCAAAGGGTTTTCGACCCAGTTCTCGAGATTTCTTATATTTTTAAGGTCTGATCCAAATCCAAATCTATTTCTGGTGCTAGGTGTCTGTGAGCTAATCAAATCTAGTGGAACAAACAAGGACAACCTGGTGCCTGCCCCCAAGGGATATGCACTGCTTTTCCTAGGTTCGGAGCAAGCCCGCGCAGCTCCGGCCCGGCGAGCCGGCCCTTCGCTGAAGGGGCTTGCTTCAAACTGCGGCAAACAGTGGACTTGCGAATCATCTCACACCGACCTTACTCTTTATCCAATCACTTAGCGGTAAATTGCAAGCTGTAGATCATATGTCAGGGTAGATTCCAGTTAACTTGGATGGGCGATTTAACTCCCAGTTGCTTTTTAATGTTGATACTGATCCCGGGTTCGTCCTTTTCGAGAAATATGTAGCTCAAGGTCTAGGGTGAGAGTTGATACATACACTTGGGTGGTGGAACTGTTTACATGCCTCCTTGTAATGGTCTCAAATATACTTAGGAGTTTAGGTAACGATTTGGCGGACACACGGCGCTCACCGTCTCGTGAGTACACCTTGTCACATAGCGTCACACTTGTCACTCCAACATCGACGCGTCTCAAACTCGCCAAAGAAGAAGTTACAGTACTTGGTAAAAATTACTGAACCATTATTGAGCACTACGTCGCGTGTGTGTTTCAAAATTTCAGTGTTTGGGACAACTCAAATCACGCCTTTTTCATCAGTTGACCAGATCCACCACTCAGCTCACAGAAATTGTGCAGGTACCATATGGACTACATTTACAGTTGATATATGTTTCCTCATGTACCAATTGTAGACCAGACACCAAAAAACAATAATTCGAGGCTAAAGGACTGTTGGTTTGCCGAATAAGGGCTCATCTTCCAGATGGTCAGAATTGAAGATTACCTCTGTGCTCAAATAATGCATGTAATATACTGAGGCATGGAGGCATCCAACAGAAGTAGATTAGAACCAAAAGGTAGAGTATCATAACCCTTCTCTAAGTGGGGTGAATATTTTGCGCTCGAATGTGACGCGGAGTTGGCAGGTCACATTGCGTGACAATCTCCCTGATCTGACCGTTTTCGAGGATGGATGGCGAATAACTTTGTACTCCGGGCATAGGGCACTCTACAAACACATGCATCATAAAGACACATGCTGATAATACCTTCAAATGGAAGGGCAACATTGTCCTGCAGGAAATAAATATTTGCAGAGCATCGCAAAAAACGCGTGTTTTGACCACTTTTCTGGCCCTTCTAGCGCGATGAATACACCACAAAATCTTCCAGACAATTGACAAAAGTCGTAGCCATACTTACAATCTATAACTACTACTAATTGACCCCGAGGCATGGAGGCCACATTCAAGCGCTGGAGGGTGATCTCCAAGCCCCCCGATTTCGGCAGTCTGCAGCAAGCCCCTTCTGACGAAGGCCGTGTTTGGTCTGTTTGGTTTGATGTTTGGCGTGTTTGGTCTACCCGGCACGGTGCGGCATCGTCAGAACGGGGCTTGGACCGAACCTATGCTTTTCCTGCCCTTTCTGCCCCTTATTTATACTAATCCCAGCCTGCTTACACTACTTGGTTTACGCTACTTGCTCTCTAATATGACTCGTACTGCTCCCTGTCTCCGACGGTGTCCCTCATTCTTGATTGGCCAGTAAAGGTGTGCTCTGACAGCTGCATATGGTTGTTGGTTCGATCCACCAAAGAGCTCTTCTTGGCAACTGATGCCTTGCTCAAGTAAGGTCTTCTTCGTCTGTGGCTCTATGTCCTGAGCCCAGAAGGGTCTTCTTCGTCTAGCCTGCCATCATAGCTTCAATACGGTACCCCATAGTCATAGGTTAGCTCAACCCATCTATCCATGGTTCGATTAGGAACCTAGGATGCCTTATCTGATTTAAGGATTATCGTGATCTCTGTAGTGATGCTGGTTGCCTAGATCCGGAATTGCCAGTTCTATTCTTGGATGCTATCTGTCTTGGCAGTATATACTATCTGCCTTCTCTCAGTAGCCATTCCCATCATGTGGCCTAAACACACTAGTCCTTTGTGTCAAACACGGACAATCTTAGTCTAGTCAATCTTTTATGAAGGACTTCGGTCTGCCCTTGTGCAATAATGATAGTTTCCTCCCCATCTCCTTGGTAAGTGTCCCAGCAAGCAGCCTTAAGCTTTATATAACTTAGTTTCTCTGCCACGGTAGTCTAGTTCCTTACTCGAGTAAGACATATATTGGCCCCATTTGTGGAGGTACTGCTATAGATCCTCCCAGTTCATTCCCTAGTGCTATTAGACTTATTAGGCTTCTTGTTCAGAGCTCCCGATAGCCTCTTGGTATGTAGCACACATGCTTGACAGCTGGAAATGCGTAAAATGCGCAAATTCAGGTGTACTTGATTACACGGCTTATCAACGGGGTCCGTGTCCGGGTTCGGCATTTTCTTGCCAAGCTTTTTCATTTCCGCATAAGAGAATGTGTTGCCAGACATGGACGGGTGCAAACTGAACGTAGTGATGTGTCAATAGTGCGATGGTTGGAGTACTGCAAATGGCTGGCAGTGAAAAAGAACCAGTTCGGGACCAAGCGAGGTGGGAGGCTGTGGTAGATGAAGGCCATTGAGGGCCAGGGGTGCTCTCAGTTGGTCGGTAAACTCTGTGGGTGACGCCTTGCCGGTGGCTGGAAAGGTAGGATGAAAGAAGAGGCTGTGTGGCTCCAAGGTGTTGATATAATCAAGAAAAACCTCTGCCCGAATTTTGAAAGGAAATGTGGCGTGGGCGTCGGCCTCATACTGGCCAGGAATCTACACAGGTGGACATGAGCGGCAGAAGATCATTCAGGAAAATCAACTTGCGACAAAAGGCCAAACCAAGACTGCGACTTGGAGCACAGAAAAAGGGTTCCCAAATGCTGAGCTGGAGGATGAACCAGATGTGGAAGCACCGGCAGATAGACCCAGATACGGAGGGGGGTAGGGTGGATGTGGCCCACGATGAGTTGAAGAGGCATTAGCAATGGCACCCTGGTGTTGGGGAAACGTACGAGCAGCGCTAGCAGTGCGGCGTGCATTGGTGCTGCCCGGCGGTGGTGGAGGGGGAGGTCCACTGGTGGGCCGCAGAGGCAACACTCCGAGAAATGCATCCACAGGGGGCGTTGAGAAGCCGAGATCCAAGGCAGGTTGGGATTGAGGCAGCGGAAGAAAGGCAGAATAAGTACTAAATAGATATGAGGATGCTGTATCAGAAGAGACACCCAATGCACCCTGTGGGCTCGTTCGCAATCCCAGCATGAGCATTCAGCGCGTAGCCACAGACACAAATGGTTTGCATGTCCCAGGGAAAGACAGTCTAAAAGAGATCCAGAGCGGTCCAGTAATGGAAAATGAAAGAGAAATCCGGACTGACCGAAAAGAAACTGGCACATCAAGAAAGGTGACAGTCTGGCCCACGCCGAAAGGTATAATTGGGATCGGTTGGTGGAGCCGGAAGTGGGTGGTGAGAGGTCCAGGGATGCCGGCAAGGTACCACACAGAGCTCAGAATGACTGGTGGGCGTCTAGGGAGATTGGCATCAGTTGGAGAGAGGAACCAGAACGGTGAAACGATGCTATTGACCAGTGCGGTGAAACTGAAATAACTAAGAAGATTGAGAAGGTCACAAATGCAACCTAAACTATCAACCCAATCACAACACTACAATCACACAACACACACACTGTTCAAGATTGCACACAATTGAGTTCGGGTCACCCTGAAGTATACAGGTAAGATTGAACCTTTCGTGTTATAAACGGATGGAAACGTAGTCAGTCGTAAAAGTCTTATTAGGACAATTAGAGATACAGAAGTTGACGAACAACTAAAGTATTCGACTTGAATACAAGGAAATGGGGGTGGAGGAGGATTTCAATAGACCTGAGGGACCAACAGTTTGGCCGCGGGGCGCCTTAAACTCTACTGTTCGAGAACAAGGACTTCACAGACAGGGAACCAACCACAGAGGTAGGCTCAAACAGGGTACTGACCACTGAGCAGTACAGACAGGGCACCAACCACTGAGGAGGGCGCAAGAACCAGTTGTTCTTATTTTATATCCAACAAATCAATTCTATTTGAATACACACAAAAGACAGTTATTTAAAACGTATCTCCGCGGGGATTCTGCCTACACCAACGCCTTATATAAGCTTTGACCAGAGTCTCAGCAAAGTGGGCAGGGGATGCAGTGCCAAAATGCGGGTTTTTACAGGCCTTTTATACTAAATAGAGAAAACACGAGAGTAATAGTACATGAGTAATTGAGTAGGGAGATTTGGTATATAACCGAGACTGCTGTCCGTGCCGTGTCGATTCGTATTGATGCGGGGCCCGCGGATAAGCTTGATTAGCTTGCCAAGAACCCTTTTATGGTATAATTCTATTTCCGAGCCGTGCCGACACTATTCGTGTATAGATCGCGCACGCGTCCCTACTGTTCCTATTGGTTCGGTGTTTTCGAGCCCGAGGGCTCTAGTAATCTCTAATATTCTATTGGACGCCTCCGCGGCATCCTACTACGTTGCTACCTGCCCGCAGCCGGGTGAATACTCCGTTCACCCATTCTGCTGACTCTAATGTTTCCACCGTGCCGAGGGTACGCGCTCTGATCACCCTCGGGGTTTCCCGAGGCGGCCCGCGGGGGGCCGTAGCCCTGCGCATCTGCCTTCAAGTTCCTACGGTCGCGGTTCTACTTCAATGTTTATGGGTTTCCGAGCCCGCGGGGGGTCCCGTGGGGGTAGTAAATGTTCCACGCTCAAATGTAGTGGCCGTCCAGACTTCATTATATTATCTCCTTGGTATGGTATCTAGCCCAATGACCTCCGAGGGCCCTTGAGTTGTTATACTGATTCCCAATGGTAAAAGAACCGAGTCGTAACACACCCGAGGCCCTACCGCCCTTTGCATCCTTGATACTTAATCAGCCGCTCGGAGCTTACGCTGACTCTAATTGTATATCACCAGGATAGAGGTTGATGATGAAATCCATTAGCGTGCTCGAGTCGCTGTAAGCGACTATTGTACAAGGATAGAGGTACTAGTAAGTAAACGTACTAATAATGCAAAAATGCATGACATTGATTACATGGCTGCGCAGATACGTGCCGTATCAACGGGCTGGATCATACCGCTCGAAGGGAGGGATATCCGGTGGTTGGGTCGACGTCGCGTACCGCGAAGGCAGCACAACCTCCGGGACCGTTGGAGAGGCAGTCAACACAATGGCTGTGTGGAGGAATTTGGGACATGACCGACAGGAGCAAAGGCTCAACGCCTTTCAAAAGAAAACGATCTCTGGAACAAATGTCTTGGCGGAACGTTTGGATCGACGGGTTCTGGATCGACGATCAAACATTCGTGTGGACATCACATGGAGTACAGCATCTTCTGACGAGATAGAGGCCATGTCATAAAACCTGGAGAGTCGATGCGGAGAAATATTGACCTATATCTCACAGAAACAAGAGAGTAAATTCAGTTTGGGCATCTGACGAAAACTTATGAGATATAGAATCTTCCTATATCCAACTCAAAAAAAAAATGCTGTCTCCTCATATCTCACCAGATATAGTGAGATCCCGCGAGATCTCACGAGAAATTGTCTATATTTCGATATCTCGGCAGATATAGGCTGAGTAAATACTTTTGTCCAGTAAGGACCTTCATACTTGACCGTCGTGTGTAAATCAGTATATTTATAGTAGCGCTCAGGCCGTTTACGGCCTATGTGGCTACTTTGCTAGTACTAGGTATCTGGCTGAGTCCTACGGTGTATGTATGTTGGTAGTGCATTGCCCCGCGCCCCCCCCCCTGAAGCCAGGGATAATTGCAAAAGTGCCCATATAACGTAGGTCCCACAAGCGTATGTATGTTGGTAGTGTATCTCCCATCGCGTCCGTCCGCAAGCCGTCCGCTGGGTAAATGCACAAGTGCCCACATGCAGGTCCTTCATCGAAGGAAGATGCCCGAGAAGCAATGAGATCGAGGTTCGTGGGTGGTGCGTGGACCTGGATGTACTGGTGTGAAATTGGTGGGGTGTGGGGTGGCTTGTTCCATTTGGATGTGCCGAAAGGGACGGATCAACGGTCCCGAAAGTGAAAGAGAGGAGAAGTGGGTGGCATAGGTGGTAGAGGAGTGCATATGCATAATGGAACACGCCGGACGCATTTGGTGTTTGTTTATCGCCATTTCTACGTCTCTATTGCGCACCCATTTGGTGCTTGTTAATGCCCAAGTGGATTGCCGACCCATTTGGTGGTTTGTTTTCGCAATCTTGACTTTTCATCCTCCTTTGTAAATTCAACTAACTGATTTACCCAGTTTATATTTACTGCCGTGGTCGATCCGCTCTTGTTGTTCCAATGACGCCCTTGATTCAATCCCAAATGTGTTGGTGATTCATTCAGAGGTGAGTCTCTCAATTATATTTGGTGGGTTGTCGTTCTCGGATGCCGACGTTCGGTCATTTCATTCCCTTGGTTTGTGGGAGTGGCCATCCGAATTCCTCACTCACAGAGAGCCCAGAACCTGGAAGGTCCTGGGCCTCCTCTTCCCAAAGATCTTTCAGTGATTCTCGTGCCTCGACATTTGAACGACTTAGTTAGCTGACAGCTTGAGCTCAGGGGAGCTTGCGAGGCTGAGCGCAAAGCCGGCTGACTAAGGAGTGTGCCGAATAAGTCGATCAATTTCCTTCTCTCCTCGCACACTCTCGACCTTTTCTGCCCACCCTCCTCACCCTTGAGTCTTGGTATTCAGATATCCACATTGGAGTGGCCATCCGAATTCCTCACTCACAGAGAGCCCAGAACCTGGAAGAAGGTCCTGGGCCTCCTCTTCCCAAAGATCTTTCAGTGATTCTCGTGCCTTTCAATTCCTCGACATTAGAACGACTTAGTTAGCTACGGCGACTCACCACACAGTACTTTTGATGCATCACAAACTGCTTCTCAACCGCTTCTAATTCGAGACTACGTGGGGATCTGTACATAGCGATGAAAAAAGCGAGATAATAGAGGAGATGCCGCGTCAGAGTGTAGGGGGTTATCCGTCCCGCCCGGCTGGAGGCTGGCGAAAGACAGTGTGTGCGCAGGATTAATAATGGCAGCGAGTAAGGAAAACGCGCAGAAGAAGCATGTGCGACAGAAAGCTTGACGATGAATCAGGGTGCCGAGCAGGAAACGAAGGCCAGGAATGCAGAGAGCGAAGACATCCGATTCCGAGAGGTGTCGATGGTGGTATGAGGGAAAGAGATATTTGGAACTCCGCTGGCCGTACGTACGCGTTATCGACTCATCGCGCGCCCGAGTTCCCCGATCGATGAGACATGTGAAAAACCACCAAGTTTAATGAAGTTACTCATACACGTGCATGAACTACTGACGTTCGCGAGACAACTTGAGACAATTTTCATGCAAATCCTAGGCCAGCCGGTATTTCTGAGACCACCCGAGGCAGGCCGTTACCGGCCGAGACAGCTTTTTCACTGGGATTTAGGCCCTACCTACTCTCAGAGATTTTCTGTTGGGCCAAAACTTGTCATCTTAAGGAACATTTTTTCCCTGCAAGATAAGTGTGTAAATGTGTGGTGTAGCCAGTAAAGGGTGGAACATGCGAGACTAAGTTGCGATTGAGAACAAACAGATACAAAGCTGCCGGATCGATCAACGGCGGCACCCATAGGCCGTTGGCACGACGATTCTCGCACCACCCATGGATTCGTCTCGCGAGATCTCGCCAGTGCCTCTGCATCTCGCCAGGAAGCCACGTTCTCCATCTCGGCCTCCGACCCGGAATCTGATCCATCCGTACCGTCTGCGCGCGCCGCGTCGCCCCAGCCACATTGGTCAACACACCAAACTAGATAGCGCCTCGAATTTGCAGGGTCAGTGGGAACCCATCGACAGTTAATATTAACAGGACACTGACTCTGAAGATAGACGACAAACCCATACTGTGGTAATCCACCGTCGGATCAAGCTGAACAAGGAAGCCGCGTTTCTCCAAGAAACCCCGGTCCCCTCCTCAGCTTCAAAGTCATCAGTTGTTCAACTTTCTGGATGCCCCACGTGCCCACGAGAAGCTACAGCACTGCGGAGCAGGTCTGTTACTCAGTAACGCAGTTGTGATACTCGCGAGACTTAATAATATCCTGTATCTAGGTCATTCTGCCGCACAGAACTCTGATATCATTCACTTGATGCATTTGAAAGTTGATTCTGGTGGGAAATCGGCCGGTGATGATGACCCGGAATTGGCAGGTGATGAGTTACTCGAGCAATGACTCGGCCGCATATCTTATATTATTGCTGCACAGCGTTAAATAAGGGACGGCCGGACACTCCTCCCCCGTGGAACCGTCACCGCTTGTGAAGAAGTTGCTGCGTCATGTTGGGAAGAAGTGCATTACGAGCCTAGATGGAATCACGACTGAGAAAAGCTGAACTGTGTGGATGGTGGCGAGGAGGTGTTCCTCTCCGAAGAAATTGAGGACGGGCTCCTGAATAATGTCGACGAGAGGCTGAGGCGTAGGATGTGGAGTTGCAGATGAAATAAATGGGCTCATTTCAACATCAAATTGCTCAGATTCCAACGGCTCCTGCTCAATGGGATCCGTATTCTTGTAATGGCGGTGCCGAGTGCGTTTTGAGAGGGATTTACCGCAGGTCGGCATGCAGTGGCAGAATCCTTTCTTTCCGTTTCCTTTTCCCATGCTCAATTAGAGTCCACATACAGTTGTGGACAAGCAAAGTCCACAAAGTACCTGTAGCCTTAACTAGACTTATTTAAGTCCCAATTCCAATTTTCCTGGGACCAGACTGGCCCAAAGAGTTCAAAAAACATGCTCCGAAGTTTTTCCCACGACAAAGTAGCGGCGCCAAATTTTTGGCCAAGAACCACAAAATAGATTTGCAAATAGAGACGATTCGCGAAAAATGTGTTTATCCTTGTTTAGCATAGCCACAGTGATGCGATCAACGAAACGTCCCAGTCCGTGCAATGTCGCCCAATGTGGGAGATGCAAGTGTTCAAGATTGGTATCACAGCTCCCTAGAACCGTACAGATACTGGTTGTAATGTGTGACAACATTTGAACGATATAATCATCAAACGGATCATAAAATCGTGACATTTGATCGAAGAAAGAACATTTCATTGCGCAAGAATACTCGATAAAATATTGGCTTTCTTACAGATTCAGATGCAGCTCAACGCGCCGCGTCGATTGCGCTATTTTTCATATTTTTCCCACGATATTTAAGGGGCCGCCAAAATTTTGGACCCTCCTGGATACTAAATGCCCTTTTCCGGAGGAACGGCTCGACAGAATTACTTAATTTATAGCGCAATCGAGAGCTCTCGACGAGATCTATCGATTGGAACATTCATCTCGGCTAAAAAACTCGACTTTCATTTTGGTGGACTTTGTTTGTCCACAACTGTAAAACAATACAGTAAGAAAGCAAGTAGGTACTTTACGACGTAGATTTTTTTCCCTGAGAGAAAGCCGAGCTGTGAGAAGACTCTGAAGAGTAAATCCCCTTGGTCAACCCCTCCCCGACAAGCCATGGCTTTGACTTTACAGTACAATTGGCATAAGGAGCACTGTTTTGACCTTCATGCAAGCACTCAGGTGTGTTCTGAGGAGATTGGGAATGCAGGAAAACTCACATGTATGGTAGCAGACAGAACTTCGTGACAAGTTTGAGTCCCAATTTAGAAATCGTTACTAGTGACTCAAAAGTTTCTTGATTTTCGATTGAATTGTGTAAAAAGCACGGTAGGAAAGTCCTCTACAGATCCCCTGGAGCAGAAGTTTGAAATTCCAAAATTATTGTTTTCCGGCAGTGATTTCGCGCTTTTGATGCCGGGCCGGGTCATAGCCGGTGATAGCCGAGGTTAGCCGTTGGCTATGCCATTCCCTTTCAGCCCTCGGCATCCACAAAAATCACTTGAGATCCCTCCTCTGGGCTCCAATCTCTCAATGGGTTATTTTCTTTACTCAATATAGTCAAAATGGCTGTCCCTATTGTGAAATTTGGCCAGTGAGGTACACTAACTTTTGAAATTTTTGGCTGAGATTTCGCGCTTTTTTTTCCCACGGTCAAACCACCTCCGTTTTTTCTGAAATGAAAATTTTACCTATACAACAGCCCATTGTGGGTCTAAATCTCAAATCTTGGAACAATCTGATGGAAATTCCGGCTTGTCATGAAGTTCTGTCTGCTACCATACTCAACTGGTGATTGAGCACTTACTAAACTGTTCCACACTGGGTTGAATTAATAGTTCCCGGGCATCAGGACAGCCCGATGGTGCACGTTCAAAGGTAATAGCAAATTTACAGCCTATTGATTAATTTTGAAGGTGCTTTAGAATTTTTGTAAGTAGATAGGACGATTTTTCAGACCTTTTCCAACCTCTGAACCCGTGGGAATACTTTGATCGGAAGCCATGGCTTAAGCTAAAGCCAGGCCAAGCCAAGCCATGCCCCATGGCTTTGGCTTTGGCTTCAGGTTTGTCAAGCCAAAGCCAGGTGAAGCCAAGCCAAAGCCATGGTTTGAGAGCCAAGCCAAGCCAAAGACATCACTAGCTGTAGCTGCGAATACATTTCCAGTGAGGGCGCAGACACCAACACCGCAGTATTGATCTGCGGCAGTTCGCAGTGATGTGCTGGCGCAGCGGCCGGGTAACCTCGACGCGCGGCGGTGGCAAATTGGACGGCGACTCGACGACACCCCAGCATGTGAAGAAGTACAGGCGGGAATCCTCAAGTGCTGGGGGTTCCATTGGTGGAGAGTCTTCTCTGTGGTACATCTCGTCGGAGGCAGAGGGAGAGGCAGCTGGGGGGCTCGGCGCTGGTGTGCATCTGCTGCGCAGAACGGAGCGACCTGACTTGCGCCGCGACCCGGGGGAAAGGTGAATGCGGTAGCTACACAGAAAATAATCAGGATCGGTGGCAAGTTTGGGAGTTAACGACTGGAATAATAAACTCACTGTTGCTGAAAGAAGGTTGTCAGTGAGAGAGTCAAAAAAAAAAAAAAAAAAAAAAAAAAAAAACAAAGCTGGTGTCGGGTGGTTACCCGGTCTGATCCGTTCATCAATCTCGCATCAAACGTCGATCTGAAGCCGTGACAATTTCGACTGAGTCTGCTACAAGAAAAATCGGTCATTCCCAGGGCTTGCAGAGGCCGGGAAACGGCCTGTGCCAGCCCAGGGTTTGCCGGCCGGCACCTTCGGTCTCAATCGGTCGTGGAGGTCAACCCTGGGAATGGCGGGGTTCCCGCCACAGCAGATCACGCACCTTCCTCGTAGATATGCCCTGTGCAACTCACCCCAGTGAGCGCTCCATCCGAATATTCTCTTTGCCGAAGTCACCACGGCCTCGGCTAGGCCAACCGTATATCGCGACAGCTTCCATCCAGAGAGCCTCCACCGTTAAAGATCGTTTGTTATTGCAACATACCAGGTAAATGATCGGACGGGAAACCCCATCTAAAATCCCCACGGCCGCAGTTTTTCATTGCAGTCCCCGTGCCACAGAGCGTTTGCGCCGCGCACACGGTAAACCCGGCGTTTGATGACTCCATTCCATCTTAAGATTATCTTGGTAACGTTGAATGCTAATTACATAATGCACCGACTCTCACCGAACAATTACACCGATCCCGTCGACACGCCAGAGACTATCTTGCACCCGCTCCGACGGAAGATGAACACCGGTGGACTCGAGATGACCCATAATGATGGCGCTGCCCGCCAGAGGGTGCTTAAGCGAAATATCAGCCACGCACTCATCGAGATCACTGAGATATCCGTAAACTCGCGCTGCGCTGTCGAGAGGCCAGCACGTTCCATATGGTTATACAAGGTTCGTCGCTGGACACCCATGGCCTCTGCGATCCGTTCCCAAGTATTCCCCAGGTCGTGGAGCTCGCACGCCCGTCTCAGGTCAATCACATATCGAGGACGACCTGCACCCGGGCCCCGGGCCGTAGTCGTGCCAACGTTGCGAGGGGGCGGTGGTTGCTCCTGGAATCGTTGAAGAGGGATCTGGACGTCTAGAACCAGGGTGATAAATGGGTTGATATCGTCTTGATCGAGCCATGCATCAGACTACAACATAATGGCGATCAAACCGCTTGACGCGGCCGATTTTTGGCCTCCCGCACAAGTTCGTACGACAAATGGTCTGTGCGTATGGTGTTAACCCATCGTCTCCAATGGCACCAAACGCAGGAAGGGATCTGTCGGATTCCTGACGCAGCTGGGTTACGAGAACTTATGTAATAAAAGATTACGAGATGTGATGAAAGGGAAGTGGACATATGATACTTTTCTTTCAATTTCGTCATTCTTTTCTTAAAAAGCTCCGGAAACCACTAAACTACAGAACTATGTAGCACTCCTGCCAAACTATGGAGAACTATGGAGACCTACATAGAGGATACCCTTCCTATGGCAAATACAGCAGCTATGGCAACTATATGAACTATGTAGAGCTATAGGTTCGGAGCAAGCGTTTATTGGCTCCCTAAGAGTTTTCCAGAATATTTGTATGGATTTAAGCGACGGTGTGGCGGAGGGATGAGGCCGCCAACGTCGTGAGTCGGCTGTGTCACAGTCGGTCACAGTCGTCACCCAGGGCTCGACGCGTCCCGTACTGAGCGAAGAAAATGTTTCCGTGCTTTAGAATATCGTATATGACATATTGATACCTCCTGTCGTGTCCAATGTTATAAAGTTCTGAGTATAGAGTCTCTCAAACAACCTGCTTCTCAGCAAGTGACTATGTGTCCTAGATAGCCTATAGGAAACAAGTGGCCAGTGCTGTGCTGATTGTTACTAAACTCCGAACCCTTCCGCGGCTCTGTTGTTGCCCAACAAACTTCAAGGTAAAAGAGGTGAACTCTTCTGGAGTTTTTGAGCATATACCGGTGCTTCAGGCACAGTGTTCAAATATTTTCAAGAGTCATTTGGGGGGGGGGGGGGGGCTGCCCCCCTTTTTCTGATGGATCCCGAAAACAGGATGGCTGTGAAAACCACTTTGATCGTTGTTCGTGGGGTTGATGCTGATAAGATACAAAGCCCCATGCTGAGGATGAACTTACGTCCGCAGCTCTATAGCTACCTCCCTGCTCTTGAAATATTTCAGGGGATAAAACAGTATCTTTTGAGACTTAAGGTAGGCGCAGTTCGCATCCGTCGAGTCATGTGGTGTAACAGTGACACCGACTCCCACCCTCACTAGTCGGTAGCGTCGGAGTTCAGACATAAAGTAGAACCATAGGAAGGTGTATTTTGAGTGTAGGAACAATCCTATGGTGACAGAAGTTTGATATCTGCTCTCAGAAAAATGTTTATGGCATTTCTTTTTGAAAGTGTCTCAAATGACTTATCCAACACCTTGCCCAAGGGGCTACCGATTCCCGAAAAATATACCTTATGTCGAAATTCTTTGCTCAGAGAGGCGAGGGGGGACCCTCCCTCCCCACGTGATGGGAAATTGTCCATATATGGGAATTTCCATCAGATGGTGCTCAGTTACTGGTCGGGTAATATTTGCTGAGGTCCCGGAACATTTGCCGATCCCCCGCAGCTATGCGGCCACGCTGCACCTCTTCATCTGAGAGCATAATCACACTGAGACTAAGTTGAATAGTCTTACTGCACCGTGGAATACTGTAGTCTTTTAATCAAATGTTCAAGTGACAGGTGACAGAGGGCAGTAAACTGAACAAATTTAGTGCATGTAACGGCATCATTCCAGTTTTTGGGCTCAAATACGGGTGAAAAATGTCAAAAGATGTTGGCCGGCACTTGCCGGTCATCTATTTATGGTAATTTTGGATGATGATATTACACCAAGCCGAGTGAACACATTACACCTGTGGTGACAGGTGACATGCCATGAACACTTGGTCAAAATAGTACAGTAGAGCAACCTCAGATCAGGGACTCCAACAGGGAGTTTGTTGTTGAAGACAACAGCTCGGAGTTCAGTAGCAGAAATTGAACTCCATATGCATGGTATTTGTGAATAACTCACAACTAATGAGTATTCAAACTTGCTGAATGTGAATACTTGCAACTCACGAATATTCGTGAATACTGCTTACTAATCAACGAATATTTGGCCATTTTTTGGGGCCTGCGGTGCAATAGTTCAGATCTAAGATATAATCTCAAGTTGGACTACACAAAGTCTCCCGGCGTGGCAGACCAGTGCAAAACTTGAGAAACAAGGCAGAATAGGGGCCTGGGAATGAGCCAGGCTTAATTCGGTCTGGATCAGTTCCATATATGACACCAGAGCCTCAATTATCAAGATAGGGAGTACAAGCAGCACAACAATATTTATTGGATAGGATAAGTAGTGTACTACAGTATATAGCATTGTATTTTGGTTTGACTTCACTGTGCAGGATGGATGGTGTTGCCTCAAAAACCACCACCCACTCCAATTACAGTGAGAGTAGCACTCGGAAAAGTCTGAGATTTTTTTTTCTGGCTGTGCAGAACTCAGAAAACAGACTTTTTTATTTTATTTTTTCCTTTCCCGCGCTACTGTCATCCATCAGTCACGTTCATGTGACTCGATGGATGCGGACTGCGCCTACCTTAATGCCTGCCAAAATATGCATCCTTAAGGATGTAACCTATTAGTTGACCCCTGAATTCTGGAAGGAAAAGGGTCTATTTTTACATTTGTGAATATCCAAGGTAGTACGTGGAGAATAAATCCTAGGTTCGGAGAAATTTATTTGATGCTGTAGGCCATGTAAGGAAGGACACGGGTCACGGGTACACCCGCGGGTTTGTACCCACGGGTGAGGCCGGGTACAGGTACGGGTCGTGATTTCAGACCCGTGCTCAACCCGTGGACCCGACCTGTGTACCCGCGGGTTTTTGTATATCTACTATTTGTCCCTCAGGATGTAGCAGCTCCATTCAAATTTTTAAGCTGCATAACAGCACCTCACCCCAGCTCCAAGCTGGAGTATTTCCAGATCGAAAAGTTCAGCAAAACAGCAATTTTAACTGTTGGAAAGCGGTTTTGCTCCCCGTCCAACCTCTATCTAGTGCACAAAACAGAGAACAAACCCAAATTGAATCACATTGTTAAAAAGTCCACATTTTTCTGAACCATGCTGGACAATAAAATGTTAGTTATGCTGGAAACTCCGTGGGTATATGAGGACCCTCGGGTGCATTGAAGACCCGCGAGTAAACCCGTACGGGTTTAGACCCGACCCGTACGCGGGTACGGTTTTTGCCATCCTTAACCTGGCCATGACTGTTGGTGCAAATGGATGGCCATCTTACAATTTAATCCCAGTTCCAAAAAGAATCGGTGTAACCTCCTTCACACCAATGAAAGCTGAGAATAGAGTGTAGCACAAGTATCGAATATCACAAATATTTGTGCCTGTCCATCGCGAATTGCATATACATATTCGTATTCGTGAATTGCTGTGGCTGTGCTATTCGCGCGAATGCGAATATCAGTTTCAGGAAAGTTGATATTCACGAATATTTGCGGCTGTAATACACAGCTAAAATTTCAATCAAGCATGGTAAATTTGGGGAATCTGTTTAACACATCTCCTCTCTGGAATCATAACACACCTCATTTACACCAATTACATCTGTAATTCATGTGCAAACCAACCACTTTAGAGACATCTTTGTTTTGACAACTGCATGACAGGTTGAACAGAGCGCGTGTGATGGTCTATCAAATGGGTTGAACATGCAAGACAAGGGCTTGTATGAGTCTTCAACAATGTTTAAACTCACAGGATAGCATAAATGTGCCCTCAGCAACTCATTGGTGGCGACTAAACCCCTGAATTCTCAATATATTCACTGAATATTCATATTCATGAATATTCGCGAATATTGCTGCCTAAGTAACGAATATTTGCCATCAATATTCATATGAATGCGAATAAGGTAGGCGCCAGTCACTCACAACGGAGTTTTTGAGGCCAAAATCTTTTGCCGCTTATGTAAGCTTCCCACGGACCATATACAGTAATCTATGTACGAAACACCAGTCGGCAGTCTTGACCAAGTGCAATCCTTACCTATTCCAACCTCCTTAGACTGTTGGTTCAAATTTAATACTTCATGGTACATGTGCCAAAAAAACTCCGAAATTTCCGGACCTCGGGAAACGTTGAATCTAAGACAAGTTTCTCATAAATATAAAAACATGCTGAGAAACAAAGCATAAGCGCGAGTTTTTGCCGGGCACTGCCACGGCCCCCCACCCAAGTAAAGTGATTCTCGTGCCTTTGAGTTCCTCGACGTTCGAACGAGTTAGTGGGTCCTTGTCTGGTTAAATAAAACAAGGACCCCACAGAATGATGAGACGCGTCCTTATTTTTAAACAAGGACACCACAGAATGATGAGACAGTCTCGATCTGGGAGAACACAATGGCACCTACTGTACCAATCTGTATGACTGAAACGCTAAATGGGCCGTTATGCCTTGAAACGGTGAAACACGTGCCTTTTATGGGAATTATTTTGCCATCACTTACCATAAAAGGCAGATTTGTAAGCAGAAACAGGCCTCCGTTATGCGTTACGTTTCAGTCATACAGATTGGTACAGTACACGTTATAATAAGCGATCGATCACTGATATGAATCAGATGTCGGCTCTTCCCCCGGGTGCAATCTGGATCGTGATTACTACTAGTCTGATTAGGAATTCAATCATAATCACGATTTCGGTTAAAATTGGAAGAAGCCCACAAGGAGAACATACTTATACCAACGGTAACATTCCTGACAGGCAATATTCACCATTCTTCCACCACTCTGCATGCCTGCCCAAAAACCACAGAGGCAACAAGCCGATCCAGATCACATCAAGCGTCCGCCCAACGCATTTATACTGTTCCGGTCCTCCCTCATTGAGTTGAATACCACACTGCGGTCTTTGCCATGCGGTGTTTGTACTTGTGTTTGTTGTGTCAGATCACGTGCATGTTGGAGTCTTGTCGCTGCTTTCTCTCTCTCTTCCTTCCGCCACCCACTCCAGTGCTCAGGACTGTGTAAACGACAAATACAGAAGTCCCATTCAAACCTCAATGTTGACCTCACTGCCTCAATATTTGCGAACATGGACGTCGACCTCGCGCAGCTTCTCAGCGGAAAGCAAGCCCGGCCTACGAGTCTTTTGAGTGAATGTCACGTAGCCTTCGCTCAACTAGAACTCGCCGCCTCGCAAAGTCTTATATGTATGAACAATTCCCTAGAGCTTCAAGTTGGAGATTCCTCCCAGTCAAAGTTGCTCAATGTCAAGCAAGTTGCAAACTTGCAAGACATTATCGTTTCTCAGGACTTGGATCCACAAACTCACCCTTGAAAAGCGGACAAATAACCACTCGCCGCGCCAGCCGCGACGCTCGCACTCGCTCTTCCGTACGCTTCGCCCACGCACGGACCCGGACCTCCAGCGGTACCTCCCCTCTTCGCCACACCACTCCCAAGCGGACAACACGCAAGATCGAGTCATACTGGTCCTCTTACGCTTCTCCCACTTCAAATTGGGCCCTCTCTGTTACCCATCGTGGCGAGCTCGGCACGTGGAGGAAGCACAAGAAGCTAACGACCTTGGACGTGCCCCGGCGCCCAACTTCGATGTCCCTTCAATCTTACAGGGACGAGGCTGCGGTCCCCGCTTCCATGAATCTTTTTACACCTTTTGCTTGCTCATGGCGCAGCGCCGACCCGCGCCCGGGGTAACGCCGTCACAGATTTTCTCACATCATCAAGGCCGAGATCGATGGTTTCACGTCGGAAGTGCGCGCCTGCGGGGAGGTGATGAGTGCGAGGCGACACGTGAGCCCCCTTCCCTCCGATGCTCCATGTTGCTGGCTAAGCAAACGACGATGCAGTGACATCGCAGGTTAATCATCATAAGGTCGACACGCAGCACGAAGCTCCGCCACACACTTGACACGGATCAGGTGGAGCTGCACGGTAGAGGTTGGTGCCGCAATACCGTGCATCGCCGTTGGTCCGCGGCCCGTCGGACCTGCGCGAGTGGGAGCGTATGCCGGATGAGCGGGAGCATGGTCCCGAGAGATTCCGCCACGACTGTTCTATATATTCCCCAATATGTAAGTATTGTAGTTTGTCCGTCAATTCAATTTTTTTATGCCTTTCATGCAATGTAGGAATCAAAAACATAGTTCTGGCCGGTGACACTGTGTGTCTCCCAGCTGGGAAGTCAGCTGGAATCCAGCCCGAACTGGTCCCAGCATGTATCTATTCAGTATTCTTCTGGACTCCAGCCTTCATGAAGCTGGCCACCAGCCTTTAAATTTCGCCACATGTGTCCAGTTGATAGTGCCCAGCTGGCGGCCACGTGTGTGCAATTTGGCGGTGTAAAGTGTGGGTTGAACAGTGCCAAAGCTCATGAAATTGATGAACTCTGATGACAGAATTTTATTTGGACTGATTTGGTCAAGAAATGTACCATATGATTCCGTATGTATGACTCGTAGATAAGAGACTTGTATGAACACCTCCCCGCTATGTTCAGTACTAGTCCGTTCTTTACATAGCAAGCTGCCCATTTTGGTGCTGGTTATTTGAAGTCGGAGGATGACTTCGTGAAATTCGTGAAAGCGGCAATGCCACCTGCAGTAGAGCCGGAATGGGCACATCCAGTCTTGACGTCAGGAAGGAGGCAAACATTGGCTCCGACGGCGACAGAAGGTTTTCGGGCGAAAAGACACCCCGTACTATGAGGGAGCTCGTAACCCATCCGAATCCCAGGAAAAGGCACGCAAGAATCCATATCTTTGTACACAGGATGCGTGATGAGATGTTCGTCTCAGGACGTCGATGTGCCTGAGTATATAATGTTAATATCGAATATAATGAAGAACAAAGAATCATTCATACAAAAATAACACGAGTGCCACAACGCTGTGCAGGGAGATCTCTGCCGTCTGTTTTATATTCTTCCCCCAGGACGGGCAGTTTAATTTGAACGGGCTCCCACTCGCTTGGTTGAGCCTCCACCCATTCATTCATTAGTTATTGTATTGTACCTCAACAGAAAAAGCAGGCGGAAAAAGCAGACATACTGGCACTGTGCCTTTTTCACCGGCCCGTAATCTGGGCGACGAACCACGTAAAGACTGAAATCAGCTGCATTAGAGACTGACCGGATGATATAGATAACGGAGTTGGACGAACCGTTTGGACGGGTTCTCGACCATCCTTGGCATTGACTCTCGCCCTGCCATTGGCTCGTAAAATCGACTGCTTTTGCAGTATGGATGCCTTCGATCTGATTTCGCTGTTGAAGACATCCACAAGCTTCGGTTTTGAGTAGGGAGATGGATATGAGATGTCATGGAACCCTAGTACTCCAAGTAGCTGAGAGATTGTGAGGGACCGGGCATCAAAGCCGGGATCTAGGTAGTCGCCCTTCTCGATTATCTGGGAAGCCGAAAAACGTCTGAGTGACATGGTGGACGCGAACAAGAGAGCTGAGAGAAGTCACAAGGGAAACCCCGAATAGGCGATTCCTTTGTTGGATGCATGGCTTAGCGGTAACCAGCAGTCTTGGTCTCTGAGTAAATCGGAGATCACCGGGCCTCGCGAGATCGAGGGTTCGAACCCCGGTAAAGCCGCATTTAGGAGGGTTCTAGTGGGTATTACCAATCTTGGTCGAGTCCCACACTGTTCGGCATTTGCCGTTCGTGCGTAAAAGCATTCCCGCCGTTGGTTAGGAGCCTAGGAGGTCACATGTTCCTCCGTCCTTTGCGGACCAAAGGGGCTGATCAACTATCAGTTGCCTGAGGTCACAACAAACGCACCACCAAAAAAAAAAAAAAAAAAAAAAAAAAGATCCCAGACCAGTTTTGTTGTTGTTGTAAGTAACTCTCCCGAAAAATCACAATCAGGTGTATTGGGGTCCCACTTCGGGTCGATACAGTCTATAAGAATTTTTGCTGTTTCAATACATCTGCCAGGATGTTGACAGTTTAACTCTGTTCTATCCCGATGGCATAACAGGCAGCCACAATTCTTTCGGCCAATGCCGGAGGGATTAACTTGGTGAGGTTTTCTTGCAATCACCGTTCTTCTTGTTGCAATGAAAACTGCATCACTCACATGTGCCGGGGACTGATCAAGACTTGATTGTATCACTTTTGCAGATGATACATCAATATATCTCTCATCTCAAGACTCACTAGAATCGCTCTGGGAAATTCTCAACCTATGGTGCATGGCGTCAACTGCAAAATTTAATGAACACAAAACAGTACTTACTTCTGCCATTTGGCCGAGCTGCATATCGAAAAAGAGTATTACTTGAGAGACGCTTGAATGGGGCGATGCAACTTGGTGCCATTATTCCGAGCATTGAAATTGTACCTGATGTCGTATGTTGGGTGCATGGATTGGAAATGATGTTACATATATTACTCGTTGGCCATCGGTGATAGAAAAAATAACAAGTGACCTGGAAAGGTGGAAAGCCGCAACTCCAAGCCTCGAAGGTAAACGTCACATTATAAACATGGTTATTGGAGGCCGAACACAATACTTAACCCGAGTACAGGGGATGCCCAAAGGAATTGAAGAAACCCTTGTTCGGATGGAACATGTCTTTCTTTGGGATGGTAAAAGACAAGAGTCGTTCACGATACAATGATTCGCGATGTTAATGATGGTGGTAAACAGATTCTGGATATTCCAGCGCGAAATGAAGCCATAGACCTCTGGAACTTGAAGTCATACCTAATGGATGGTCCAAAACGAGCACGCTGGTGCTACTTCCTCGACTATATACTGAGGAAGTTCCTCGAGAACAGCTACCTTAATGTCAGACCTGGCGAAGTCTGTCGGAAAAATCCCAGTCGGCTTTAAACGGCATTGAACGCCTTCGATGCCGTTCAAAGGCCAGATGGTTTTAGCTGGCTCCTACGAGAAGTTTACCCTGAAAAATTTACAATATGAGCTGGTTTACTCCTCAAGTTGAACATCATCTCAATCGTACCGAGTAATTGTGACTAAAAACTATTTGAATAACTAATCCTTGGTAGTTTGTCCTCGCTTGACTCTATCAACGCGAGTATAAATGTTCTTGTCCTTTTCTGTATCAGACGGCGGTCTTTAAACGTACCCAAATTATGCAAACACAACAGAATAATCCCGATTTTCGCACCACAGACCCTCCTGGCTCACGACGTCGGAGGTGTAGCCGAAATGCTTTCGTCACGCAGAGAATACGAGGAGAAGTCGGCCTCGGAGGCCATTAAGCATTTTTCGAAGCGTACATTGTTACAGTCTTCGTCTCCCCCGCCATCGGTAGTGTGGTGGGCCTTCTCCTTGCCCTTGCCCTTCCCCTTCTTCTTTTTCTGCTGCTGCTTCGGCCCCTGTCCGGCGCGCGCACCGCCCGGTGCCCAGCACAATTCAGTGGCGTGACCGTCGACCTTGCAGTTGCGACAAAATTTCGCACCGCGAGATCGCGCCGCGCGCTCCAACGCGGCGAGGGCAGTCTCTTGCTTCTGCTCCTCGGACTGGGTACCACCGCCCGTGCGGCGGGCGGCGTCGAGAACGCCTTCGATGACGGAAACAAGCGTCGTAGTCTGGTCGATCTTGACGGCTTTAATGTGCTGGTGCCAAGATTTCGGGTCGTTCGCGTCGGAAGGAAGGGTGGATAGGAAGATCGCGGAAGCAATAGGGTAGTTGTAGACGTGGGCAGCGGAAAAGAGACAGCGGGGCGGACCCGTAACGATGAAGAAGGTCGCGACTGGCGCGGGCCGCGCGGCCGTTACATAACGTTGCGTAAGCCTGCACGTGTCAATATTCTCGACGACGACAACGACGATTATGGGCCTATGGCGCCCTCGCCGTCCTTTCCTCAAACCCTTCCCTTCCCTTCCCTTCCTAGTGATGTGCTGGCTTTGGCTTCAAGCCAGAGGCCAGGCCAGCCAAGCCATGGTTTCATCAAGCCAGGCCAGGCCATCGCGGTGCATCAGGAAAGACCTCCTTTGCAAATGAGGTCAGATTATCTCTAAAAAGTGGGTAATCTGGCCAAATTACCTTGGTTAGGTTCGTTAGCTTTCTAGTGACGTTGAAAATAAATTAGTGGTAATCAGATCTTAGTTAGCCAGAATTTGCAACGATTATCACACATCCATGCTCTCAATTAGGATAGCATTACATTGAAAGCAGAACAAAGAATCACATTGAGGGTACACACTACATGCAGAGACTAGTAGGACTACTTGTACCACATTACATCTACACATGTCCACATACTTACTTGTCCATGCGCCACCGATCGCCTATGAGTACAGAATTCAGCGAATGAATACAGGCGATGAAGGGAGACATACAACGGCGCCCGCAAGAGTACAAATGGCGGAGAGATCATGTTGTACTCCGATGTGTGGGGCACGACGGATGGAGGGTCGCGGCATGACTGATATCGGTACCGTACGTATGACCGTAACCCATACGTACGGTGCGATTCCCTAGTCAGTCATCACAGCAGAGGACATTTTGGATGCTGCACTAGAGTTCTACATGTCTGTGCATATTATGAATCTCGATGTGACTGATGGTATCCCAGGAATGCGGGTCGATCTCTGGATACAACACGAGCCACCAGGGTATTTTTTTTCATGAGAATTGCACTGACGCACTGACGCACTATCTGTGCCGAAATGAACATGTCGAACATGAACCTCGTCGTCCGAAAATCACTGTATCTTCACGGCATTCTCGTCTTCGGCCTCGCGCACAAATATGAGACCGAGTTCTTTGCGACCCTCGCCAAAGCTCGCGAGTGGGGAGATTAAGTAAAAGGAGGAAGCAGAGGAGTGATTTTCGTTGTTGCAGAGGAGCAGACAGGATCAGGGGTGTCGTAGATCAAGAGGGGAATGGTGGCAATTAATCAAATGTATCATATTCTGGACGACCTTCGAGTTAGAAAATTGCTGTACCAAACAGAAATGTTCTTTCCTGCAAAGAACGAGAAAGTCCACAAACCCTTGTCAAATTAGGTTGCTTGTGATCGGCGAGATTTTTTGTCTTTGTTCTTACTGTGAGTACCTTTTAACTCGTCTCCGTGTTGTCCAGTGCGAGTCTGCGGACAAAAAACAGATCCAACGACAATGCGTTAACCACTCAACTTCTTAATATTATGCTGTTTTCCATCTGCTCTGCTTGGTCGGAGGTCTTCAATGGAGGTGAATTTCCGTTGAACTTGCGCTGAAGTCCAAAGTTGAAGTTTAAAGTTGAGTAGGCTACTCTGCCTACGAGCGGCAAATCTTACTAGCACTACTTTCAAACAGCTCGGTGGCACAGGTAAAAGTGCCCTGCCGAACTACGTTGCCCATACAACGGAGGTTGCCTCGGCATAATCTTTCTGGGCTCCTCGACTTTGAAAGCTTTAACCCCACACCTGCCCGCCGCGAGGAGCGACCGAAGGTCGGCGACAAGCGGCGGGGCAGGTTTAATTCTTTTTTGATCTATCTGCTAGGGCCAGCCACAATCTCTGCAATTTTGGCCGTGGAGTGAAATTTAACGGATAGATTCACTTGAAAACAAAGAGTTCTGAAGTCGCCAAGTAGGTTAGAAGTTAATTGTTAGTTCTGTATTTCTTGACAAGGTCACGGTGCATCAACTGAAGACACCGATAATTCGACCAGAATTCAACCATACCTAATAAAATTTCCAACAACCGCGCTCTGAGGTGTGTGTCTATTGGCGCGATAGCGGGGAGGTCCACACATTATTTGGAAGATGGCGCGCATCAGGCGAGGTTTGAGGTGTTTGGGAATTTCAGTCAGAGGATGCAAAAGGAAGCACACGTAGATGCGTACCTTCGAATTTTCGAGTGGGACGCTACGCGCCGCCGAGGGCTGCATTTGATGGCACCAAGCGTACATCAGGAAAGGTTCGAGGGCTGTGGGATTTAACTTTGGGTCAGTAGCATGGGAAGAAAACATGCATTGACACATATCTTCAATCGCTTTTAACCGAATAGGAGTGTTTGACTCGCCAATGGTCTCTACAATTAGACATTCGCCACCATTATACTCCATAAAATCAGAAAAATGGCAGCCATGCAATGTTCCTGTCACGGGGGGGTGCTGAGGGCAAAAATCGATGTAGCATGTAATACTTGAGGTTGGAATCAGGCACCTAAAATGCCCAAAGTAGCAAAACCACGCAAAACGCGTCCGTTTTAATCCTACATGTTCGTTTGACAGGTGAGGCGGCCACCACTCGCCAGCTGATACCATCATTTGTTTCAAAGCGTGGTGCTCTGGCTTTGGACGGCTTGAACCACAGAAGGACTCCAAACCACCAGCACAGGTTACTTCGAAAATGCGGCACTATTTGTCAATGGTGAGAACACAGACACACTGAGAGGCCTTGACCTCCCTACTGTTCTCAAGTCACCAGCTTGCCGTTAAAATCCTGCGTTACGTGGATCATGCATACCAGCCCGTACCTCGGGAGGGAAGAGTCTATAGATTCTGTCGAGAATTGGTTGAAACCCCATAACACGCGTTATTCACCTGCAAATCCTCGGACGCTCTGGTTGAATTGCGCTCCTCATTTCTGGTAAAATTGTTCGGCAACTCCCCGGAACTACGAAGCACCATGGCAGATCTCTCTGACATAGAGTTTTTGAAAGCTGTGATCTATTCCCGACCCAATATTGCGCTTACGGCGAAATATGCTTACGATGTCCTTGAAATATTCTATGCTGTTCCGGTATTCCACGCGCAAAACGCTTGATCTGAGGTGCCTGTTGTCCATGCTGATTTGCTCCTATGTATTTCCTTTAGTTCTACCGCGGCGACCGTGACCGTGAGCTCGGCTACGGGGATATGGACAAGTCCAGGGACCATAGTTTACAAAGTGCCTGTAAACTTACAGTAGAGTAGGTCATATGGAATATTATAACCGGAATATGGAATCGCTTTTTCGAAGTGCCAAATCAGCTTTCTCACCCAAAACTCAAGGTCATATGGAATAACCGCGATATGGAATGGGCTTTGGGCACTTCCCAACCGTATTCCATGTGAGGGATTCAACTGTACATAATTCCTGAGCCCCTGCGTTCCTAAGTGGGATCGTGCGGTGTAATCCTACCTATCTACCTACCATACCATACGGAATAAATTTTCGGATGGGGCGCTACGCGCTACCGAGGTCGGCATTTGATGGTGCAGGCGGGAAGTGCAAAGGACGAATTTCGAAGATCATGTTCCACTCCGGCTACCCCCCCTCCCCCCAGAAAGGGAATGATCCTCTCACACACGCCACTCGTGTCTCATCCTTGCCACTCTCGCTCGCCAATGCCTTGTCCTTTGCCTCACTTCCAACTCACTCTGCAAACAGTATGGGACTCTACAAAAAAATTATCTTTTTGAGTACCCAGAGCAATGAACGCACAGGTGTTGCAAGGCTGCTCGGCCATCACCGAGTGATCATCAGCTTACCTAACCGTATTGCACGATCCAGAGATCGCTCACCTCAGGCTCTTGGTTCGGACCAAGCCCACCCCATCTTGTTATTCCTGACATACCTGTCACACTTGCCGATGGCACCCACTCGCCAAGACACGAATCTTGGAGAATTGTTGTCCAGCATTGGACAGAAGGGGATTCGAAGCATGGACTCCATACACCACTTTAGTAAAGGACTTGTTAGATTTCGGTGCGCGTACGTAAGTCAGCTGCTGATGCGAGTGATACGCGCGAGAAGCCGGGTTATCGGCGGCAGTAACCGAGATGCGTTTGTGTTAGATTTCGGTGCGCGTACGTAAGTCAGCTGTTACGCTGATAGCGAAGCGAAAGCAACAAGAAGGGATGCGGTTGATTGAGGCTTGGGGGATGCCTAGCAAACGCATGCCCCTCGCCGCTACAATTTCTCGGGTATATATACTACTACAAAGATGTTCTAGAATATTCTACTAAGTACTAAAATTCAACCAACGGAGCAATCTAGAAGATTCTCCAGCTGACTAGTTGGAGCACACAGCTTCCACACAGATCCTCAACAGGACTGGCCGAAGTCGTGGTTAACCGGTGTGAATAAAAATAAACGATTCGCAATGAAGCATCACGATCGCATGGTGATTGCAACTGAATTTTTATCCAAGTACGTTTAATTTACTGTATGATTCGATGGAGATTCTGATCTCGTTTAAATCAGATACAAATCTGACGAGGCGAGCTTTCTCGCAGCCTATCCAGAAGGACAAGAAGGGGTTCCAGCACTTCTTCGGGCAGTAAACAGAGCTCGGGAGGTCAGAGGTGACAGAATATGTCGCAAACGATGATAGTATGTTTCAATAAACTATTCTTTATGTACCATAACTTTATAGTGATTTAACGACTCAACGGTACCTTTTTCATGCCAATAATACACTGAGATCTCGTCGCAGCACGTAAATGACGGCAATCTTTGTGTATTCACCAGTTGTAGATGTAATACACAGAGGTTTAGAAATATATTCTACTGGAAGGACGGACCAGGAGTCCGTTTTCCACTCCAGAACCCATCTCGGAGAGCGCGACGCGTTGTGCACATGATCATACCGCGTGCGAGCCGCTCGCAAACCTCAGCCTCCTGGCCCGAAAAATCGGTCATTCCCAGGGCTTCCAGATGCCGGGAAACGGCCTCTGCGAGCCCCAGGGTTTGCCGGCCGGCACCTTCGGTCTTAATCGGTCATCGAGGTCCACCCTGGGAATGGCGGGGTTCCCCCCTAATATAGGTCGGATCCCAAAGTCCGTACAAAATTTGAGAAAAACTTCGAGCAAAAAAACACGAAAAATGACCGCTTTGCTGAGAAAACGATTTCTGCAACCCAAGAAAGCGTGGGAACATCTGAAAAGTCTGGACAAAAGTTAGATTGTGGACCTCGACGACCGATTAAGACCGAAGGTGCCGGCCGGCAAACCCTGGGCTCGCAGAGGCCATTTCTCAGCATCTGGAAGCCCTGGGAATGACCGATTTTTCTTGACCTCGATGACCGACTAAGACCGGAGATGCCGGTCGGCTGGGCTCGCAGAGGCCGTTTTCCGGCATCTGCAAGCCCTGGGAATGACTGATTTTTCGCTGCAGCGGCGAGCTATCTTCCTCAATGGGCTTCACATTTCTCCGTCCTGAGGCCTCCGGCCAGTCTGTGCCCCTATCCAGTAACAGTGCCCACAGGAAAGATTTTAAATGGTCGAATAACACACACCCCCGATCCGGCAGCTGGGAACCTCGAGCCGTCTAGCGTCACCGTCACTGTGAGGAAGCCAAGAGAAACAGAAGATGCCGACATGCCGAAGCTTTGCCTTGTTTGTTCTGTTCCTTGATGTTCCAGAGAAGCAGAAGATGCCGACATACCGATACTTTGCCTTGTTTATTTAGTTCCTTGATCGTTCCTTGATGCCTGACTGTCACCATCGTCGCCTTGGCTTCACTGTCATCCGGGGCTTCGTGCTGTTCTGCACCTCCTTGGCCCTGCAGGCGGGACGGTCAGGCAGCCTAAGGCAAGCCCATCGGGATGTTCCGTAGCCACGGCCGATACGACGGTTCGACTCTCTCTCTCTCCCTGCACAAGTAAACTGGAGACCGCCCCTCCAAGCGCGGTCTTCGCATCTACTACAGGTGGGTGCATCCCTCCCCTAATTTACCTCTGCAGCCACGACCCCCTACGGAATGCGAATCCACGCTCGTACCTCTGCAGGTAAGTAGTCTTCTAAACGCGTTTCCAGAGCCGTCCGAAACAAATCCAAAAAATGCAAGTGACGTTGCAACTGGAAGGGGCGCCGACACTGGGAGAAATCACTGTGGTTGTCAAAGCTAATGAATTTCATGGGCAAAATCATGAAATTCACAAAAGGTGCATGAAATCTTTCAAAAAGTATGTGACCCAGACGGCGAGGGAAATGGCACTGGCGTCGATGATGACAGTTTTGCAGACTGGGCTGGCCCTGTTCATCAGGCAAAGTTGACGATCAACATGGATTTCCGAGGCGCCACGTCGCCCATACCGATGCAAATTATGTGTGACACGCAGGCAAGTGTGGTGATGCACGTATCTGCCCTATTAACTGGTGACTATTTTAGTTCAAAACCCACGGAACTAAGAATGTGGTGCTACATCCTAAAAAAGAAGAAGAAGAGCAAGCTGCGAAACCTCAAGCGGAGGTGCATACAGAATTACAAGCCGACTTCGATCCCACCGGAGTTTCACTCAATACCTCTTTCACTGTTCTTGGGTTCCTCAGTCATCGGCCACACTCCATCTATAAATCCACTGGGTATGTGTTACATATATTCTACAGTCAACTCCCTAACCCCAGTTTACCTTTACCTTTCTTTCTGTCTTTCAAAAATTTGGACAAAAAGGTTGGACGTCGGCTTCAGTGAAGCTGCCCGCACAATCAAGCATATGTCAGGAAAGGTGCGCCAGCACAATATCAGTGTCACTGGAGGAATCGCTGGTGTTGGACATTCCCCGACTGCCCTCATTAATAGTTATCAACACAACCGTGGAAACACTGAAACGGTAGAAGCACAAGACAACAAGGTAATTATTGTTGCTGCATGATTGAACCCACTCATCATGCATTCATCTAGGTCATGCAGCCCCTCAAAGTATCAAGTCAAATGGGAGAGTCAATCGAACTGAACGGAAATCATACGCTTCGTACAACTCCTCCTCCTACGAAGCGCGGCTTGATCCAATGACAGGCCAAAAAGTCCGACTTCCATCACTTTCTGTCGGCTTCACCTTGGGTACATATTTCTGGAATACCAATTTGGAGGTGGGAGTCCGATAACATAACAAAGATAGATATACACACTCATCCGATGCAGGGTATCCCTGTGCCCCCACCTCGGATCTCTTCTGTCAACCGCCACCAGATATTTATCTGGGTATATGACCCGGAGTGCAAGATACCGATACAGGGATTTGTCGTGGTTCCCTCGTTCTTGGGAAGTTTTTGATGTCATATAATCATATCATTGTATCTGATATCCTTAGGAAGGGACAAATAGAGTGGGATACGTCCTTCAAGATTGACACTCAATCGGGGATTGGTAATCCATTGTTCTGCTATCTTGCTCTACTTACCTGATCTTTCGCCATAGCATCTGAGCTTGAATCGCTCCGGAGGCCGCGTGAAGACTCGTCTCTTTTTGTGGGGATGGTTCCAGTGCCCCGATCAGAGGACAAGCATTTTTCTCCCCAGATCATCCAAAGGAGAATGAAAGGCCTAGCTCTCAGAGGCTGACGCCACAACCCATTGCCAGTATTGGATGGGATGCCACGCATGGTCGGTGGCGAGCTCCGATATATCCAAAGCTAGACAAGCATTTCCGACCCCCTCACCAAGGTAGTTCGGTGGCCTATGTGATCGGTTCGTTTCCAGAGAACTAGAGTATCGGACAAGTTTTGGATATTTCGCTCCTGGTCCAGTATGCACGACAAGGAAGGGTAACTTACAAATTTGTACGATTCATAAATTTCACGACTTTCACGGAGTATAAATCCCTTGCGATAATTTGCGCTGCCCACAAACTCAGAAAACACCGTCGGCCGGCCACTGTGTCATACGAGGTAACGATCGATCCGACCGGCGTGCACCTCGCAGCCGCAAATCACGGGACGCGCTCGTATGCGCTTAGAGGGTCTAAGGCGAAGGTGCTGAAGGATTGCACGAGAGAGTGGAAGGCAGCGCTGAAAACAGGACACACATTGCTGTAGCTGTTGGTTTTTCTGGTGCGCGTAAGAATAAGCTGTTAGGCTTAGAGCAACGAAGAAACACAAGAGGGGTTCCGGTTGACTAAGGCTAGGGCATTGCCTGGCAAACGGATGCCCTCGCCACTAAATTTCTCGGGTATATATACTACTACCAAGATGTTCTAGAATATTCTACAAAGCACTAAAGTTTGACCAAGGAAAAACATGGAGCAATCTGGAAGATTCTCCAGCTGGCTAGTTGGAGCACACAGCTTCCACACAGATTCTCTACAGTAGCAATTTGTATGAGTGAAACGCAATTGGGAGCGTGAGGGCTTGAAACGGAGAAACCCCGACCTAATGGAAATAATTTTGCCATTGATTGCGATAAAGGGCAATTTTGAACGCTGACACAGCCCTTCTCCCTCGATTCTCTTTTTCGTTAGAGCCGTTGCACAACTTAGGCGCGGCGTTTTTTTTTTTTTTTTTTTTTTGTAAGTTTTCACGAGAACAGCGATTGCGGGATCATTTCTCAACCATTTTCTCTGGAAATCGGCTCATTCGATTCGCACAGAAGGGACGGAGGGCCTCATGTCCTAGGATTTTTTACAGGCACCGAAGATATCCTTTTTAGGATACATTCCCGTGTTTTTAAGTGGTTGAGCGGAGAACATGTCCCATGGGACCTATTTTGTTCCGATTGACCTAGATTTTTGTTATGGTGGACTTGGACATATTCTGGTTCGTCGAGGTACTCGGAAGCTCATGTGTTTACTGTAACAACAAGTAGACGAAATACTAGTAATAGAATTGATAGTGAACTCGCAAAATACATAGGGTTTATATAGACTACAGTAAAGCTAGATTTGTCCAGGCGTTAAGTCCATAATGCACGGGTAGAGCATACTAGACTGTAAGTCCTCGAAGTACGGATACAGTCCCGAACCTAAGATCCGTGCCGTGATCCGACCGTGTATACATCCAACATTTACCGCCCACGCCGCATTGAACTAACTGGTGGCAGAAATGGTGTCAATAGAAGCCCACTTTGATGACGCAGGCACATGGCGAGTGGTCGAGACGGAGAGCGGTCTGAAGGAGGGAGACATCGTCAGAGCACGGTGGATAAAAGCCATAGAACGACGAGAGCCTGGCCAGCGAGTTGCACATCTCAAGCCTTGAATTTGCGTCGCTTGACGCTGCTAACCATGCCATCGACCATGGTATTTACATCCAGGGACAGCATGCTAGGATCCGCAAGTCAGAGGAGGAGGCGCGCCGTTGCGCCAAGTGTCAGAAGTACGACGGGCATCTCGCCCACGCATGCAAGTCAAGTGTCGATGTCTGCGGACGCTGCGCTACTAATCATCGCACTGGAGAATGCTCGGTCACCGACTCGGGCACTTCAGCTGCTCGAACTGCAGAGTGAGTGGGCATGGAGTAGTGGAACGCTGATGCCCAGTATTCCAGCAGGAGCAACAACGCCGCAGATCTAGAGATCCAACCGCGGGCTACCGTTACTTCCCGACGACGGACCCACGGACATGGGCATCCATGGGCAGCAATGTTATGTGGGGTGCTGAGCAGCAGCAGCAGCCACGAGAGGGCGGTAATACAAGGAAGGGGACGTCTCGTGGGTGGACAAGCAGGACAGGGGGGAGGAGGTGCACCGGTGGACAGCGGTTGGGAAGGTAGAAGGAATCGTGCAGCTGCACAGGGAAGTAACACGTGGGCTGCCGATGGCCTCCATCAGGAAAAAAAGATTTGTCTAGGTGTGAGTCTATCCTTACGTTAATTGACTCACAAATATCCTAATTATTTTGTGTGTAGCTACCGGATTCACCTTTCCCCCGGGTCGCGGCGCAAGTCAGGTCGCTCCGTTCTTCGAAGCAAAAGCACACGGGCGCCGAGCCCCCCAGCCGCCTCTCCCTCCACCTCTGTCTCCACGGAGATGTACCACCGGGAGGACTCTCCACCAATAGAACCCCCCGCACTGGAGGATTCCCGCTTGTACTACTTTGCGCGCGGCATCCTCGTCGAGTCGCCGCCCAACTCGCCGCCGCCGCTCGTCAAAGCCTATCCTGCCGCCGCGCCAATTACGAGTGCTTATGTAATAAGTGATCGTTCTTTTAGCAAACGAGATGAGGTTTTTGAGAGCACCTCGAATGGTCAGTGACATCTTGATGAACAACACTCAATAGTGGCTGTGTTGAAATGAATTTAGTGGCTGAGCATAAGATTCATTAGGTTTTTTCTAATGGTTTTAGGGCTTCTGTTTGAACGCCGGTCCTCTGTTTCTATAAGGTACCAAGTTCAAGTCCCGGTGTCCGCATTCTTTTTCATTGTGCCTCGATCCGTGGGTCAACTCAGGTGACGTTCAGCACAACAACCTTGTTCCACGAGAATCGCCGGCTTGCCGGCGCGGAGACAGGCTTGCTCCGAACCTAGGTGGACGCCTAGCCTCCGCTCCGCCTGTGTGCAGCGTGATTCGGGCCTAGGTTAGGTTAGGTGACCGGCCGTCACCGTCACCTATACCCAATAGGTTCAGTTCATGACCCCCCGTCACCCGTCACCTGAACTTACGGTCGAAATGGTACAGTACCAAATTGGGTTTTTTGGCTTAGAAATGGAAACATGGTTTTCTGGAAGACCCTTTTTATTCACTCCCCCTACAACATAACCTTGCTGTGAAGTTTCGACATTCCATTCCGAGTACAAAAACAGGATAACATCGTCACCCTCATTATCATCTGGGATGAGATTTTCGCTGTAGATTTTTCAGCCGAGCCGCATAGCGGCTCAAGCGGACAAAGTGGTCGGTCCGCGCTCCAGAATCTTCTCCGTGAGTTACAGGGGTTCTGGGAACGATGATTACCTCAATATAGGTCGGATCCGGAAAATCGGCCTCAATCTGACTTTTGGCAAATTATTTCTATATTTGGCTCCAACTTCGAAAGTGAGCGTTTCCACTGCACCTACCTCCTATCAGTCTTGATTGTTGCGTCTTGAAGTTCTCGAACACGACTGGCTGGGCAATATCTGGCCTGCTAAGTTGCGTTTCAATAATGCTCTTCGTATCGACGATCCCGACAGCGACGTCGAACCTTGGGCGGCGATACCTCGGATGTTCACCGGCCCTCTTAACTGGGCCTATGTCATTCGAACCCCCCCCTCCCCCAGGACATGATGTGGTCGTTGCTCCTGCTATACAAGACTCCCCATGTTTATCCCGGCGCCCCTTCCAACATGTTGTACCCCATGGGTGTCCGCATGCAAGATTACATCGAGAAATGCAACCTGCGTGGATTAGGCAATTGGGACGGGTACGTTTCTCTGATTACCTGATTGGCACCTTTATGCTACTCTCCGTACTCCAATAATATTGTGATCTTTGCTTGCGGTAGTTCGAAGTTGATTACATGCATACTCTGAGCATCCAGGAATATTTCTGGATTGTTTAGCCAGGCGGTGGCAGCCGAGGCTTTCGGACGAAAATAGGTGGCCAATCAAACCATTTTTCACACGTTAATTTCTTGATAAATTTCCAAGATGTTGTCGGAATCTTACTTAACCAGCTCACGAAAAGGCGTCGATTGCTGTTTTTTTTCATATTTTTAGCTATCTATTTAGACATTTCTCAATATTTTGGGGTCCGATCATCGATTTTTGAGAATTTGGACATTGTGCTCGTGCCAATCTCTCCATTTACGTGTAAAATCACTGTCCGACTGTAGTTTACTGATGTTATTCTATGGAGTTACAGTCTGACTACGGGAAACTACATACTGGATATGTACTGCTCGCCAGTGGTTCCTTCGCCTTCGAGCTCCGCTTGGTCACAAAGCTCCCACTCGTCCAAATCACTATCCGTGGTGGACCAGTCAACATCGGTCGCCTCATTGACGTTCACATCCTCAACCTCGGCCTCCCGCTCATCCAAATCACTGTCCGTGGACCCCGAGAATGTCCTCTCACTATCAACCTCGGCCTCGGCCTCAGCGCCAGAGCCAAAAAACTGAGGGAAGCGCACACGGAGGCATGGAATCATGCGAAATGGAGAGGGTGAGCGCGTGGTCGATGTCGATGTCGACGGCCTGGGTATCGGCTGTGGGATGAAGACGCGCAAAGGTGGGGTTCCGGGGAGCGCAATGCAGCCATCGGCTGCGTCACAGATCCTCTGCTCCTCCGCCTTGAGATGGGCGGTTCGCTCCTCCAACGTGGGGTGACGGAAAACGGCCCGCTGTGGGGAGATCTCGACCCTGGCTTGGGACGGCGGAGATGATGAGGAGCGCGAGGGTGGCAGCACGGGAAGGAATGGCGCTGTGTAGTGCGGCCAGGGGGTGGGTGATTGGCTAAGTATTTCTAACAACATATTAGGAGGAGTGGGTGTGCTGAAATGGTATTTTTCCAAGACATCTTGGCGTTCGTCTTGTTGTCGGTCCGGAGTCTATTTGTGGTCATGCAACACAAGAACGGAGCGATGCCCGGGTATGTACTCACCATCCACTGCCTCGGAGATCCGACATACAGCATTTGCGCCCAGATAGGTTCCTGCAATAGGTAATAGGTTCGTTCATGTAAGTTGCTGGAAAATGGCACCTTGTAGGCCTGACGTCGACTGCCCCAATAGTATGAGCTTAGCCTGGTAAGCATCGTCCAAGTGGAGGTGGCACTGGGTCGGGTTTGAGAGGAGCTGAAACCAACCGAGTAGAGGGCAACCTTGGTGCGAGGTGACTGGCAAGAGCAGAAAGACCCACGAACACAGGAAGGAGTTGGGGTTGGTTGGTAGCCGCACAAAGCGCTGTCCGGAAAAGGTTATTCCCTTGTGAAATATGGTGTCGGAGCTATCTGCCGTTATCGGCCTTTCGGCAGATAACGTTATTGACCCGAGCCCAACGGTGCGCCTGGAGGGTTATAAGGGGTTAAGCAGGCTTACAGACTTACTGTATATGTACAGTTGTGGACAAACAAAGTCCACCAAAATGAAAGTCGAGTTTTTTAGCCGAGATGAATGTTCCAATCGATAGATCTCGTCGAGAGCTCTCGATTGCGCTATAAATTAAGTAATTCTGTCGAGCCGTTCCTCCGGAAAAGGGCATTTAGTATCCAGGAGGGTCCAAAATTTTGGCGGCCCCTTAAATATCGTGGGAAAAATATGAAAAATAGCGCAATCGACGCGGCTCGTTGAGCTGCATCTGAATCTGTAAGAAAGCCAATATTTTATCAAGTGATTCTTGCGCAATAAAATGTTCTTTCTTCGATCAAATGTCACGATTTTATGATCTGTTTGATGATTATAATCGTTCAAATGTTGTCACACATTACGACCAGTATCCGTACGGTTCTAGGGAGCTGCGATACCAATCTTGGACACTTGCATCTCCCCGTTGCCTACACGGTTTCACATTACTCCAGCTCCAGCAAGGACTCTGTCTACTTCAATATTCGATTTGTAGTCGTGATCTCTACTCCCAACGAGGAAGGTGAAGAGGAGGAGGAGAGTGCACAGAAAGATGAAGATGACGGCGGGAAGGGTAAGGCTGAGGAGGAAGCCACCGATGAGGACGACAAGACTTAACTAGCTACCGCTTTATTATACCCCATTCCGATTTCTTCCTACCTACTACTGTTCCGACGATGAATGCTATGCCCTATTTATTCAGCTCTGTGATTTCTTGATCCCTACTACAAGTCTGACAATGTAAACGTAGCTTCAACTTTAAATTTAACGCAATGCTTACAAAAATTCCACTGCGCAACGTCACGATTCCTGTAGACTGTTAGTCCGCACATTTCTAGGGACTCCTCCGCATTCAAGTAGTCTTCTCTAATATTTTTAGATTATTCCACTGTCCCATTCCAAGCTGGGACATCCCGACTTTTTGTTTGTCCTTTATTTGGTTGCGGCTGACAAGGCAGAAAGGTGGGTGTATTCTGCCCTTCCCGCCGGCTACTATTTTGGTACACACATTTCTATGAACTCCTCTGCATCTAAGGAGTCTTCTCGAATACTTTCAGATTGTTCCACTGGCCCATTCCAAGCTGGGATATCCCGACTTTTTGTTTGTGAAAGATCTCCAGAATGTAGGGTTGGAATAGACCAATACGTGAGAGTGGTGGGAGAGAAGTGCTATAACAGAGCGAGCAAAGATGAAATGGTTTGGAGAGATCTAGGCTTGCTGATGAAGAATTTCATCGATTATGGCATCGGAGATCTCGTTGGGGAAAAATAATAAAGGATCTGGCATGGTAGAAAGCGAGAAAGAGAAATGAATAGGGGATGTAAGACCATCTTAGGGGTTGCTATCAAACATTACCAAACACTCATAAGCGCGAGTTTTTGCCGGGCTCCGCCACGGCCCCCACCCAAGTGTATCATCGCGAGCTGCCGCGGATCAACACGGCAGTGTCGGTGTTGTTGATTAGTAAAGGCGGGGAGGGCTAGATTAGCGGAAGAAGTAGATTAGGATTGCAATAGCACTGTTAGTTAGAAGGCTGCTTTAGAGCAATCAGATGCTCTAGCAGGATTTTACAGTGAGCTTGTATACTACAAAATGTATCTAGAATATTCTACGTGTATCTACAGTCAAAGCTGTCTTAACCCATAGCCCTCGGTGGACACCAAAAGGTATGGGTTATCACAGCGTATGGGGTACCACAGAGGCTTACATAAACTTCGCGAAAAAAAATTGTAAAAATTCCAAATAAATTCGCAGATGTTTCTAGCCTACTTCCGCCCAAAGTAATCAGTAATAGAGGTGGAAGTAAGCTGCTGGGTTTGCTCCCATTGAGTTTCACGCCCAAATGTGGCCAAACAAACCTCGAGTTTGCGGGCAAACGGCCCATCCACATCCGCGAGGTACCTAGACAACGTCGAAATGGCCTGGAGAGCCTCCTTTCGGGTCGGCTTTGGGTCTCCCGCCGAATCTGCAAGGTCATCATCGCCACCATTTATTTCCCTGTTCTCCCGTTCGATGTGCATTTTTCGGACTGCTTCGAAAATCTCCTCGTCCGTAGCATCTTCGAGGACCTGCTCCTCGGGCATGTCGACAAGGGCCGAAATATCGAGCCGGTTTCCCTTCTGGAGAGCGCCGCGGTTCTGGAGCTGGTCCAAGACCTTGGACAAATCATCCTCGGCCTCCTCCTGGAGCTCGGCAAGGATGGCAGCGGCGGTGGCGTCGGTGGGAAGAATGCCAGATTTTACCCAGCAGTTGGCGACAGTCTGTGGGGAAACATCATGCCATGCAAGATCGGCCAGGCGCATGGCCTCGAGCTGGTTGATGTCATAAATCTTGGCCGGCGGGATATCCTGGTCGTAACGGTCGAGGGCACGCTGCATAAAATAGCGTTGGTAATGAGACTTGAAGCAGCGAATGATTCCGGCGTCCATTGGCTGTACGTGTGCAGTAAGATTCGGTGCAAAGTTTTCGACACGGACATTCGTGAGATTGTCGGGTGCGTCGTGGCCCTTGAAATTGTCCTGGAGAAGAAGGATGTGTCGCCTGGCCAGCCGCATGTTCTTGTCGATGTTTCCGAGCCACTCCCGATAGAGGGCAGTCGTCATCCATGCCTTGGCATTGTTGCGATACAAAAAACCCAATTGGGCACCGGTTTTCCTGTTGAACGCACGGGGACGCTCGGCTTTACCAATGACAAATGGAGGCAGCTTCTCGGAGCCGTCCGCATTTGTGGTAAGGGCGTAAGTGATGCGTTTCTTCACACCTTTGACGCCGGACATTTGACGGTCCATGAGACCACGATCCGGGGGCATCCTGTCAAAAATCATGATCAGCAGAGGCCACAATTGAGGGTGAAAAACAAAGCACTGACGCCCAAAAGAGGCCAGTTTCATCCATGTTAAAAATGTCGCGCAGTTCGTAACCCTCGTGGAAAATGATCTCCTGAATGCGCTTCCTGTCCGCCTCAATATCAGCAGGGTTCGCTGAATCAGCTTCACCATGTCTTTTAAATTCCTTCAATCCACACCGCTTTTTCAAAGAAGCCAGCCATCCATCACTGAGTGCGAGCCTCTCACCCTCGGGGATCCCGACCAGATCAGCAAAGCGCCTCCATTTTTCACGGATAATTTCGCCGCTGAGATGGACACGATCCCGCATAGCCTTCGTGATCCAGAGTTCGAGCATGTCATCCACCTCCGGGTGTTCCACCTGCTTCACATGCTTTGCATTGCCGTGTTTCCCGTGCTGCTCTACCTCGGCCCATTGCGCCCGCCACTTTTTCTCATCCTTCAGCCACGAAGAAATGAGAGGTTGCTTGATGCAAAGATTGGGGTAAATGGGGGCAAAGTGCTGCGCGGTCTTGACTTGGCTCGGCTTTGGCTGTGCGTGATGCCAATCCAGAATCTCGATTCGCTGACTCAACGTCGCGTTCTCCTTTTGCGTAAAGACAGGCTCGACATCGGCTTTTTTCCCAGTCCTAACGAAATCCTTACGTTCCTCCGGCCCTAACGTGAGAACATTAAATCCAGGAGAAGTCGCTGGAAAAGGAATCACGCACTTTTGCGCTTCTTCGATACTTTATCTGCAACCTTCTCGGCAACCTCTCCAGCAAGTGCCTTCAATCTCTCCACCAGCCCAATTTCTTTCGTATCGAGACGTGAGAGACCGCGTTCATAATCCGAAGCCCGCTCGAGCTTCTCAATGACTGCATCTTCCTCCACTTGATTGGCATCATTATCAAGCCAAGCTTCCTCGTCGGCGGTAAGGCGGTCCTTTGGGTCGTCCTTCTTCAGACGGTCTATAAGGGCATCTCGACGTTTCTTAACAGTTTCCTTGAGGACAGAAAGCCCTTTTTTCAATACAGCGAGCGACGAGTGAGGCGACATAATGATTTGCGGGCAAATCCCTCCGGAGACAAATATTTGTCAATATGTGTCAACGTCCCTGATGGGGGTAAGTTATGGGTTTTTGTCGTCGAAAATGTATGGATTATGGGGTTACACAGAGTTATGGGTTTTAATTGAGAACCACCTCGGTGGACCCCAAAAAGGTATGGGATATAACAGATTATGGGTTATGACAGCTCATCAGGAAAAAAGACTTGTCTAGGTAGCGCTGGTAGCGCTACGGTAGCGCTACGGTAGCGCTACCAGTGCTACGATGACAAGTCTTTTTTCCTGATGCTATGGGTTAAGACAGCTTCGACTGTATACGACTAATATACTGAGTTTTCTCAACCGAGGCAATGCTTGTAGGCTTTCCTGAAAGGCATGTTGTTGTCACTTACTATTTATGAAGCTCGTTGAATAAGTTCTACCTTACTGGGTCCGTTCCGGCCTCCGGCCCTCCGGCCCTTTCCCACGATGGATTCTTTTGTCATCTGTTCTTCTTCCAAGGACTCCCTGGAAACGTTCCACCCCTCCGCACTTCTTCGGGGCACCTCTGTGTGCTTCCAGGTATTGCGAGGAATGTTCCCACGCCTCCGGTACCTCCGGCACCTCCGGCTATTTCCCACGCTGGAGCACTCTGCCATTTGGTTCGCTTCCTTCCGCCTTTTCATGCAGGCTTCCCGTCAGCAATTCCACCACTCCCCGACACTCCTGACATGTTCTCGGGCCTCCGGTCCGGTCCCGACCTCCGGCCCTCCGAACCTTCCCACGGTTGTCTATGTGTTCGCTGCATGCAGGTTTGGATCATATTATATCCTCTGGCTCTTTCCTGCAGTGGCCATCTGTTCGAACACTTCACCACCTTCCATCCTCTCACGTCATCTCCGTGGCTGCGCCTCCGGTTCCGATCGGACCTCCGGTACCTCCGGCCCTCCGGACGTTTCCCACGGTTGTCCCTGTGTCCGCTGCCAAGCGGGTTTGCGTCATATTATATTACTACGTGTTTCCCTTTTATCCGTCTTCTTCCTTATTGTCTCTTACTAATCTTTCCCATGCATTTCCTTTTTGGTACACTACTTATTGTTACGTCCCCGAGTCTTCTGACTTATCCATTTTGGGTATTACAATAGAGGACTTATCTATATAATCCCAGTAGATTACATTCTGTACTCTATCTGGAAAATTAACGTTATTCCATGGCTTCCTTCATGGACTGAGTCTTCCTTTAATTCCATCCTCATCCCGGTGTCTTCTCGACACCTCCGGATCTTGTTTTGTCTTTGTTATTCTTCGCTCCAGTCGTCCGGTTCCTGGCTTAGGCCCTTTCCGGTTTCCGGCCGACTTCCTTCTACTTCATCGGGTGCCTCTCCGGTTCCCTTGCGGGCATCCTCCGAGTCTCCCACACTGTCACAGATCAGCCCCGGTTCCCACGCCCTCCTTCCGGACCGCTTCCGGTCACTCGGGTCCCGTCCGGGACGTGTACCGCTTCTGCAAAGTCTGTTACATTGTGTTGGGCTCCAACGGAGCCTGTCCGCTTCCACCAGCTTTCCTCCGGTTGCTTCCGGCATCTGCCGAATCACTCTGCACCCCTTCCGGTACCTGTCCGGCTCCGTCCGGGGTCACGTGGTTGCCTCCGGAGTCTTCTATTCCCATTTCTCTTCCGTCTAGTCTCGGCTCGATAGTCAGACAGTTCGCTCACCCTTCCGAGCTGTGGTGTTGCGAGAACAGCCGACAGGAGAACCCCCGGTCTTCTTCCGGATGCTCCGGACTTGCGTCCACATCCGGAGATCCCGGAGGTCTCTCTTTCCCCTTTTGGCTCGGGATATAACAGACCTATGCTGCAGGAAATTGCAGCGCAGGCTGCCGAGAAGGAGCCGGTGTCAGCGACGGGCGGTTTGCCCGTGTTGCCCTTAGGACACTGGGATTATTTAATACGCCGGTACAAGCCGAAGAAGGAGTCGGTGGACTACCCGAGGAGGTTTCTTTTCGACCCTGACACGGGTCGAAAGATGGAAATATTTAAATTCCCTGTAGACGGGGAGGAAGGATGGACCCGCGATACCTCTGTCGAGGTTTAAATCGCTGTTTATCTATCATCGTCGGGACGACGATCCTAGGAGGGGGGTAATGTCACGCTTCGACGCGTTCCAACGCCGCACGTGACCACGTGCATCCCCGACGTACCCGACGGTGTTTTCCTTTATTATTCCACGTGACCGCGTACCACACGTGAAGGACCCATGACGGCACAACACGCTGGATCACGCAACAAGGTGTCGATCAATAAGCGCAACGCGACAACGGGTTATTGTACACGAACAATACGGACGATGGACACACATAATTAATGAATGATCTGTTTCAGTAGTATACACGACCTTAAGTCGTTATTGTAGTTAGTAAATATAGCGACCTCTAAACAGTATAAATACAGCAGATAGTCGCTTGTATTCCTTAGACCTTTTATTAAGTTCTTCTACCGCTCCTCTTACCCTCCACCCCCCAATCCTTGGTTGCACTGCGCACCTTGGACGGAGACCGAGCCTTAGTTGTGACATAATAAAAAGTCTACCCTTCATACCTTCCCACTGCCCCTATCCTTTCCCTTTCCTCCCCACTTTACTTCTTACCCTTTCTGCGCGTCGTGCGCAGCCGCTTTCATCAAGACCCATTTACCCTTTCCGACCTCTACCCGCCCGCAACGGTTAATCGTGCGATCGACATAGTACGTGGTGAACCGGAAGTCGGCAGGATTGCCGAGAAGAACCGAGGACGCGCCCAGGACCGGGCGGACCGCTTCCTTGCGGAACACAGCAAGGAGGTACTGGCCGAAACGGCTAGGAAGCTTCGTGCGGCAGGGATTATGCCGCCGAAAGAGGAGAAAGCCACGGAGGAAGTCGTCGAAGACGATACCGAGGCGGAGATGGCGGCGTTTGCCGCGAGAGCACGAGCGGCGGGACCCGTGCCGCAGGAAATTGCAGCGCAGGCTGCCGAGGAGGAGCCGGTGTCGGCGACGGGTGGTTTGCCCGTGTTGCCTTTGGGACACTGGGATTATTTAATACGCCGGTATAAGCCGAAGAAGGAGTCGGTGGACTACCCGAGGAGGTTCCTTTTCGACCCTGAGACGGGCCGGAAAGTGGAAATATTTAAATTCCCCGTGGATGGGGATGAAGGATGGACCCGCGATACCTCTGTCGAGGTTTAAATCGCTTTTATCTATCATCGTCGGGACGACGATCCTAGGAGGGGGGTAATGTCACGCTTCGACGCGTTCCAACGCCGCACGTGACCACGTGCATCCCCGACGTACCCGACGGTGTATCCTTATTTATTCCACGTGACCGCGAACCACACGTGAGGGACCCATGACGTCACAACACGACGACACAACAAGGTGATCGACGCCTTACGACGACGGGTTATTGTACACGAACAATACGGACGATGGACACACATAATTAATGAATGATCTGTTTCAGTAGCATACACGACCTAAAGTCGTTATTGTAGTCAGTAAATATAGCGACCTCTAAACAGTATAAATACAGTAGATAGTCGCTTGTATTCTTTAGACTTTTTATTCAGTTCTTCTACCGCTCCTCTTACCCTCCACACCCCAATCCTTGGTCGCACTGCGCGCCTTGGACGGAGACCGAGCTTTAGTTGTGACACGTACCTTCTATCTCTGGCTGGGCGATTTCAATCGACATAGTCCGATGTGGGACGAAGATAGGAATTGGCACCTTTTCACGAACCAAGCAGAAAATGCGGTGCACTTACTGCTTCAGCTGCTGGGGAGGTACGACATGGGTATGCCCCTGCCCAAGGGCATTGCAACTCTGAGAGCAAAGGGGACCGGGAACGAGACTCGCCCTGACAATGTCTTCTGCAGTCGTGACTTCCTCGATCATTTTGTTTCGTGCAATGCATACCCCACTCGCGTTCCGGGCACCACTGACCACTACCCGATCATTAGCGAGATTGATTTGGTCATGCCGGTGAAGGATGTGGAAGAGCGATGGAACTGGAGGGGCGGGGATTGGCCGGAGTGGGTGAAGGAGCTGGCAGGGGAACTGGAGGCGTTGGGTGAGGTGGATGGATATGCGAGTTTGGAGGAGGTCATGGAAGCGCTGGGGAAATTGGATGCGGCGGTGTGGAAGTGCGTGCGCAAGCATATCCCAACTGCGAAAATCAGCCCACATTCCAAGCGGTGGTGGAAGGCGGAATTTACCCAACGCAAGAAGGAACGCGATAGGTTGGCGAGACGCGCGACGTCCCGGAGAGCCCTGTCCATGAGGAATATCGTCGCGCACGCAACGATTTTTCGGCAATGCTGAAGAAGGCGCGGGAGACACACTGGCTAGAGTGGCTGGAGGAGATAGATGAGGAGGATGTATGGACGGCAGGACAGATGATGAAGGGGGCATCTTCTGATGGGGGACAGACGCGGGTGCCGGACCTGAAGAGGAAGGGTCCAAGGGGGGTGGAGATAGCGGCAACAAATGAGGTGAAGAGTGCGTGGATGGTGGAGGAGTTTTACCCGGGGAGAGGTGCGGGGGCAACCGACCCTCCGGAAGACACGGAGTATCCCAACCCGCTGTGGACGTACGAGGCGCTGACAGAGCAGCAGCTCCATCAGGTTATACAGAAGATGAAACCGTGGAAGGGCACTCGGTCGGGCACCTTTCCAAATTGCGTCTACAAGTTCGGCGCCAGTCTCTTGGTCCCGAGGTTACAGAAGATTTTCCGCGCACTAGACATCTACCAACACGAGCCCCCGGACTGGCAACGCACCGAGACCATTGTAGCCCGGAAGCCTGGCAAACCCGATTACTCCTTGGTCAACGCTCACAGGCCGATAATCCTGTCGCACGGCCATGCGCGTCTACGTAATGCGGGGAAGACACTTCAAGTAGCGACAAATGCGGCATTTTACAGAATGCTGCCACCGAATCACTACGGGGGAAGACCGGGGAGGACAGGAGTGGACATGGTTCAAGGGTTGGTGAAGAAGGTGAAGCATGCGTGGAGGAATGGGAAGGTGGCGACGCTGTTGTTGCGTGACGTGAAAGGGGCGTTCCCAAGCGCAATGCTATCACGCGTCGTGCACAATATGAGGATGGCGGGGGTCCCTCGCGAGCACGCTGACTGGATGTTGCGCAGGTTCACGGGAAGAACCACATGGCTGCTCTTTGATGACTATGCCTCTGAACCCTTCGACATTGTGGATGGACTTGACCAGGGCGACCCACACTCTGTCATCTGTTACCTCTTCTACAACTCTCCGCTGGCTCGCGTTGAACCGAACTCTGGCATCTACATTGACGACTTCCACATGCTAGCGATAGGGAACACTCTGAACGAGACAAGTCGGGCGATCGTGGATGCGGTGACGAGGGAGGGAGGTGTGAACGAGTGGGGGGTATCGCACAACAGTGTATTCGGCGCAGCGAAGGACCAGGTGTGCCACTTCTCGACACGCAAGCGGAAAGAAGTGCAGCCTTTTGGTCAGCGAAGCAAGTGGGTACCGGAGAGACGCCCGAACCTCGTCATTGACGGGGTGGTGGTGAAGCCCTCCAAGGCCGTGAAGCTGGTGGGCATCTGGCTGGACGAGGGTCTGACTTTCCGGGACCAGGGAGCGGCGGTATTGGCGAAGGGGCATGAGTGGTTGGTGAAGTTTCGTCGCCTTGCGCACGTGTCCGGGGGGATGGGAGCGGCGTATGTACGGCGACTCTACCTGGCCATATGCGTCCGCATGCTATACGGTGCGGAGATTTTTCTAGCCCCAACGCGTCAGCGCATACGAGGAGCAAATCGGAAGAAGGATACACGCACTCTAGTCAAGAAACTTGGATCCATCCAGCTACGTGCAGCCAGGCTCATGGTAGGGGGTATGTTCTCCTCGCCAGGGGATCTGCTCGACGCGCACGCCGATCTCCCTCCCATACACCTCGCCATCGACAGACATCTCCAGAAAGCCGCGCTACGCTATGCGACTCTTCCAGTGACGCATCCCCTTTACACAGAGATACGGGACGTCGAGCGGCGAGGCCATGTCAAGAAGCACCCTTCTCCGCTCCATTTCCTCATGAATTCCCACATGGATGTCTCGCAGACGACGGTGGAAAAGATCCCGGCAGTACGACAACGGGCGGAATGGGTGGCGCCGGTGGATGTGCGCGTGGCTGCCTCCAAGGAGGAAGCCAAGGAGTTGGCGCTTGGGGAATCCACGAGAGTGACGCTGTTTTCGGAGGATTCCCAGCTTATTTTCGTCAATGGTTTGTTTGAGAAATTTAAATTTGTGGTTGTCGTGGTGTATAGACATGTTCGAATCACGGCCCGCAATGTTCAAAGACCCAATAGTTAAGTTCGAACGGGTGAACTTGCCGGATTTCAGTACCCGCGGTGGTTTGTTCCGTTTTCGTATCTCCAGGTTTTCGGATTCCCAACCAGTTGTATCATTGCGAGCGTCATTGGCATCGCCATTTATCCTCAATTGTGAATGTGAATACTCAATGTCTGAATGTAAATATTGATTCTCTGCTTTGGTGTCCGTGTGGGTTGTATTCACTTGCATGTTGCTGTTGTTTGAATTCGGTTCATTTGACACCTCAATTTCTCCCATATCCACGTCTAACCGCCGGTTAGTACCTTCCACAATATTGATGGATCTGCTCTCCATCTGAACATTCACCAAAGTATTTGGAACAACACTTGTCAGTGAGTGTTTGGTTGGAGACAAAATATCGGGGGAGGTACTTGTGTGTTGCTCTTCGCCTTGCTCTGTAACAGCCAGAGCAACAGAACCGTTACAGGAGGGGCCACTCAATTGGTAGCCAGGGATAGGCCCCTGGGTACCCTGACTCCTGCTGATTTCGTATTCTGAACTCGCAGCCGGCAGCAGCTTCACCTCCATTCTTTGAAGCCAGGTCATTCTTGACTCGGATGGTTGAGTTCCGCTCGTCATCTTGGCCATACCAGACCGCTCCTGCTGAGCAATGTTCACCGTCCGTATTTATCTTATGTGCGTTACCTATGAAGACGGTTACGTGTGATATTTCCGCTTCGCCATCGATCGGTTCCAGCTGGTTTGCGGGTGAGTCATGTGTCTCATCGCAGAAAATGCGATAGCCTTCTTCCAGTGACGTCTTCAGTCAAAAATCACCACCTCCTTTTCTGTGATTGCTCGGGAATTCATTTCCCGCTCCTCCGCCGTTAGTTCCGGATTGGGCTGATTTGTTTCTCGGCGTGGATCCCATTTCTCATTGAGGCAATCAATTATTTTAATTGCTTCTTCCTGGCATTTGTACGGTGAGTTGCAACCCTGGAGTCTATCGCTTTTGCAGGAGTTACATGCACAGTTTCGACGCCGGCTATGCCGGTAGTAATTTCTCTGGATGAGTTTGAGTACGTCACCCACAGTTCGTACTGCATGGCGTTTCCTCAGACACCTTGCACAGTCCGTGTTGTTGTGTCTCGTCAAGTCTTTCTTTGCCCCAATGTGGAACCATACGGGGAGTATCTCTTTGACATCCTTGGATAGAGCCAGTGCGTCGAATTTAAGTTGGAATTTTCCTGCTGTCCTAAACATCTGTTTCAGTGGTCTCGGAAGCTTCGTTTGGAGAGGCGACCAGGTTTGAATAAAAGGATTGATCCTTGCTTCCTTGTCTACGACAGGATTTAAAGGTACCTGCTTCCGGAAGCTTTGGTCTGCCAGTGAGCACCATTTGGCTCTATTTTCCCCTTCTGGAGGTAAGTCTGGAGCGTCTTAATTTTGATTGCTTCATTGCGGTCTTTCACAGACAGAAGGTTCTTTCCTCCTTCCTCGACGGGGAGTAACAGTATCTCCTTGTTTATAGGTGCGACTGCTCGCCCTTCCCACATGAAGGTTTTGATCCGTTTGTCAAGATATTCCTCGATCTCTCGCGGCATTCCTTGTACCGCAGTCAGGTACTGTGTCATGCCTCCGACCACCATCTGGACGATCTTCTTGCGTCCCTCCATTGTCGGGTAGGATTTTTCCCAGTGTGCAAGGCTTCGTTCAATCTTTTCTATGGTAGGCACCCAGATTGCCGCTTGATTTGTTTCGTTTCCTTGCCAGCTACCCAGAATGCGTACAGCCGTCCCGTCTTTGGTTATATCTATATGTTGCGGGAGCTCCGGGTGATCCGGGTGCAGTTTCCGCTGTTGGATAACATGGTTACGGTAAGCTATTGGCCCGATTGGAATGATCTGTGTCTTTCCCTTATTGAACTTGGCCCCAGATGCTTTACACCATGTGCTAAGAATTTCCTCCAAGTCATCGAATTTATCCTCCTCAGAGAGGCACACTGTTGTGTCATCCGCAAATAGAGCAGTTATAATCCTTTCGGTATGTCCCGGGCATTTAAAGCCCTTTAGGTCCGACGAGCGTATCATTTGAGCTAGTGGTTCGATCGCCAGGTTGAAGAGCAGGCACGATATAGGATCACCTTGACGTACTCCCCTAGTGACTCGGTAACGTGAGCTTTTCTCTCCGTTTATGACTACTGACGTATATGCGTGCTCGTACAGGGTTCTGATTATGTTAGTGAAGTGGTTCGGGAAATTAGTCCGCTCCATAGTTGACCACAGGTATTTGTGTAGAATTTTGTCGTAAGCTTTCTCTTGGTCAAGTGCTATTACTGCACCCCCTGCTGACTCATGTTCAGCATAATTGATGATCGTTTCTATGAGTTTTACTTGGTCAAAGATACTTCGGCCAGGAATAAACCCAGCTTGGTCTTTGTGAATTATCGAGGGAACAGTCTCTACTAACTTGATTGACAGTGCCTTTGTGAAGATTTTATAATCCGCGTTTAGCAAGGTTATAGGGCGGTAATTCGAGACATTGCGTTTGTCAACGGAAACGGTTGGAGCCTTAAAATCTACTGGAAGCTACCGGGCTTTAACGGGGCTGCTACTGGGTTCTCCCACCAGGGGGACCTGTCTACCCAGCTACCCTGACTACTGGCGCTACCGGGCGCTACCCAGACATGTGGTTTTTTCCTGATCAGTGGACCATCACACTTGCTGTGTTCAACCTGTCACGCAGTTGCCAAAGCAAAGATGTCTCTAAAGTGGTTAGTTTGCATATAAATTACAGATCTAGTGGGGGTAAATGAAGTGTGTTATGGTTCCAGAGAGGAGATGAGTTAAACAGACCCAAATTTACCATGCTTGATTGAAATTTTAGCTGTGTATTACAGCTACAAATATTCGTGAATATCAACTTTCCTGAAAACTGATATTCGCATTCGCACGAATAGCACAGCCACAGCCATTCACGAATACGAATATTCGCGATTCGCGAATGGACAGGCACGAATATTCGTGATATTCGTTACTCGTGCTACACTCTACAGGGTCCACAGCTCGTTGGGGCTCCCGCCCCAAACCCCGCGGATTCTCAGTTCGCCAACGCACGGCGGATTCCGAGTCCCCCGGTTCGCCCAACGGGGACTCCGCCATTCCCAGGGTCGACCTCGAGGACCGATTAAGACCGAAGATGCCGGTCGGCAAACCCTGGGCTCGCAGAGGCCGTTTCCCGGCATCTGGAAGCCCTGGGAATGACCGATTTTTCCAACTTGGAACAAGCAGATAAAGAGGCCACATCCACATGATATTGATTCTTTTACAAAAGAAACATGGTTCATTAAGGCTCCAATCATTTAGTTTTCGTGTGGTGATTGGGGCAAATTAAACGGAAACGGTAACAAAACTATTTAAAACTGTTTAAAATGGTTTATAAATGGTATTTTTGCTGGCAGTTAAATAGCAATACAAATGCTCAGTCACAAGCCTCTGCCACAGTTCAGTACTGAGTACAAAAGGTTCTCGATGCTCGCGATGAGCTTGACGGAGGGGGCGGCTACGTTAAAGGCATCATGTGTCAATTCGACGCGTCGACTTATATAAAAAAAAATGTACTTACCGGCGGTGACATGCGCCTTGGTCTGTTTCAGGAGGGTCTCATGCACGGCAGAGAGCGCTTCGCTGTTGTTGCCATCACGAAGGCGAGTAGAAGCAATCCGAGAACGCGAGGTGTGAACGGCTGAGTCCGGCTTGAGGCTCATGGTGGTGGTAGGCGCGTCTTGTCACTGGAAGTCACATTTTATCAAGTGGGAAATGTTGAGATACTTAGTGAGATGCTTAGCCCGAGCCAGTATGATGTCAAGACTCCGAAGAGGCCACAAAACGGCCCGAGCAAGTTGCCGAAATTTGGCCGAGCCACGAATGTTCCGTTTCAGCACGTACAGTCGCGCCGGCCGCTCAGCCGTGGGCGGCAACCATTTAAACCGTTTCCAAACGGTTTGCAAACCATTTGAGCCCTCGGGCAAACTAAATGGAAATAAAAACGGTTATTACCGTGTATAAACGTTTATAAATGGAAACGGTTGGAGCCTTATGGTTCATGCACTCTACCATTGTCAACGTGATATATCAGAAGCAGCACTAGACCATTATGGCGGTCCGGATGCACATTTATTCCCGCCCCGCAAACATTTGACCCCGCCCCGCAAACTTGCCTTTTTTGGTCACCCCGCGCGCGATTTTGCCAGTTTGATCCCGTCAACAAGTTTTGCGCGGACGGCATGTTCCGCCCCGCGCGATTTTGGCCCCGCGCGCGCGAAAATTCGAACTTCCGCGCGCGCGCAAATTTTCTTCGATGCCCCCCGCAGAAAAATTCACTTAATGAGCAAAGGTTTGAGATTAAATTTAGGATAAGTAATTATGCAAAGGTATGAATAGGATCCGTAGGACGATGATTAAGAGAGTGTGACTGGTATCAGAGTGCTTAGGATGTCCACTGTTGCTGTCTTTACAGGTATGACGGGGACCGTCAACGGCAGGCCGTCCTGTCTCGTCTAGGGGTCGCTTGGATAAATTAACGGGATGGGTATGGGATGGCAGAATTGCTGTCCATCCCGTTGACTCCGATCGTCAATGTACATATTCGTGTTCTTTCGTGCGGATTGAGAGTCAAAAATGAAATAGAATGCAAGAATAAGTTCACACCTTTACCTTAAAAATACATAGGACCAACTATGGTCCCCGAGAACGGACCACTGAATTTTTTGAACAGGGTAGAACGACCACGTGATATCATCTGATTTGGCGTGTCACCTATAAATTAACTTCCTTCGCGCGAATTATCAAATGAAAGCTGATTGAGAGGGTGTACCAGACTGAATAGACTTGACCCTTAGAATCCCAAAGTCGACCCCCTGGATCCCTTGTATCCCCCATTATTGAACGGCTGTCGGCTATCTTTTTTTGCCATCCCGTACTGTCTCGGGGGGGAGACGTCGGCCAAAGTCACGGCTCGGACCCATCGTGACATAGACCTATATGAGAGGAAGGTGAGGTCTACTGAGAGGCAGATGTTTATTGACGGAGTGGATTGCATAGTTATTAAGAAAAGCACCAATGAATGACGAGTGGGTCTTGAATGGGTCCAGGATTTGATATGCAACGAGGGAGTGAGTGAAAAAGTAGGAGGCCAAGGGCGACAAAGGAGTGGATGAATGATAATGACAGGATTGATAAATAACTTAGTTGAACGATCACGTAGTTCGCGTCGCCCGATGCCAAATGTTAGAAGTTGCCTTCGGGATCTGCATCAGCGTTCCCGTTCAGCCCTTGATTATTCACGCTACTGTCACACCCATACACTCTATCCTCCTTTACTACATGTATATCCCATTTCAACACCTTCTTCATTCAGTACCTTCCTCTGATACCAGTCACACTCTCCCTACCGATCCCATTCATATCTTACTTATACCGAATTTGTTCTCAGACCTTTACTCATCATGAGTTTTTCTACGGGGGGCACACCGAAGAAAATTTGCGCGCGCGCGGAAGTTCGGATTTTCGCGCGCGCGGGGCCAAAATCGCGCGGGGCGGAACATGCCGTCCGCGCAAAACTTGTTAACGGGATCAAACTGGCAAAATCGCGCGCGGGGCGACCAAAAAAGGCAAGTTTGCGGGGCGGAGTCAAATGTTTGCGGGGCGGGAATAAATGTGCATCCGGACCGCCATAGACCATGGATGCACATACAAGAACAGAAGATGTGAAGAATCCAGTGATGGGGTGTTAACAGCTTGAACTGACGAAAGCCGAAATTCTGGCCCAAAGGGCGACATTTGAGTGACATAGCATGCTCCAACGCGAGCTGGACATGTAGGAATACGCAGCCAGGCGGGAAATTCCAGAAAATATCAAAGTTCTTGTGGAAGGATTATATCACGGCCCTGCTTGTGCAAAAATGCAAGGACGGATGATGCCGGAAAGAACGGCCCGGACGAATCGGCTGTAAATCAGCCAAAGACGGCACTCCCTCCCAAATCTTTTTGGGGTACCATGATTTAGCTGTCTGTACAGTCCCTCCGACTGGTAGGCTTAGTAATACGTCAGGAAATCGGACTTTCTGAAACCTCGTGCAAGGAACGTGGAATGACTGTACCTCGATGCATGTTGAGCCTCCAAAGAGCCAACAAGGCCGGGGAGAGGGAGACGGTCAGGATGAGAACATAACCGTTACGTGCACAGTCACTGATAGGCTCCTGTTTCTCGCGGACCTCTTGCACCAATCATCAGGAAAATATTCACTGTCTCCATAGTGTGATGTAGTCGAGATAGGTCGCATAGTCCATCGTTAACCCCCCGTTACTTGGGTGGGGGCCGTGGCGGTGCCCGGCAAAAACTCGCGCTTATGAGTGTTTGGTAACGCCTTGTAGCTACCCCTAAAATAGTCTCACATCCCCTATTCAGTTATCTTTCTCACCTTTGACCATGCCAGATCCTTTCTTATTTTTCTCCAACCAGATCTCCGATGCCATAATCGATGAAATTCTTCACCAGCAAGCCCGGATCTCTCCCAACCATGTCATCTTCGCTCGCTCTGTTATAGCACTTCTCTCCCATCACTGCTAACTATACGAGTGTCCAGTGAATTCATTAAATTTCTCAAGTATCGAGCAGCTCAGTCCGAGTATGTTGAATTTATAGTACTTTCACCTAATAGCTCTCACCCTTCTCTGAACCGAAATGTTGTCCACGCCCGATTCAAAGTACGTTTTTTAGTTTCCTGCTTATGCCTTGAATGCTAAATAATCTGTAGGAGAGTCGCGTTCAAGGCTTCCGATCAGGCTAATGACCCTATGTATGTCTTTATTCTTTAGGACTAGCGTATAATGGTACCTTCAGGGAGGTCGATGAGTAAGTAACGTTTCATGTAAACTAACTGACCGCGGACTCTAACTCTCTGTGTTCTATTATAGAGAGGAGGCAGAAGGATCCCCTCAGCCCAGACGAGCTGGTCGCTGTGTGCATACTTCAGGAGCCGCCATATCTAAGACTGAACTGTGAGATATGATTTAAATCTTGTACTGTATAATTTCGTTCGATTCGACAGGGGGGTGATGTGTGACTCGAAATTTAGGTTCGACATTTCGGCGCGAGCCAAAGTTTAGCGTGACCGGCGGAAAAAATTTCGACATCCAAACAAAGATTTTGCCTTTTTCACGTTGTTGAGGCAGTTTTGGGTCGGGGTCATGCAAGGCCATTTTCGACACAGGCCTGCGTGACACGGGACCAGCAGCCAAATTCGGCACCAACACGGGGGTGCGTGATGCGTGACCGCTGAATTGAACGAAATTATACAGTACCTACCATTTTCTTAATATGATTTCAGGAAAGTCACAGAGGGAGATGATCCTGATACTGCTGTTGCGCAAGACACCGGCAAATCCAAAACTCTCCCCGCGGTTAAAGGGAAACAGTAAGTGTTTTCCGGTATCTCCTTAGCCCTTATCTCACTGATACGCAGACGGCACGCCTGAGAGCGCGAGCTGATAAATAATATACCAGGCTCAACATCAGGAAAAACCTCCCCAGAAATTTTTTGGAATTTATTCGCAAAATTTCTTTGGGGGCTTGAAATTTTGGGTGTCCAATGGGTTCCACTGGCTGAACTTGTAGGGCTCTGTTTATAATTCCATGGCCTATTATAACAGTTTATAAATTTCCGTTTATAAACACTGGCCAGAGGAGCCCTGAAACCCAATGTTTCGGCGAAGTTTTGGCAAACTTCGGTGCCCCAGTTTCTGAGGAGCTTTGAGCGACCAAATCACGCTTGAACCGTGATTTTGAACTATTGTTGAGATCGCACGAGTGAGTTAATAAACTGAAGTTAATATTATGGGGGCTCAACTGAGAGCTTATATACTGTACAGAATATATCTAGAATATTCTACCAGTTGAGAGAACAAGAGAGTAGCTGAGTAAGTAATGAGTAAGAAGAACCGGGGATAACCTCGGGGAGTCGGCATAAGGCCGAACCGTGGGAATCTGATTTATAACAACACTCCCCCTCAAGCGCGAGTCATACCGAGGCGGGCGACGAAGTACTCGTGCTTGGATTTGTCGAGAGCTTTGGTAAACAAATCCGCGGTGTTCTCCGAGGTAGGGCAGTAGGAAACTGACACTTCGTGAGAAGTAATTCTCTCCCGAATAAAGTGATGCCGAACATCGATGTGTTTGGAGCGGGCGTGAAAACCAGAGTTCTGCGCAAATGAGATAGTGCCGTGGTTGTCAACAGAAATATGAGTGGGAAGGCGTGAAGGAGAGCCGAGTTCCGTAAGCATGCTGCGAAGCCAAAGAGCCTCGCGGGTGGCAGAAGCTAAAGCCATATATTCGGCTTCCATGCTAGAAAGTGCCGTAGTCGGTTGCTTCTTTGAACTCCAGGTAACGACTCCCCCTGAAAGTGTGGAGAGGTACCCAGTGACGGATCTGCGATCGTCGGGAGAATTGGCCCAGTCGGCGTCGGAGAACAACTCGATAACGGAACGGTGATCCGAGCTGTATTTGATGCCGAGATTGATAGTGCCGCGAAGATAGCGAAAAATTCGCTTTGCAGCGGTAAAATGTGCAGGGCCAGGATTCAGACTAAATTGGGATAGGGTCTGAACGGCGAAGGCAATATCTGGTCGGGTGGAAATGGCGGCATACATGAGTGAGCCAATCATGTGCTGGTAGACATGCTTGATCTCGGAGTAGGATTCCGAGTCCGGCGTCTTGACCAGTTTGACATGGGAGTCCATGGGTGTCGAGACGGGGGTGGATTGATGCATCTGGAACCGCTCGAGGATTTTGGTGATGTACTGAGATTGGCCAAGGAAAATTGAACCATCAGCATCTCGAGTAATTTCCATACCCAAAAGCTGGTGAATGGGACCAAGCTTTTTGATGTTGAACATGGATTCGAGCTCGGTTTCGGCCTCGGTCATGAGAGCCGGTGAGGACGCGAGAACTGTCATGTCATCGACATGGACTGCAACAACCGTGATGTCGGCACCGTTGCGTTTGATGTATACGCATTGGTCCGAAAGAAGTCGGGTGTAGCCGCGGGAAAGGAAAGAGGTGTTAAGTTCTAGATTCCACACACGGCCGGATTGTTTGAGGCCATAGAGAGCCTTGTTGAGTTTCCAAACATGGGTGGTGCCGTTGTGATAAAGTTCCGGCTGCTGCATATAGATTTCCTCATCAAGTTTGCCATTAAGGTACGCGCCAATCACGTCAACAACGTGGATGTCGAGATTGTAGCGCGCGGCAAGAGAGAAAAGCAGTCGAATAGTCTCCATTCGAACAACGGGTGCAAAGGTCTCGTCGTAGTCAATGCCTGGAATTTGGGAAAAGCCTTTGGCAACGAGCCGGGCTTTGTAGCGTGTGATCGTGCCGTTTGCGTCGCGTTTGACGCGGAAAACCCATTTACAGGCAACTGCTGTCCTGTCTTTGGGAAGTGGTGCGAGGGAAAATGTGCCGAGTTGGCGTAGTTGGTCCATCTCATCATCCATAGCTTTGTTCCACTCAGGCCAGTCCGGGCGTGATTTTGCCTCGGAAACTGTGAGAGGATCACTGGAGATGGGATCTGTGATGGCGGCGAGTGCATAGCCGAGAAGTGCGCTGTCGGGTTTGGCATATCTGCGCGTTCGGGGGCCGAGTATAATGTTGTCCTCGGTGATGGTACTGCTGATGTCGCGGGGTGCTCTTCGTGGTGTAGGAGTAGGAGTAGGGCTAGGAGATGGAGTTAATGTGCTCAAGGTCGAGGTAGAGGTAGGTGCCGGGGCTGTCAATGGTTCAGACGGAGCCTCGGGCTCAACCGGTGGTGTTTGCATGGGTTCTATCTCCCCCTTGAGCTGAGGCGGAGGCGACACATCGGGTGTAGTTGTGGCGTTAATAAATGTGATGTTCCGTGATGTAAGAACTTGGCGTGTGGCTGGGTTGTAATATCTCCAAGCGCGGGACTCGTCAGAAATACCAACGAAGATACAGGAACTGGTTTTTACTCCAATTTTGGAGTTCTTTCCATCCTGCTGTAAAACTTCACATGGTACTCCGAATTCCTGCAAAGCAGCAACATTCGGTTTCTTGCCCCAAAAGGCCTCGTCCGGTGTTATCTTATCACCGAGAGCACGCGTGGGAGACCGGTTTTTGAGGTAAGTGGCGTAGGCAACAGCCTCGGGCCAAAGGAATTGGGGTATGTTGTGGGCAGCTAGCATGGCACGGGCATGCTCAATAAGAGTACGGTTGAGGCGTTCCGCAACACCGTTTTGTTGCGGAGAGTATGGTGCCGTAAGCTCGAGACGAATGCCTCGGGAGCTCAAATAGTCACGAAGTTCCTTGGAGATGTACTCCTTGGCATTGTCACAATGAAAAGCCTTGACGCGTTTTCCGGTTTGGGTAAAAATGTACGCGTCGTAGTCTTTCATTCGGCCTAGAACTTCCGTGCGCTTCTTCATGGTGTAAATTATGGTGCGGCGTGTTGCACCATCAGTGAAGCTGATGTAATATCGTTCGCCGCGGATGCCGGTGACACGCGATGGTCCCCAGACATCTGTAAATGTCATCTCGCCGATTTCGGAGTACTCACGTTCAGCCTGAGCTGGAAACGGAGCAACGTGGGATTTAGCTTTGATGCAGGTCTCGCATTGGGCAGAAGGGGTAGTGGATGAATCAATATTCATTCCTTCAACCATATTGTTATTCTTCAGCAATTTAATGGAAGCTGGAGCAATATGCCCAAAAATGCGGTGCCATTTATCCCAGGAATGAGTAGGGGCGACGGCGGCGAAGGCGGGAGTGAATGAAGAAGGCGATGGCCCGTGTGTGGGCGGAGATGCCGGCGGAACAACCTGTGACGTGATGGCCGGCGAAGGAACTGATGCGGGCGTAGACACTGGTGATGGCGGGGCTGGTGTAGCTGGGAACGCGGAAGGAGTGGATCGGATGGCGGCACGGGTGATAGTGACATGGTAAAGGTTACCAATCTTTTTGCCACGCATGATCTCCTGGCGTTTAGAGCCCTTGGTGTAGACATGCATGAGATCACCATCAAATTGGACAGAAAATCCAGCGTCTGTCATGCGTCCAATAGAAAGTAGATTGTAAGGCGCCTCGGGGACATGGAGAGCATCCCTCAGAGTGATGTTGTAGGCGGAGCTTTTAACGTGGGAAGCGACGGCAGCAGTGCCGGTTCCGTGGCATCGGACACTTCCGAAACCAGATACTGTGTGATTCCCGGTGGTGGCGTACGACTGGAAAAAATCCTTGGAGATGAGGATATGCTTGCTGGCAGCAGAGTCAGCAAGCCAGGAGCCATGAGGAAGGGATGGTGCATTGGATTGTGCCATGAATGCGAAATCGGTGGTTTCGGAGTTAGATGATGACTGTGCAAGGTGCGCTTGATGCTTGTTTGCATAGCGCTCCTTTGATTCGCGAGTGTTCTGCTCCTTCTGGGCTGAGGTAAATGTTTTCCCAGCCTTCGCGTCACGGCAGTCCCCAATCATGTGCCCGATCCTGCCGCAGCCGTAGCAGGTAACTTTCGGGTTGAATTTGGACTGTTTGCCGTGTTTGTGTTTATATGAATGGGCCGGAAGTGCTACCTCGTCAGAAGAGGGTTTAGCTTTACGACGGCGGTCCTGCTCAAGAATTCGAGCTACGAGTTTGGTTGATTCCGTCAGCGATGCCGTGTCAACGCCTGAGATAAAAGTGTCCCAAGAGTCCGGCAGTGACGTGAGGAGAGTGATGCAGAATTCCTCCTCGGAAAGTTTGGTTCCCTGCGCTGACAGCTTCGAGCGCAGGTGTGTAAGGGCGCGGATGTGCTCCTCAATATTCCCACCTTCCTCGCAGTGGAGGCGTGAGAGCTGGCGGCGGAGCAGTACAATAGTGATGACACCCTTTGGCTGATATGTATCGGCAAGGGTTTTCCATGCTGCCGATGAAGTGGTGGCGTCGGTGATGTATACCAACGGGTCGTCCGAGACGCGGAGTCGAATTTGGGACAGGGCCTGACGGTCCTTGCGATCCCATTCAGTGATAGATTTGGCCTGTGTGCCCTGTGGATCAACGACAGAACCATCTGCGTTGAGCGTGTGCTGGGGCCGCGGGATGATGCCGGTGACATATTCGATTAAACCTTGATCGGTTAGGATGTCTACCATCTTCACAGCCCAGGTGGGATAATTATCCTCGCCAAGGAGATGCTGGATTTGGTAAGAAGACATCGTATAAGGGGTAATGAACGACATGTGGAATATCGTGTGATATTATATGTCTGTGTGAAGCGAGAGGCGTGTAGTGGGCGTCGCGTGAGTAGGGTGTGAGAGGCGTAGAGGGTGCGTCACAGAGAAAATGCGAGAGGCGTGAAGTGTGCGTCGCGTGTGTGTGATGTGAGAGGCGTAGAAGTGTGCGTCACAAACTGATGAAGATATGGTCCGAGAAGTGTGTCGGAGAAAACGTGTTTGGGCGGGTAGAGAAACCGTTATTGACCCGGCACATTTGTTACGGGTCACGTGATTCTTCGGCCGGCATCCTAAATAAAGTAATTACGGCGGCTGTACGTGCGTGTAGCATATCATAACCACACAACGCGTCGCGTCCGTCTTCTTCTCTCACGTCCCAATCTCCGCGTTAAAGCCGTCCATCAGCTTCTATGTCCGAACCCGAGGATAGCCTGTGGTGTTCTGCTTGCAAAACCAACAAACCTGCCGCAAACTTTCGTATAAAGAAGGATGGTATCTCGCGCAACAAGACTTGCCTTGCATGCAATCAGCGGACACAAGAGGCAAATAAACGGCACGCCTGCGCACGACGATGAACGTCGAAAATTTCTGGAGGCAACTTAAACACGGATTTCTCCATAACCATCTTCGTCCTCGTCTCGACCTCCTCGTTTGGATCCTCATCACCAAGGTCACCCCTGCCTATCTTGCTCGGGCTCATATCCTCGACGATGGCTATAGGCTCGGTCGTTCGAAGCCCCTTACACCTTTTCAGAAACAATTCAAGGCCGCCTGGCGCGCGCTCCAGACATCACCAATCAGTGACGATGCCGACAAGAAATATATCACCCGCGTCGATAGGTGGACATGCACATGCAAGGGATATAAATTCCACGCTTGTCATCTCTGCAAACATCTTGTGCAGGCTGTTCCATCACCTCCAATGCGCTTCTGGAACCAAGTTGTTCGTCGTCGCACCGTTCCGCTTTATCGTCATCCTGATCTGATAGCAATCAATGCGGAGATGGATGGACAGTATATCGAGCCGTTGGATGGCAGTATCACGGACGGTGATGACCATGCCTGGTCTGGAAATCCTGCAATTCTAGGAGGCAATGGAGGGTGGCAAGAATTCGACTTCAGCACTACAAGCTTGCTGGGTAAACGGGGTAGATCACGAGGAAGTTCGGAGGCCTCTGATAATACCCTGGAGGAGGAAGAGGTTCGCCGGCAATTCTTCCCGGCTTTCGGTGGCGATGAGAGCGATGATGAAGAGGAGGTGAGCTTAATGATTGAATATTCAAGTTGCACAACAATATTTTAAATGTGATTTTTCAGCGCCAAAAGAACAAGGAGCACATCTTGAAGCGTGCCAAGGATTTGAGAAGAGCTGCTGAGATCCTCGAAGCGCAAGCTGAAGCTGGAAATGCGATCTGGATGGCTAGTATTGTCAGACGGAACATTGGCAATGATGTAAGTCTGATGGTGGCTGATGTCCAACGCTACGAGTCGACAGCTCGAAGGAGGGACAACACATGGGGTAAACAAGGGGACAAGGAGGCAAATAGGAGAATGGCCAACACAATGGGGTACCAGGTGCCTCAGTAGACATGTTTTGTTTTCATTTTTTAATCTGATTCAGCTTGATTTTCCGAGACGGGATTGTCCAATTAAGCATCACGGGTCTTTGATTACTTAAATGGAGATCTCAGAAATGTCGGGCGAAAGAAAACAAAGCCGTGAGCGGTGGTCGCTTCAATATATATCAACAAAAGGATTCGGTAAATAGAATATCCGTGGAATAAAATAATAAAATGAGAACGCACTTGCTGGGCTCGAACCCGAAGCCACCAATAACGGATCAGAAACGCGCCAACAAGCAACTACGCCATGCATCCTTTACTGCAGATGGAGAACGTTACCCCTATCATCCAACCTGTGAACCATCATTTCGAACGTAAATAAAAGCCATAACCCTGTAGTTTGGCCGATAAAGTGATCCTAAGTCGCATTGCAGCCATATTTATTGTAGTAATATAGCCCAGAATCATTAACTGGGCTTTAATGCTCTTGAACGTCGCGAGGTGCATTGAAATATCTATAGTTACCAAAAAGGAATGCCATAAACATTTTTCTGAGGGCAGATATCAAAATTCTGGCACCATAGGATTGTTCCTACACTCAAAATACACCTTCCTATGGTTCTACTTTATGTCCCAACTCCGACGCTACCGACTAGTAAGGGCGGGAGTCGGTGTCACGCTGTTACATCACGTGACTCGATGGATGCGGACTGCGCCTACCTTACTTATACTGTTGTGCGAGTCGTGTGAATATTCTATAAGTAAACATGAAAACAATGGAAAGTCCTGTCAATCATGGAAGCCGTATAATTGAAAGTCTGTGTACAATAACCCTGTGCTCCGCTTATTGTCTGTAGTGTCATCCTCGTCTTTTATTCCAGTTTCTTCTTTGCTCCTCTTACCCTCCACCCCCCAATCCCTTGTCACTGCATCAGGAAAAAAGACTTGTCTAGGTAGCGCTGGTAGCGCTACGGTAGCGCTACGGTAGCGCTACCAGTGCTACGATGACAAGTCTTTTTTCCTGATGTGTGACTTGCGGACGGAGACTGAGCTTAGTTGTAACTTGTGACATGATAAAAGACTACGCTTCTTACCCTCGTACCTGCCTTTACCCAACCTCCTTTCATTTTCCCCCTACCCTCTATCCACTACTTGGCTTCGTACCTCTACTTGGACTCTCGTACTTGAAGATCCATTACCCCTATTCCCCTACCCGCCGACTTTCTCCTTCGTCCATTGCGAAGTAAAACAATTACAGCTACCATCGTTCGTGGTTCACTTGAACAGACAGACGCTTGGCAACGGGAAACGTTGAGTCCGTCCCACGCCGCATAGCAGTCGTAGGAGTGCCGGCCAGACCTTCGGGAAGGGCCGCCTCGTAGTCGTCGGGGGTGTCGTAGAAGACCCGGGACTGTGCTGTTAGCAAAAAACCACACGACCCCACCCTCTGCTTCGTGTGGATTCATACCGGCCCGTCGCAACGTATCGCGACACTCACACACCTAGCTCGTCCAGCTCTCCTGCCTTGCCCACTTTCCGACCCGACTCTCCTCCTCCGCTCCTATTAGAGAGTTTGCGAGTTTGCGCAAAGCCATTACTGTATGAGCCATTGTATAGTTTTCGATTTTAGCCAAAATGGCCGACTCGCTCCAGGACTTTTTCGGGATCAATAGAAGCCTCACCGGGGGCCAAAAGGTCCAGGAGGATACAATATCTAGCCAGTTTTCCAAAAATTGCCAATTTTGGTAGCCATAAGCCATTGGTCGGAAAAATCCTGTTTCAGTTGGAATGGATTGAGTCGGCTTGGTGCCACCAAGCCGACTCAATCTGTTCCAACCGAAAGAGGGTTTTTCCGACAGAATCACTGGATGGCTTTTGCGCAACCAGGTTATGGCCGTCGCAGAACCCACCTCTTTACCTGTCTACCTCCTGCCACCATCCCTACTGCCACCGCCCGTTATGTCTCAAGACATAGAGACAGACCAACGCGACTTCTCCTACCACCAATTCCCGAATTTCCTACGCCCACCTTCCCCCCAATTTCAAAGCCAAGTGGGAAACTTTCCTCGACGACCTCCTACATTACGTATGAACATACGACTCGGAGTTTAACTCTGAGAAGAAGAAGATTTCGTTCACCCTTTCGTTACTGGGTCGAGCGGATCGAAACTGGAGGCGGCGCAAGTTGAGCGATGGGACGCTGTCGTTGACCTACACCTTTGCGGAGCTCATTGAGGAGCTCGAGCAGACGTCCAAGGATCAGAATATCAAGCAGACGGCGCACATGCGCCTCGTATTTCAGCCAGGAAAAAGAAAAGCCAACGCGCATCAGGAAAACTCGACTTACGGACCTTGCAGATTCGGAGCGGTGTGACCGAGTGGCCTCGCCTCTCGTTGCCGGACACAAGGGATCATCGCTTCATCGGGAGCTAGATGTTTTTGACAAGACAAGAGTCTGTCGTCCAGTGGTTGCAAGGTTTGCTGCCACCATGTTTGCGGAGGACATGAGGAATGTTTCTGGGCAAGAAAACGAGGATGAAGACAAGCCAACAGATGGTTATTGAGGTCTTGCACCTGGATGTCGTTGACGTCACCCTCAAAGCTGGGCGGCGGCGTCGCGAAGCGCGCCTTGCACGCCGACCCATCAGCCCCATCAAATCCCCCCGCCGCCCCCACCCAACTTGCCCGTTCCAGACTCAAAAATGGCCGTAAAATCGCAAATAAGCATACATAGTGAAGTACTGTACCTCCCATCAATCTCATTGACGTCGCCATCAAATATGGGCGGCGGCGCGCGCCTTGTGCGCCGGCCCATCAGTGCCATTAAAATCCTCGCCGTCCCCGCTCATTTCCCGTTCTGAGCTAAAAACAATGGGAAATCGGTAAATCACACAGGGTAAGCAAGACGTACATATACGACGTGACTGCGAGTATCTTGAGCATCATGTACATGGAAACAGTGCACATTTGACTCGACGTGCGCATGTCGAAGGCTTCCGCTGCAACCCAGCACATGTCAGAATGCTCCTTGAACTCATCTCTTCCAACATGGTCGATACTCACTTACACTGACTCGGAAAGGTATTGGATCACGTCAATTTCAGAAAAGATTAAGATCGTTCAACATTTTTTGACTCGTATTTTATGTTCAACTGGTGGTAGAATGGATGTAGCGTGCACATACAAAATCTACTTATACAAAAGAGGTCCGTCACGTGTAGGCGTTAGCGAGCCAATCGAAATGTAAAGACAACTGTCAAAATAAACGGCAATCAGGTGGCAGTACCGGCAGCTTCCGGGGTTCGTCCGTTGCTTTCTTTCGCCAGTCAATGTTTTCCGAGACGTTTGTACTGGTTACTCAAGTCAAAGGTATAAAAATCCATTGAGGGAAGGGAGTTCAAGTTGGTCATGCATGCGATGACATGTACATTCTTGAGATAAGATTGATTATGAACAGAGTGTCCAACTGTCAACGACTTGAAGGGTGCAGATAATAAATTATAAGTCTCCAGTTCCAGCTCACATTATTATAAGGAAACCTAGAATGAAGTTGGTACAGTAAAGTGTCCCCACTGATGACTGAAGTGAACATGAGTTTGGTCTCAGATTTCATGATTATGTATGTTATTGATAGCTGGCTGTCCGTAGCGTAGCACGGGTTCATGCTAGTATCAAACATATTCACTAAGAACTTGGTGTGGTATGTGGGATTTAAGTAAAATGACAGATGATCCAATTATTAATTTGTTTTTAATCGACTGGGAGAATTCGAGTCAGAACAATCCCCAAGCATCGAATACAATAGAACAAGCCTACCGGACGCTAATAGTGAGTTTCCCCACGGTTTTCCTTCGACGATCCTGGCACTCAATTAGGCAGGCTATCGTGTAATTTGACAATAAACTCCGGATCGATGTTTTCGCACCTCTCCTCTAATGCAAGCCAGAAATCCTTCTGGTTCCTCGGCAATGGGTTCCTAGCTCATACCATGCAATTGAGGTGATTCCGAAGGTTCTCCATGATGTTCGTATTGGGTGTATCAAAGTCCCAATAATGGCAGCGAGATCGAGAGTGTGAGTGTAGGCGCGTTTGTGTACATTTTTGTGCTCCAGATTAAAGATAATTGTCCCGCGATGTTTCGGAAAGCCGGGTTTAAACCCTAATTAAGTTCCAAGCTGCACAACTCGCCAGGGAGCAGGACTCATTCGCGGTTGGTGCACCACTCGTCGTCGAAATAGCTTGGGAGGTGTGATAGTATGGTTTGTAGTTTCGATGTCGTTGTTTTAAGGAGTGACAGCCCATTGTGTGTGGATGGGGGGTGAAGGTGTATAGTAGACCTTCGTTCGCCAGCGAGGCTCGCCCCAGAGGTCCAGGCGGCATTTGGCGAGTCGAATCGATATCGTGATGGAAAAAAGAGGATTGTTATAGCACTTCTGAGGCTCATGGAGTGTTGTCGTTCGCCAGAGAAACCGTAGTATGGGTGTTGTGGCATTCTTGTGTGGCGTTGTTCGTCGATGGTGGGCGTTGTTCCGAAAGCGGAATCCAAGCTGCCAAATCGGGTGATTATGCATATGAGACTTTGTCGCCATCGAATATTGATCGGGGGATAAAACGAGGATTGAACTGAATAAAATCCGTGGCATCCTACTACTTAAATACAAAGGCGGGATAGAGTGTAGACGAAATGCGGACCTGACATTGGAAATTTATTCAACAACGTGGCATATTTGCCGAAATACGGCACATGGGGCTCGCTTATGTCCCACATCCGTGTGATGAGGCGGCAAATTTCTTTCGTTTTAGGTAGCGGATGCGCGCAGCTGTTCCTTGAATGGTGAAACACAGAGATTTATTGAGTAACAAGAAGTTCTAATGGAAAATACTAATAATTGTCTTGAGAGCTTGTTCCGAAGCTACTGTAGTCTAGGTGTCAATTTGATTTACTTTTTTTCTCCGCCTCAATAAAAGTGTCGGAGGATTTGACTCACAAAAAGAAAGTGTTGGAAATTTCAACTCGAAAAATAAAAGTGTTGGAAATTTTGACCCTCCAAAGTGTAAGTGTCGGGAATTTGAGTGCAGTCAATAAAAGTGTCGGGAATCTGAAGTGTGTCAATAAAAGTGTCGTAAGTCACAACCAAGTCAATAAAAGGGTAGGAGAGATCGGCCTTCTCCGACACTTACACTTTGGTCATAAAATGCCAAATAAAAGTGTTGGAAAGTTCAAAGTAGGGGGGGATTATTAAAAGTGCACTTGGACCGCCATAGAGAAATGTCTAAATAGATAGCGAAAAAGATGTAAAAATCGGCAATCGACGCCTTTTCGTGAGCTGGTTACGATTCCGACAACATCTTGTAAATTTATCGAGAAATTAACGTGTGAAAAATGGTTTGATCTGGCACCTATTTTCGTCCGAAAGCCTCCAGGAAGTCAAAATCTTACTGTCAATTAATCCGTAGAAGCCGTGTAGCTTGTGCAGACCTCATTTCATTTCGTTTGGAGGATGTTGTAGACATATATCAGCCCCAGAGCCCTCAGAGAGGTACACACAATTTCGTTCAGCTGACCCAAAATATTGAGAAAAACAATGGCTCGTAGGAAAAACTTCGGAGGTGTGTTTTTGGGCTCCTTTTACCCGTCCGGAACCGAATCTGGTGTCAAATTTATCCAAAAAAGGCCTGTTCTTACGCTATGAAACAAGCGGACTTTGATTGTCCCCAACTGTAGAGGTAGTATAAGATTGTTTTGTGTAAAAGAAAAAATACTCGCAAGCCTGCCACAGTGGCCCGTAGCTTTGATGTGCTACTATGTCCTGGGCCACACATTGTCTACATCAGCATTCCTTCTCCATTGTTGTATAGACACGGAAACGAGATTCACTCCCCCATGCCACCGGCTGACCCCGGTGTCCGGACTGCGATCTGACTTGGTCCCAGCCGTGAACCCCGTCCGGATTGATTGAACAGAGTTCGTTGGCCAAAAGACTGATTTTGTCTGGACTATGACCCTAGTTGGGTCGGGGTCTTGATATTTCTTGTCCTGACTCGGTATCTTACGTTAACCGGCATATGCACCGGTCCTGTCGCCAATGAAAAACCCTAAATAGTATGGGGTAATCTCATATTTCCATTAAAACAGACAATTTACGAAGGACCTCGTAAACATTGCTCTAGGATCCTTTGAGGATTCAAGAAATCTCTCCTCGGCAAACCCAAGAACAGGGCCGCACTGTTAGCGTACGTCGCATCGACGAACCGCTTCCCGCGGTGCGCTCCCAGCCCCACATGAAATGGGCCCTGGTGCTCCTCTATCTCCTTCTACAGTTGTGGACAAACAAAGTCCACCAAAATGAAAGTCAAATTTTTTAGCTGAGAGGAATCTTCCAATCGATAGATCTCGTCGAGAGCTCTCGACTGTGCTATAAGTTAAGTAATTCTGTCGAGCCGTTCCTCCGGAAAAGGGCATTTAGTATCCAGGAGGGTCCAAAATTTTGGCGGCCCCTCAAATATCGTGGGAAAAATATGGGAAATAGAGCGCAATCGACGCGGCTCGTTTTTTTTTTTTTTTTTTGAATCTTTGTTTTATATCCTGTGTGTCTAAGACATATGGTAGATATAAATCTGGCTATTGCATCGTACGGAATCAAATCGGGTCCATAAGAAATGGAAATCTGAGGATCGTGCATACTCGAAAACTTTGCAAGACCGTGACGGGACGGCTGCGAAGCAGAAATTCCGCAGAGGTATAGGGGTAAATGGCCGGAGCCTCTAGATGAAACTAGATGTCGTGATGGTAAGGGAAGGGTGCATAAGCGAGAGAGAAAGAAAAATAAGAGCAGCGGAAAGAGGAAATGAAGTTCTACTCGTCGTTTAGAACAGACTTGGGGCGTGGAGCCAGAGTGCGAGGCTTCGCAAGATAGTGCGTCGCCCGGAATATTCCGCCCACAATGTGTCCGCCCCTGTCAACTAGCTGCTGCGCTGCGGCCTCTGTAAGAACGGATACCCGCATCGAAATCGGAATTTTGTTCTTCACCCGGCGCTCGAGCTCTTGGTCGTCACACAGGATCGAGACAGCTTTGACCACATGATTGAATCCCCCTTCGCGGAGAGAATCTTGGACATGCAGTAGAGCATAGCAATCATGTTTGGCGGCTGGTAGATTGTGAAATACCACCGAGTGCCAGGAGCCGCCTGTCTCAAACACGGGGGAGGGATGGTTGTCGGGGAAATGCAGGATGGGTTTGAGAGCGTCCCAAATACGCAGTGTGTATGTCTCGATCATGTAAGAGGCCGAAACTGTGCCTGGCTCTATCTGCAAAACAAGATTCTTGTTGCGTGTCCAGCGCACCCCGGCAAACAGTTTCCCAGGGATGACTGTCTGTATGGCGTGAAGTACCGATGGCGGGTACACGCGCGTATATTCAGAGAGACCCGCGCAATCCAGTCGGATAACGATGTCAGATTGATCGGAATCCGATGGGGATGGAGAAGGCAATCGGGGGGTTTCGGCCGAAACTGCGCGTGCATATGTCATGCTGGTGGTCTTTGTGTCTTTGTCGAGGGCGGGCAGACATGGGGGCAGTGTGGGGGGGGCAGTGTTAGCGGGGGCTGAAATACGACGGTTCAAGGCCGCGAGGACCTCAAAGGTGTGCGTTGTGTGAGCGACAGGTGTGATGGCTGCATCGTGCAAGAGCATGAGAGTGGCTAGCGTGGACTCTAAAAGAGTCTCCAAGCGTAGCTGGTGTGCGTGGACATAGTCAGGACAAGTTTGTGGCAAAGAACTGTGCGGATATGTGGCAAGTGGAGACGTGGACAGCTGCGGCGAGTGGCCATGGTGGTGGTCGGAGCGTGAGAACATCTTCACGCGGCTCGTTGAGCTGCATCTGAATCTGTAAGAAAGCCAATATTTTATCGAGTGGTTCTTGCGCAATAAAATGTTCTTTCTTCGATCAAATGTCACGATTTTATGATCCGTTTGATGATTATATCGTTCAAATGTTGTCACACATTACGACCAGTATGGGTACGGTTCTAGGGAGCTGCGATACCAATCTTGAACACTTGCATCTCCCACATTGGGTCACATTGCACGGACTGGGACGTCTCGTTGATCGCATCACTGTGGCTATGCTAAACAAGGATAAACACTTTTTTCGCCAATCGTCTCTATTTGCAAATCTATTTTGTGGATCTTGGTGAAAAACTTTGGCGCCGCTACTTTGTCGTGGGAAAAACTTCGGAGCATGTTTTTTGAACTCTTTGGGCTAGTCTGGGAGTATATACAAGAAACGAAAACGAAAACATATATATATAGATCGCCGAGCGATGGCCGCAGATGATGGCCGCAGATGAGCCGGTCACCTATCTGACAGTCACCTCGGGACCAGCCGGGGCCATCACCGGATTTATTACTCACAGATCGCTTGCGGTCAGCAGATCAATGTTCACAGCAAATAAATGACTGATGTGCGGCAGAGCCCGCTATGGAGCACCACCATATACTTATGTGTGCTACCATCACCTGGATCGTTTTGACCTTCTTGTCCAGACATAGACATTGACAAGGCACTCATTGATTTTCTGACGTTGGAGTACCAACATTAACTCGTGACTAATCCTGTCTGTCTACGGTGCAATTTGAGCAGCCTAGGAAATTTGGCAAGTCACACGTTCTCTTAACGAAATCCACGGCTTTTGTTTGGCTTCATCCCCATGCAGTATATCTCCTTTTTGATAGCTTTCCTCTCCCTCGTTTTCCAACGCCAAATGACTGATGTGCTGTTCTTCAAGCTACATGGCCTTTAACAAACTCGACGGGAGCCGTTACTCCTTCAATAATTGCACTCGCACTGTGCTCAGATTTATTTGCCTCGAGGTCAAAACCTGTGCTAATTAGTGACGTGGTTGCTGTTGAGTCGATCCTGAAATAGAACAATTACCCCGCTGTGCCGCAGGACGAACATGTTTGTTGCCTGTGGCCACGCAGGCTGTTTTCGAGGTATAAAGGACCTTCTGCATCACCTGTCCATCACATAACCGTTCTCGCTGACCTGTCAGCTCAGACCCCACCACCACCCTCAAATATTCGTGGTTGCTTCGCGGATGCCATTGATTTTCCGGAAGTTGGCTGATCAATCCCATTGCGCCTTTCAAGTTTTAATGCTGGATTCTCTGTGTGATTTTGTAACCTGTTCGGCACCATAAAAACCTCACGGTCATTATTCCAGCATCTCACAGTCTTCTACACACTCAACACTGAAGTACGATGACCCGAATTTCCTGCATCATAGCACTTCCACACAACCATCTTCTGCTTCCTGTTTCTGAGCGAGTTCCTTGCGCCGAAGCAGAGCGAAGGCATATCTTGTAACCTGTAGGCATCCAATGAATCCAGTGACAGGGCATGGTCGACTCACCTCTGTAGTATTATGTGGTCATCATCCTGAATATCATCTCTTCGAATAAATTCACCATGAGATAAAGCAATTAGCCAACTAGCAACTCTGCCTTAACCGAGTCAAAGTCCTTGGCCTCATCACACAAAATCTTTGCCTAGCACCACTCCTAAAAATAAGTATTGTGTGGCAAAGTATCGGTGATATTCACAGGGCAATAAATCTAGGTAAAGGTGATGCATGAAATAGATAAATAAATAGATGGCAACATGGAAAATAGAACCCACGCTGTTCGTTGCCGACCTCCTCGCAGCGCTGGGCGGCTCATGGTGAACAGTACTCAATCCAACTTGTCAAAATTGAGTGCAAGTTTCGTCACAAGTGTACTCTTGTTGAACTATACTCTTATTGAACCATGGTCTTGTACTCTTGCTTTATCACACAGTTATGAGTAACTGGAGGCAGCCGCATATTTACTCGGGTGTGTAGAGATCAGTGGTGGTCATATCCGGACCCGCTGAGCTCCAGCCTCCAGGTCATGGGGCGCAGGGGATGCGCGAGAATGAACCCAAATGAAGATGCCAGACAAGGGCATCCGCGAAAAGCATACGGCTAACCCAAAAAGATGGCAGCTGCTTGTTGAGTCGAATTTTAGTAGTCCGAGGAAAGCAAAGTCAAAGACGATACCCCGATTTGAATCTTGGACTTTGTTGCAGAGTGGCATTTCATGACTATGAACGGTGAGCAGGTGGGCTTGCAAATTTGAGAGGAGTGACATTTTAAGAAGATGAATTGTGTTAAAATCTAGAACAGAATCTCGAGCTTGAGTTGGTGCTTGAAAATGGTAAGTGGTGAAGCTGGGGCCCAATATTTGAGATGGGGGGCAAGGAGGATTTTGGGAGGAGCCGCAAATCTGGCCAGATAGATTTCACTTGGCACAGAAGCACTATGCTGGTTACTGTGAGGGCCAGGTTTATCAGCGTGAACTGCAGAGTTGGCATAGGGATGCAGAGTTGAGTTTTGGTTTGAGGCGTGGAGGATCAGTTGTGTGGCATGACAGCTACAAGATTGAACTCAAAGTGAGAGTGGGTCGTTTCATTGCCTGAGCAGTGTGTGCCGGTTGCAACTAAATAAGGGTGCCAGGTGCTAGCTAATTCTTAGTGGATTGAGCAGGTCATTTAATTGTTATGAAAATCACACCTGAATGATTGGGTGAATCCTCGACTCAAAAGCATAGTACTAGCAAGTGGCTGGGCATGCTGAGGATTGATTTTACAACACATATTGATTTACGCAGGATTGTCAGCCGGAACAATGGACATATGGGGTATGGTTGAACCAGGATTAATGAGTGCACCAGCATCAAATCTGACGTGAAGTCAACGTCGCATTTGAATGATTGAGAGAGAGTCGATGAGTTTTTCTGAACATTCGAGATCAAATTGTCCGTAGAACTCAACCTGAGTGTATCCCAATAAGCACATAGAGTTTGTTGCACACAGCCAGAAAGGACATGTTAACTACGAGAATCTGGGCAGAACAGCAGCGCGAAGTCAAGATGTGGTGGGCAACACGTGGGTGTGTCATCGGAGATGTCGGATGTAGCTGAGCAGGTGTGACAAGCTTGACTTGATGGCCTCAGCAGCCGGATGATGGTGCCGTATGCTGCCGGGTTTCCGTTTTCGTTTCTCGTTCATACCGCCAGTCTGGTCCCAGGAAAATTGGAATCGGGACTTAAATAAGTCTAGTTAAGGCTACAGGCAATTTGTGGACTTTGCTTGTCCACAACTGTACCCCATGCCTTCCCCTCCCCTCCCCCCTTCGCGCCGCTGAGCGGAGCCCCATATGCTTATGCCCCTCCTCCCTCGCTTCTCCATGCTTTTATCTTTCTCGGGACCCTCCCTCGTCCCCTAATGACAGACTACATGTATGTATCCTCAGCGGCGGCGTGTTACATAGCTCATGACCCCGCAGCTAGCAGCACGCGTGACCCCGTATTCATGCTTCGACATAGTGACGAAGCACTGCGGGGTGATTCACTAGTAACACTGGATTTTGGGTGCTGAATCTGTTGGTGCATCATACGATCCCACTGCTCAAAATTTTGCTCAAGACTCCCTGAGCTAGCCCCGGCTCTGACGTCTCTGACTCCGCCCTTGAACCGCGTCTTATCATGCTACCCACAGTTACCGGTCCGCCGCCAGGCTCCTACCCACCGCACGTTACGGGGTTGGCAATCTCAGTAGCGGTAGTTTAAGCTGAATCCCAATAAGTAACACAAAATGACAAATACCATCATAGCCCAAAACTCCGAACTCTCAAAGGCCAACCCCTCCAGTCTCCTACCCAGCCGCGGTTTCGAGGTTCATCATTCTCAGTAGTAGGATTACAATCGAGATCTCAGAAATTTGGTGTGACTTTTTAGATAGTGACAAAGACAACGTGATGTTACAACGTGACAAACTTAGGGATGAACCTCTCCACGGCGGCTGGAAGAAAATATAGGTAAACAACATAGCCACAACTTGCCGAAATCCTACAGAAAATCATGAATGTGCCTTCCTCATGTAAAATAAAATTCTTTTAAGTGCTCAGCAGCCCAATCATCTCTCCATGGAGGCCTCTGAGTTGCTTATCCATTTTAATATGCCCCCATTTAAGAGTTTTGGAGCTAAAGCACGATTTCAGCATGCCTTTTTCGTATCAAGCCTCAGGTAGTCGTGTGTAGAATCTCCGGCTTTCTGAGAACGTTTATGACCTTTCTATAAGCAGTGTCAAGCACATTAATTATTTTATTTCACACGAGGAAGGCACATTCATGATTTTCTGTAGGATTCCGGCAAGTTGTGGCTATGTTGTTTACCTATATTTTCTTCCAGCCGCTAAGTTTGTCACGCCGTAACATCACAGTCACTCGGTCCGAAATTTCTGGTGAGTCAATTTCTCTGTATTCGATGAAACTAACGCTACTGAGATTGATGAACCTCGAAACCGCGGCTGGGTAGGAGACTGCAACCCCTCCACGGCTGGGGTACACTACCGTTTTGTCAGCGACCTGGGTCCCAGGGTCGTTGATGGCGTGTAAATCAGTATATTTATAGTAGCACTCAGGCCGTTTACGGCCTATGTGGCTACTTTGCTAGTGCTAGGTATCTGGCTGAGTCCTACGGTGTATGTATGTTGGTAATGCATTGCCCCGCGCCCCCCCTGAAGCCGGGGATAATTGCAAAAGTGCCCATATAACGTAGGTCCCACAAGCGTATGTATGTTGGTAGTGTATCTCCCATCGCGTCCGTCCGCAAGCCGTCCGCTGGGTAAATGCACAAGTGCCCACACGCAGGTCCTTCGTCGAAGGAAGATGCCCGAGAAGCAATGAGTTCGAGGTTCGTGGGTGGTGCGTGGACCTGGATGTACTGGTGTGAAATTGGTGGGGTGTGGGGTGGCTTGTTCCATTTGGATGTGCCGAAAGGGACGGATCAACGGTCCCAGAGGTGAAAGAGAGGAGAAGTGGGTGGCATAGGTGGTAGAGGAGTGCATATGCATAATGGAACACGCCGGGCCAAGCGGCCAATTCTTGAGTAGGTCGGGCCGCGGACGCAGGGCAACTACGTCGAAGCACCGTGAAAATGAGTGTGAGGTCGGGTGAGTGGCACTAGCCCCGACGCCCCCAGCTCTATGACATCCAGCTCCAAGGGGGTGCATTGGAGGGTGCCGACATCGTTATGAGCCTGTCGGGGGATGGGTTTTGGCAAGAGTGGGATGTTGGGTTTGTGCCACTTGCTTTGATTGTGGTGGTTTGTGATCAAGAGTTTTCTAAGATTAAGGCCTTAACCTTATTAAGGCCTTAAGGAGCCGGCCAACCCGATTTAAGGCCCTTAGGGCGAACACTGGCCATTATCTTGATGGAAACCTCGATCCGGTGAAGATTTGACCCGGTTTTGCGGGAAATGAGCCCACCTCGTTTCAAGTGAAAATCAGTATATTTATAGTAGCGCTCAGGCCGTTTACGGCCTATGTGGCTACTTTGCTAGTGCTAGTAGGTATCTGGCTGAGTCCTACGGTGTATGTATGTTGGTAGTGCATTGCCCCGTGCCCCCCCTGAAGCCGGGGATAATTGCAAAAGTGCCCATATAACGTAGGTCCCACAAACGTATGTATGTTGGTAGTGTATCTCCCATCGCGTCCGTCCACAAGCCGCTGGCAAGGAATTTCCGAATGCAGAATCGCGCAAAAAAAAAGTTGCTGTTCTCATTACTTTCGGAATCGGCTGTAAGGCTACAGGCAATTTGTGGACTTTGCTTGTCCACAACTGTACGCCGCGAAACGTAGCCGAACGTAGCCGAACGCAGATGGGGATCCGTCTATATATAGGCGTAGACGGGGGTCCGTCTAGGGGGGCTGGAACGCAGTGATTGCGACCCCGTGAGCTCGACTACGATATCGGGGCCGATTAATTTTAGGTCACTGTTTCTGCTGCTTTCTGTTGTCTCGGATACTCAGATTCAGTGCAGAGTGGATGGCCAAACGTTTGAGAGCCAAAGATACACTGGCGATGCAGGATTCTCCCCCGCCAAACCCCACCCCGTTAAAGAATTATCGAAATCTGGAAGGAAACATTCCAACTGGGAACGGCGGTACTTCAAATTTTCGGAGACACTGGAAGCAGCGAACTTAGCCTTAACTAGACTTATTTACGTCCCAATTTTAATTTTCCTGGGATCAGACTGGCCCAAAGAGTTCAAAAAACATGCTCCGAAGTCTTTCCCACGACAAAGTAGCGGCACCAAAATTTTAGCCAAGATCCATAAAATAGATTTGCAAATAGAGACGATTCGCGAAAAAAGTGTTTATCCTTGTTTAGCATAGCCACAGAGATGCGATCAACGAGGCGTCCCAGTCCGTGCAATGTGGCCCAATGTGGGAGATCCAAGCGTTCAAGATTGGTATCGCAGCTCCGTAGAACCGTACCGATACTGGTTGTAATGTGTGACAACATTTGAACGATATAATCATCAAACGGATCATATAGTCGTGACTTTTGATGGAAGAAAGAACATTTTATTGCGCAAGAACCACTTGATGAATTATTGGTTTTCCTACAGATTCAGATGCAGCTCAACGAGCCGCGTCGATTGCGCTATTTTTTCATATTTTTCCCACGATATACAAGTAGTGATGCGCTGGCTTTGGCTTGAAGCCAGAAGCCAAGCCAGCCAAGCCATGGTTTCACGAAGCCAGGCCAGGCCAGACAGCTGGCTTGAGCTGGCTCTGGCTTCTGGCTTCAGATTTGCCAAGCCAAGCCAGGCCATGAAGCCAGGGCTCAGCCAGGGTTGCAATTTGTGCCTGTAAATCACCCCCAGACATCGATTTGACGTCTAGATATCCCTCTAGCATCCCATCAATCACATCAGATTAATAACTCACCCACTCAACGACAATGTCGACTGAGTCTGCCCAAATTGGGATAACCCGTTTCGGATGAACAAGTTCAAATGCTAAGATTGTGGTCAATATCTGTGTCTGAGAAGGTATCATGTACTTTCTGATCATGAAGAACCACCCATAGTCAATTAAAAGTGTCAGAGACGAGCCATGGTTGGTTTCAAAATTTGTGATTCAAGCCATGGCTCAAGCCAGGGCCAGGCCAGGCCAAGCCAGGATCCCTGGCCCTGGCCCTGGCTTGGGATTCCTCAAGCCAAAGCCAGATGAAGCCAGGCCAGAGCCATGGTTTCCGGGCCAAGCCAAGCCAGCACATCACTATATACAAGGGGCCGCCAAATTTTTGGACCCTCCTGGTTACTAAATGCTGTTTTCCGGAGGAACGGCTCGACAGAAACATACCTCCGAAGTTTTTCCTACGAGCCGTTGTTTTTCTCAATATTTTGGGTTGGTTGAACGAAATTGTGTGTACCTCTCTGAGGGCTCTGGGGCTAAGATGTGTCTACAATATCCTCCAAACGAAATGAAATGAGGTCTGCACAAGCTACACGGCTTCTACGGATTAATTGACAGTAAGATTTTGACTTCCTGGACGCTTTCGGACGAAAATAGGTGCCAGATCAAACCATTTTTCACACGTTAATTTCTCGATAAATTTCCAAGATGTTGTCGGAATCGTAACCAGCTCACGAAAAGGCGTCGCTTGCCGATTTTTCCATATTTTTAGCTATCTATTTAGACATTTCTCAATATTTTGGGGTCCGATCATCGATTTTTTGAGAATTTCGACATTGTGCTCGTGCCAATCTCTCCATTTACGTGTAAAATCACTCCCTAAATCGTTGCCGTAGGCTTGGGTGCCATCTGGCGACGATGGTATTCTATTTTCCCACGGTCCCCAGATAGGCGGGTTTTGATTGTCCCCGACTGTAATATGGAAGTGTCCTTATCAATGCTAAGTATCATGCTATAGGGTTGCATGGCTTAGCGGTAACCAGCAGTCTTGGTCTCTGAGTAAATCGGAGATCACCGGGCCTCGCGAGATCGAGGGTTCGAACCCCGGTAAAGCCGCATTTAGGAGGGTTCTAGTGGGTATTACCAATCTTGGTCGAGTCCCACACTGTTCGGCATTTGCTGTTCGTGCGTAAAAGCATTCCCGCCGTTGGTTAGGAGCCTAGGAGGTCACATGTTCCTCCGTCCTTTGCGGACCAAAGGGGCTGATCAATTATCAGTTGCCTGAGGTCACAACAAACGCACCACCAAAAAAAAAAAAAAAAAAAAAAAAAGTATCATGCTATATATGCTATCTACAGTACAGGATAAGGAGTCTGACAGTAGATGGAGTCCGATGAGGCTCAGATAAGCGCAGATCAAGTCCGATAAGGCTAGATAAGCCCGGATCAGGTCCGATAAGCGATCTGTTCATGACAGTACTAGGGCTAGAACAGAAGTTCGGGGTTGCTTGCGAAAGGATGGCACTTGTGCTTCTAGATTCCCTCGAGATGTATTTGCAAAAGCCGAGGTCGATTCTTCGGATGGATCTATAAATGTGAAACACCTTGAGCCAATGATTAACACCGTAACACCAGTGGTCACTTACACCCTGAGGTGTAATACCGATGTGACCAGCCTGTTGTCAGGAACTGCTATCAAGCACTGCGTTCAGAGGGTTCTTAGCCAAAGCGCCGTCTGACCGGAGATAGCCGAACACATGCGGCTAGCTGGCCGGGTGACATGTGGCTATGTCTGGTTATGTCATCTCGCATCAGCTAGCCCAACCTCGCATTAGCTAGCCACATCTCCCCGCATCTTCGGTCCGCCGTTTGGCTAGCCAACTACTCAGGCAACCTGGCCACATCCTACCGACCAAAGGCCCAATCCAGTATGATTCATCGACAGCCGGCGGGCTAAATTCAAATAACAACATAAAGGAAACCAATTCAAATCTGGAGCGTAGGATATGTGGTACCAATACTTGGCGCGGCTATCCCATCACCAATGATCTATACTTTATCATGCTTTTAGGCCGCTTTCTGACCACATCCATGAAACCACGCGTCTATAAACTTCTCTGATTGTATTCCGGTTTCCTAATTCAATTACATTGCGCACACTTCTTTCTATCGTTGTCGTCTCCCCCGGGGCTTCATAAATGGATCTGCCGTCAGTATTATCGATTTATTTCCATTATTGGAATCACCTGGTAGCTGTGTTGTCTGTCTAAACTTGATGAGCGAACTCTTGATCACAAACCACCACAAGCAAGCTGAGTGGCACTTTCACCACACCTCTCGCTCTCAACCGCTCCTCATCCTCTGAGAGGACCACAATGTCAGGACCCTCCCTGGCAAGGGAGGCCGATGTGGAGCAAGCGGGAGGTATCGGCATTGGCTATGCCACCGTCCACCTCTCCTCTTCCAGCCAAGGCCCAATTCACATCCCCCGCCAACTCAACAACGTCGGAACTCTCCTGGCAGTTCCACCTGTTCACGGGAACTCGGATCGAGATGGATGCAGGAGCAGAGGGTGTTGCCATTGTTTGTGCCACTCATCACCCACACTCATTTTCACGGGCCGTTGACGTAGTTGCCCTGCGTCTGAGGCTTACCCTACTCAAGACTGGCCATTCTGGCCCGGCGTGTCCCACTTTATGGCTATGCACTCCTCTTCCACTATGCCACCCTCTTCTTTTCTTCCTCGGGACCGTCTCCCGTCCCTTTATGGCACCTCCATTGATGGAACACGCCACCCCACTTCCCACCAATTTCATCACCTGTAAAGCCTACGATTACATTGCATCCATGGACTACGTTATCATTGCTTTCCAACCACCCTCTTCTGTGTGGGCACTTTTGCAATTATCCCTGGTCTCTGTTATTGGGGGCGGAGACGCGGGGCAATGCACTACCAACATGCATACATTGGAGGACCTGCTTTGTATGGGCACTTTTGTACTTATTATCTTCGGCCTCGGGGGGGGTGCGGAGAAATTTACTACACTACCAACATACATACACTGTAGGATAGGATCGCAAAGTAGCCACATAGGCCGTAAACGGCCTGAGCACTACTATAAATATACGGATTTCATCATGTCTAAACTTGATAAATAACTCTCGGCGTCTCGGCAGTTTGGATATCTTGGTCTGTCTCCTTTGCTACGGCATTTCGCACAAACTAATGGCTTAATTCCTGCCCATCTCCCTAGAAACAAATTCAGCGAAGTTGAAGGGCTCTGCGTATGGTTGAATGACCAACAATTCCGGGGCAATTGGGGCGCAATCCGGTGTAATTACTCGCCTTCTCATCTAACCCTTTCCACCGACCCTCACCGGTATATAAAGGTTCCTCGGCTGCAGGGAACGTCAAACCAATACTTCACATTCCAGATGTCCAACCAACAACATCCCTATAGAATGCGTGGCCAGCCACCATTGCGTGGTACGTGGATGTCCTGTGGTTATCCACTCCCTGTGTTATATAGCTGACGGCATTTAGCGACGTCGCATGCCCACGAACCATCGGCGCTAGCCTCTCGAGGGAAAACCTCTGCTCGAGGTTCTCAGTACACGGGACTTTCAAGTCGCCACGCTGAATCAACAAGTGCTCCGGAGTATATAATTATCTACTTCCTGAATGCAGTCCTTCTCTGATGTTCATCTCAGACCAGCGACGAATCAACTGAGTTCTCGCCATCACAGCCCTCCGCCTTCTCCGTCAGTGCAATCTGATAAGGAGTCATCCGAGTCGGACAAAGGGCTCCACGAAATTCCTTATATTCGATGCATCCTTCTTGTGGTGGCATTCTTACACACCAAGCACCACATAACCTTCCGGGCCTGTGCGCTAATCTTGAATGCCCTCAGTTTTAACTTTTCAACGATACCAGGCAACTTGCTGGCCGGGAAGAAGATACCTCTCACACTTACTACCATCTTCTCCCGCCTGGAATTGCACGACAAATTCACGGTTCACCCCATCTGCTACCTCTGCCATCGTATTTTTGACGTCCGTGATGGCACGACTCTCTGCCCAGACTGCGATGAAGAAATTTATCGTCCACAGACTCACCAGCTATTCCAGCGCCTGTTTGAACCAGATGAAATTGCCGATGGTACAGATAATCTGGCGTATAACACTGGCCGCACACCAGATGTTGTCGCACCCATCCAGCTATTATCTCAGGGGCTCAAAGACTTCTTTGCGCGTCCAGGCATGGTCCCTGCCGTAAATTCATGGAAAACGCGGTGTACTGTTACCGGCGAGCTAAGAGCGATGCAAGATGCGGAAGTTTGGAAGACAATCAAGGGTCCTGATAAATCCTCCTTCTTTTTTGGTCCTGGATCCGAAAAGGAGATACGTCTAGGTGTAACTTTGAGCTTAGACTGGTAAGTACCCATCCGCTGTGTCCGACGTTCGCTGCTCTCATTCAGAAATCAGGTTCGGCCGAAAAACAAGTAGCTATGGGCCCAGTCATTCTTCAGGAGCGCTATCGTTTTGTGTTCAAAATCTCTCGAATGAATTGAAGTAAGTTACATTTATCAAAGCGGTGCCCAGATTTCCAACGGTCTTTCCAGATACCGGGCGGATAATTTGATCCTCAGCGAGATGACACCTGGTCCAACTGAGTCCACGTCCGAGCAGCTTCAACACCATCTCAAAGTCCACGTTGACGACCTGCTGATGCTGTATGATCATGGAATTATGATCCACCCAAAGGAAAAACCAGCCGGTATCTGTGGCAGCTATCTTATTGGATATTTTACTTACATCTCGTTTGGTGAATTAGGCATTCGAGTTCGCGTTGCACTTGTTGGAATCATTGCCGATCATCCGGCAATGTGCAAACTCTGTGGTTTTGCGGACCATAGTCATGGCCAATCTCCCTGCACCAAATGCCATGTAACCCGCGAGAAGATGTTCTCTAAGAAGTCTTTGCAGAACAGTTCGTGATAAATATTTCCACGTGATAGCAATTGATCTATGTTTCCAGAATTTCCACCGCGAGATGCCAAGAAGCATCGCGAACTGAGTCACAAATATAGGAGCCTTTCGACACAGAAAGAGCGCGAGGATTTCTTTGCCAAATATGGAGTGAGATGGTCAGAAATTTGTCGTCTCGAGTACTTTGACATCGTGCGGTGGACCGTGGTTGACCCCATGCACAACCTTCTCTTGGGTATCCCTGGTAGTTAACATTATGTTGACTGTGTATTTAACTGTCTTGCAGGACTCGCCAAGACACAATGGTATACCCAGTGGATAAAAACCGGTGCGCTTCGAGCCGACACCACCACCAAGTTCCGTGAATTACACCTCATCCATGAATTCCTGGAGACGGTGTGCCGTTATATCTACTGGCTAGATAGGAAGCGCTCACACGGTTCTGTTCAGTTTGAATCGCCACCGTGGGCAGGAAGGCTTCCCCTTAGGGTGGGTGAGCCTGCCGGAGGATCTCTGACTGCCGACGAGTACAAATTTGCCGTCACTGGCCCGTGGGCAATCATGGCACGGCCTTTATTATCGTTTCCTGACTTGAACTGACTCAAAATGGGTGCAGATTCCGATTGTATGGGATCATGCACTTCCCCAGGCTGAGAAGGACCAACAAAAGGCCTTCGCGGCATATAAGAAAAAGAAGGATGCCTGGGACAAGGAAATCCGACGGATTTTGATTTGATTTGATTTGATTTCATGGGTCGTCGTACCTGGCTACATGTAGCTAAAGCGACAGTACACTACGTAAAGTAGTTTGGGGTATTGATAAGTAAGGTACCGGGTATGAGGAGGAAGCTTTTGCAGAAGGGATATGAGATGATAAAAGTAGGAAAACAACGGGGAAACTTTGATCTAGGTGCGGATGAGGGAGAGTGTGGTTCGGGACAACCGATCTGGTGCGGGATAATGATTTGGTGCAAGTATGTGAGGCGGGGAGTGGAGAGTAAAGTGAGATAATTAAAGGCAAGAGGAAAAACATAATAATATAAAGACCATATCACGAACGAGTTTGAAAGCGGCCAGTATCTTCAATAAATTTTGTCACAGACTTGAGAAGCTTTGGGTTGGAGAGCAGTGAAGGGACATCGACAGCACCAAGTAGACCAGCTGAGTAAGATGCGGCTTGGAGCGGTGGACGGAATCGTTCCCATGCAGAGCAATGGAGCAGGTAGTGGGCTCGAGTTTCCGATGCGGCACCGCATGCTTCACATCTGGGTGATTCAGTTTGTCGGAGACGGAACCGTGTGGCGTTGAGAGAGGAGAAATTGGTTCGCAGTCGGGCCAGAACCGAAATCATTGCCCGCGTCGATGAAGCTGTGTACGGATAGCGAAGGATGAGTGATGGTGGGGAGCGATCAATTTGAAGGAGGGCGCGACCAGTACGACACGAATTCCACAAGGCAGCCCATCGTGCGATGATGATCTCGTTGATACGACGTTTGCAGGTGGTGAGTGATACGGGGAGAGTTGGGGAAGGGGGGAGCCGGGTAGCTGCCTTGGCTGCAGCATCCGCAAGCTCATTACCCGCTGTGCCAATATGTGCCGGGGTCCAGAGGTTGGTAATTTGGAGGGAGGGGAGCCGCTCCAACGCACCACGTACCATCTGATCGTACTTGATGGCTCTGTACTGTCCGGAGCGCGGCGCGGTAGAAACAATACCCCGCAGCCCGGCCTGTGAGTCAGAGACCATCAGCGCGCGATCATGATCATCGTCCAGGACCCGCTCCGTCGCCCCGATAACCCCTTCAACTTCACCCTCCGCAACCTGGCCATCACCCAAGCCGACAAGCACGACCTCGCGCTGACCTCCAGCCTCCACTCGCACCGCGGCCCCACCCGCACGCCCATCAAGGAGTGACCCGTCTGTGAACCACGTCGACTGTTGCCAAGATTCCTCCAGTAGCATCTGATCCAGTAGAGCGAGGGCGTCAGTCTTGGGTAAGATGATAGTGGACACCGGAAGGGGTTCGGCCCAGGGCGGCGCATAGACTTGAAGGATGCGCTCCATCCCCAAGGAATGATCGAGCTCCCGGGGATCAGACAGCTCGGGAGCAGGTATCCGCGGAACGTTACGCTCTCGGATTCTCTGGCCCTGTGCAGGTATACCTCCAGGCCAGTGAACGAGGGGGATGCGCTCGATGTAATGTAAGGCAGACGCTAGCCGGGGGTTGTGAGGATGGAAGGCAAGAGCATTGCGGAGGAGTGGTACCAACCCATGAGAAGGGGGAAGCGAGAGATAACGAGCGATCCGGTGGAGGAGCGAGGATTCCAAGCGAAGAGCAGCAGGAAGGATCGCAGCTTCCTTCTCGAGGGCAGCCAGAGAAGCCGTTCGATACCCACCCGTGATGCATCGCGCCACCGATTTATTGACTCGATCAAGGGGCTTGAGTTCCGCTGGGCTGAGAGGGAGGAAGGAGGCGACTCCGTAATCGGCTCTTGGCAACACTGTGGCTCTAACCAGATCACGAACCATTAGAGGTTTCAAACCCCAAACGGCATGCGTGAGGGCGAGCGATGCGTTCAGCGCCCGAGCAGCCGATGCGGCCCTTGATTTGATGTGCGCGTCACCTTTCAATTTCGCGTCAATCCATACACCGACCCATTTGACCGTTTTGGAGGGACGAATGAGCTCTCCATCGAAGTTGACGACAAATTCAGAGAGATCACGATTGCCAAGGGAATGGTGCATCAGCTCGGTCTTTGTTTTCTCGAAGGTCGCCTGGTCTTGTGCGGCCCACCGGACTGCAATAGATGCAGCCTTGTTGAGAGCGACGATGTTCTGGGACACGGACTTGCTGGACGTGGTGAAGTTCGTGTCGTCAACGAAGCCGTAGTTCCAGCTTGTATGAATGTCGATGGCGCCGAGAATCCGGTGCAGGCGGTTGATAGAGAGCAGGAATAGAATGACAGAAAGAGCAGAGCCTTGCGGCGCACCTTCAACCGTGCAACGGAATGTCACAGTGCGAATACCATCGATGACAACCGTTACACAGTGGTGATGGAGGAAGGTTGCAACCCAATGAATGATCGTCCTGGGGAAACCGAGCGCAGCAAGTTCCCTGATGAGAACAACATGCGAGATTCGATTGAATGCCCCCTTGAGATCATAGAAAAGCGTCGAAACCACGTTGCCTTTATCGAGCTCAGCCTTGACACGGTGGATGTATCCATCAACAGCTTGTGCGGTGCTGTGTCCGGGACGTCCGCCGTACTGGGAGGGACTGAGGAGACCCAAAGTTTCTGCTTCGAACGATATACGATCAGCAACGAGTCGCTCGAGAGGTTTCGCAATGATATGTTCATAGTTCTCCACTGGACGCCACGCTTTCGGGGATGTCTTGTCCTTCTTGCCCTGCTTATGAATTGGGGTCGCAGTGTTGGCCTTAAGCGGGATGGGTTTGACCCCGAGCCGGATTGACGCCTTGAATATGTTTCTGACGCAATCGGCTACGACCGGCCAGGCACGGTGAATATGTCCCATTTGAACCCCGTAGCGATCCGGTGCCTTCCACGCTGGGGCCGAGAAAATGACGCTATCGATTTCGCTGTCGGTTACCTCCGAAAATGGGCGTTCATCGGGAATGGATACCGAGTTGGCAAGAGCGAGGGGATCTACAAGAGTAGGGCTGGGTGCATCAGATGTGTACATGGGGGCAGGCAATTGATCTTGCCTGTCCGCCGAGGGCGGAAGTTCGCCCAGAGGATCAACCTCTGTGCGAACCCCCCCTCGCATTCTCCGGGTGCCGTTACCAGTTTGGTCGACGCGCAGATCCGGGGTCACATCTGGGGACAAGGAGTCTTCCATGGCGAAGTCACCGAACCAAGCGCGCCCCAGAATTCGGCCGCGATCTTCGTGTGAGAGTGCTGCACGCCCGGTTTCGGGATCGCAAATCGCCGGGAAAACAGAAGAGCTGCGAGCCTTCAGACGATCCAGGGCTTTGAAGATGTCAATCCTTTCGAGCTCCTTCACGTAGGCGTGCCAAGCCATCTGCTTTGCCTGAGTGATTGCGATGTATAAGTCCCGCCGAGCTTCCAGCCAAGCTCGCCGAGCTGAAGGAATGAGGTATTTTCTGAAATCTCCTCCGGGCACGCCGAACAGCTAAAAGAAGACGGGTGATCAAGGGGGTCCACCAGCGTTTAGCAATCGAGCAAGGCCTATGACGAGGAGTCGATCCTTCAAGAGCCGCGGACAAAGCTAGACACAGAAGTGAAGTAGCCTCGTCGAGATCAGCCTCGGTAGTGATCATTGATTTAGGTTGAAATCCGAGATGGTACCGCAAGATGGCGAGGTATTTCTCCAGGTCCATCTTGGAGGTGTTGAATTTCGTGGACTCCCAGCGGACGGTGTCAAAGTCGAGCTCGTAGCAGATTGGGTAGTGGTCACTGCCGACACAGAGATCAGGATCGACTGTAACATTGCGGATTGACATAAAAAGGGACGGAGATGACCATCCGAGGTCAATAACATTACCAGAAATGTGGGTTGGGACGTCTGGTGGGGTGACCATCAGCAGGGGCTTCGCCGTCAAGAGATCGTGCAGTTCAAAGTCGGCCTCACACGTTGCTGTCTTGGTTTTCGAGTCCCAATGGACGTGGTGGGAATTCGAATCCATGACAGCCAGGATACGTGTGGTGGGTTCGAGCTGGTGGAGGACACCACGGATGAGCCCCACACCTGCGCGAGTTGTGCTGTCGTTGTACAAGTTAATGACGGTAACCTGCACTGTCCCGAACGTAAAGTCAACAACCAACAGATCACCGGATGAGGAGAGATCCGGGCGCGGGCAGATACATCGGGGTGGGATAGTGGATTTTTTAACATAGATTGAGACACGATGATTAGCCACGTTATCAGGATAGATCAGAGTATAACCGGGATGCTCAGATGCGTTGAAGACTTCTTGTTGGTGTGGTTCTTGCGTGCAGATTATGTCGAAGTTTCCCGAGCCCGCCAAAATTTCGAGCGGATTCCGAGACCTCCATGAATTGATCTGGACGAGATTGATCATTGGAGTTCGTGCAGCCGGAGAGGTCACGGTTCTGCCGATGAAGACCTACCCGCAGAGCCACAAGAACCAGTGCAACGCATGCAGCGAGGAGAAGACGTAAATTTCCTTTGTTTTGCAGCAGCTCTCAAGATACTGGTTGGAAGTGCTGTACGCATTGACGCTAGTAATCATAGCTCGGGCGGACTAGATCGGGCACGTAAATTGCTTGAGAAGTATCTCTTAGGCTTCTTGGAGGTAAATTTCATCTTGCCGCTCAAAACTTAACTTAAACCTCCACATTAGATGTATGGACCGGAATCCATGAAGCCTAACCATCACTGGGCGGTTCATGTCCCCGATGAAATTGTTGACTTTGGTCCCGTGTACTCCTTTTGGGCATTTTTGACGGAGAGGCTGAACAAAATATTGAAGAACATGAACAGCAACAACTGGACAGGAGGACGGCTCGAGGTCTCGATGATGCGCGAATTTCATCGAAATTCAAGGCTCGATGCAGTGGTAGGCAATTACTTTGTACCACTATTTACAAGGCTTACATTATATTCCCGACAGCTCAAGACGATCCTATCCGAGACCGCGCCTAACAACTTTGAGCACATGTTTGTGCGTGAAATGATGAGCCAGGGGACCAATGTGCAGGCCCTTGGGACAATCCAAGATGCTGCACGGGACGGTGCGGCAGTCTTTTTTCCCCTTCGCTGTCCGATCCAACAGTACAAATATTCTTCTACAGAACAAATTTCTGCTCGTGTACGGGTCGGCACTGTTGCAAATGTGGCCGAGATGGCTGATAAACCAACTCGTCTCGGGCTATTCCGACATTATAACAAGAATGGACCAACGGTTCATTACACCGAACCTGTTGGCAGAACGAGAACATACCCATTGGCAAGTTACATTGAAACTTACAACTTTGCCCTGCTGGACGGGCGAAGAATCATACCTACAACGAGAGCCTCGGAACACTCAGCAGCATCGGCTATAGTCCAGGTCAGAATCAAAGACAAGCCGCGGCGATATGCTGGGGAAGTCGAGAGAATATTTATACACCATCAAGACGGTGTTCGAGACTCTTCCGACACTGTGCTGATCTACATCAAATGGATGATACAATCTACATTCACGCCTCTAGACTCCCCGAAATTCCTTTGGGATGATTAGTGAGTTGAACCTTCACGAAGAGCTGTGCGCTTACATTTGCGACAGCCCGGAGCTTGGTGTTGAGACATGGGAACTAGACAGATATGTTGACGCAACGACCAATGATCTACCCACGGTCTTGCCTCTGGCAGACGTGCACTGTCAACTGTCCCGCGGGCGGTTGGAGCATGTAGACCCACAGCTATGGATCACAACGACAATGGATCGAGTGAGTGAAATTTTCTCAGTGATACTGTATCTGATCATCTCTAGTTTCCGACATCGTTGAACGCATATGGATTCGCTGACCTAACTGCCGATGGACATAGTGGAGATCCATAATGTAGATAAAACGAGTCGCAATAACGAAGGCGGGGAGAGACGGTGGATAAAACGAACTATACGGGTATATAAGTGAATGGTTCTGTCAGAATGAAAATTTGTTGAACAAAACAAAGGGATGAACCCGAAATTCAGTCGTAGCACAAATGAAAAATCAAGATGTGGCAGCGAGTGGATCAGCGAGAGCAAGTAATTCACCCAACTCCTCGTTGACCAAGGTCATTGTATCGGCCGGAGTTTCCTCATTGGGGGTGACTTCGAGCGTGGAAACGCCAAATCCAGGGGGGTTCTCGAAGTTTCCCCAGCCTTGCAGAAGCGCTTCGTTCTCGGAGTCCGCACGTGCCCTCTCGAGCCATCCTTCCGCGATCCCGAAGTTGTACGGAGCAGCAGCAGGTATGCGTCGGCAGGGTCGGCCGGTATTGCGGACACGAGTGAAGATGATCTTGTTCTTGTCGCTTTTGGATTGGGCCTCAGAATAGACGCGATGTAAATCATGAAACATATTCGACATCTGGTGATTTTAGATCTTGCGCACGGGTTGGAACATTAAGTTACCTTCTCAGAGCGCCAATCGGGGGTGACTACCTCCAAAATTTGAAGCTCGTCAAGCGCTTTCTGTGAAAGGTCAAGATAACCAGCAGCCTTCGCCATCTCCCGCTTCCATGCCGCCTCACTCTCGTGTATCTCGTCGTCCGAGTCAGGCCCCGAGAGCTCATCCGACATATGCTCCTCGTAGATCATCTCTTTGACGACGTTCGGATCGAGATTGTGTTGCGCAGAATAGACTTCAACGGCTTCTTTCAAATTATCCGCTTTCTGTGACCATTATACGAAAGGATTAGTGGAGAATCAAATTAAAGGAATGGACGAACAGCGACTCGTCGTTGGACACGACGGTTATATTGTTTCTTGACTTCGTTTCTGGCACGCGCAGCAGCATCAACCTGGGCTTTCCATTTGGGCTTAAGATTGCGGAACGAGTCTTTGGCCATATCTTGAAGTAGCCCGACGTCCCAAGTGGCGTTGACATTACGAGCAGGTTTCGGTTGGTTCGAGCGGTGCTATATCAAGTTTACAGACCTGTATCGAATATGAATGCAACGACACTTACCCGGAGGTCAGTATAGGCCCGCTCCGCAACCGCTGTGAAAAGGCGTTCATTTCGGAGATCTGTGACGTCGGACGCAAAAACCGGGGTAAGGTACAGTTCACCAGTGATTTCATTCACACGGCGCTCGTCTGGGTCGGGCCAAATGTCCTTGGAAGTGACCCCACAGACGTCGCGAAGCGACTTTGTAACGAAACTCTGCCACCACGATTGAGCAAATTATGTGCAGATAAATTGAGGACGCACTTGGATAGCCGTTCTCGCCTTTTTGAGATCCGCTGTGGTACAGTTCTTCGAATCTAGGTAGACGGCGGGGTTCTGCGCATCAGACTCGGCGTCTGAATGGTCCGATTCGAAAGCTATGGTGCGCGAAGATGGCTGCCGCTTGCCACGAGTGGAACCCCTATTCGGCCTGATCTTACCACGAGACGACAGCCCACCGCGCGAGGAGTTGTCGGAGGTAGGAGGGGCGGGCGCGTCGGGCACGGCGGGCATGGTACTGTTGGCGGTGGGCAAAGAAATCTGGGCCTTCAGCGCCCGGTTTTCGAGAGTCAGTGCTTCGAGCATCGCGCGAAGTTGTTGATCAGAGGTGGCGCGGTGTTCGGGAGGGGCCTGGGATGGCAATGGGCCCTGCGCGGGGTGGCTGTAGCCATTTGAACTGAAGGCCGTAGGGTAATATTCCTCCGTAATAGGCGTGAAGTTCGCCGATCTGGACCGCTGGTTCTGCGGATGAACGTGTTCGTGCGATAATGTGTTAAGTGATGCTGCGCGGCTGAGAGACACAGGTGGCGCACTACTCATCGTATCAGTACAGTTAGCATGAGGTCGAAAGGTGGTTTACAAGGGTGGAGGACCGCGGCCCATCTGAGGGTGTCTGCCGCGGAGCAGACCATTTGGGTTTGTCGATGAACGAGATCTCGTTGGCGCAGCGGTAAGCCGACTGTCTGTGGTGTCTTGGTCACGGTCAGGCCAGTTGTGCGTAGGCGCAGCGAAATTGACTGCAGTTTCGTCGCCGAGATATCTGGACTTTAATCAGTATGTACTCGCTCGGCAGATTTCGGCAAATTTTACAAGTCCGTGTTGATGTTTCTGTGGTCTGGAGGTCGTTGGGTCTGATAGTCGTCGAGGTATAGAGGATAGTGCTCGTCGCTGTACATCTACAGTGGTGGGGACAGGAAACCAAGGAAGTGGACACGGCTCTTGCGCCAGCCTCCGCCAGGGTAGGCTCGGTAGAGAAAGCCTAATCCTGATGCAGTTGTCGAGTCTCGATCGGTCGAAGGGCATCATTCAAGAAACATAAATAACAGAAAGAACTGGAATACAGAAGGAAGGGCTATTGACAGGTAAGAGCTGGCCTGGAGGTATGGGTAAGGCTCGCCGCTGGAGGCTAGGGCTGGTTAGCAGGCGTAGCAAGGGTATGGCTAGGACACGTGGGCATCACCTCGCTATGACTAGCCATGATGCCGTTATATTTGGCTAGACAACTGTGGCTAGGCGAAAATCCCTCATCTAGCTATTTATGACAGGGATTAGGCCTCTTCGAGGCGGGTGCTGAACCTTTAGGTGGATGCACCAGTGAACTATCTGCTCGCCTCTTGCTTCTGATGATGAAACCTTAATTATAATGTGCTACTATAATGTGTTACAACAACAAGATAAATATTTGGGCTCAAAACATAGCAAAGACGGTAGGTGTGGACAGGGATATTATCCAACGAGAATGACTCGGGTCTTGGTACTTAGTGGATAGAACAATGAATTCCCCATATCATGTATATGGACATGGTGACACTGAGCCCCCACAACTTAGATGCGCGAAGCTCCAGCAAAAAGTTCTGAACAAAAGTGAGGCTTAAGCCAGTAAACATGATATATATATCCTGCTGTGATTTTTTTTTCTGAACCAGGAAGATAGTTCTGGACATTAATGAGAATTATATTAGTTCCCCTGAATATTCCTAGGTTGATTGAACACCGGGTATCAGAGTGGGAGTCCCCGAGATTATGTTTGTTTGACGTTTGCTCTGATAGATCTGCAAAACGGGGGTGCATTGGTACCGAAAAAAAAATTATTTGAACAAGGAACACATTTCTGGACATCAATAAGCATCCTATAAGATCCCCTGAATATTCCTGGGCCGATTCAATGGGGATTATCAACGTGGGAGTCCCCGAGTTTCTGTTGGTTTGATGTTTGGTTGTTCTGATAGATCTGTAAAACTGGCATGTATTTGTACCGAAAAAAATGAAATGAACCAGGAATACATTTATGTATGTCCCTAATAGTCCTATTAGCTCCTCAGAATATTCCCGAGTCGATTTAACCGGGGGTACCAGAGTGGGAGTCCTTGAGATTCTGTTTGCAAAACTGGCATCCATGTGTACAGAAAAAATATATTCTGAATCAGTCCCAAGTTAGTAGGCTCTACCGGGAAGCACACTTGTTATGTAGCAAGAACCAACATGGAGACCAGGAGTAGCAAGCAAAGATGTCGCCGGAGACTCGGAAATATTCGCCAATCACTCTCTGCGTCCGAACAACGTCCGAATTTCGGATGTTATCCGAAAGTCCCACGTCAACGGATACTGACCCGAATATCAAGCAGAAATGACTAATGACCAAAATTGAACTTAAGAGAATTGCATTGCCTTTTGTGAAACGAGCTAGCACGCAAGAATTCGAAGCAGAAGGAAAGTTGGAAAAATATCATTCCATTTTCATTGCTTATTTCTCTTTCCTCACTTGCTTTTCATTTTTTTCTTGTGATGACCAATTCTTCATGACAAACAGATCAAAAACTGATTCGCAAAATCGATGTTCTCCTGGGCAGCCAAACCTAAAGGTTCAGCAATAACCTGATCGTGCATCAAGTAGCCAGGGCCACGGCTAAGAACCCTCTGAACGCAGTGAAGGCTGTCGTAGCTTATATTTCAGATTATGTCACAAAACCGAGCTTGAAGATATACCAAATCGTCAATTCTATTAGTTGGACCAAGCAACTGTATCGATTGGTCTTTCTAAAAAGGAGAGTCAGAACTCGAGGGTGCTGATCATGCAAATGGTTAATTCGCTTACTTCCAAACTACAGATTGGAAGTCCTATGGCTTCGTTGTACTTGTTGGGTAATCCGGACCATTACACAAACATGAAGTTCCGAGTCTTTTGGTGGAGATCTTATGTGGCAGAAGTTAAGAAAGATTGGGATGGTGAGGATGGTGAACCTGGAGTTGCGAGAGAAACCAACATGAACATGGATGACATCGAACATGAAGCCGGGGATGAAACCGACTGGGTTGTAGTCATGACCAGTGAGAACCACATTGTTGGGGCCACTAACGTAGACGACTATGTCTTTCGTCCTGAGGTTTTTTGAGGATGTTTCCTGGTATGAATTTTTTCAAATGACAACTCGGAAGAAGAGGACAAAAAAGCAACAAGCAGAATTCGATGCCAGTCTAGAAACAGAAGAGGAGATGCGCGAGGAGCACATGGACGTGATAGTGCCAACTCCAGATGATGATGACTGGATTGTACATGACGAAGATGATCTGGTCACTGAGGAGAAGGTTGGGGATCGCACCGACGCTGTGTCGGCACATCCTTTTCATCGTGATCATCCCTGTACAATACACATTATATTCGTTGTGACAGATGAGGGTTAGAAGATACGGTACCCAATTTTGCAGGCAGTGTACTACCAAGAAAAGATCAGGGAGATCGCGAATTTTATTGCTGCACAATGATGACGCTATTCAAGCCATGGAGGAAAGGTCGCGACTTGAAGAATGAAGTAGATACCTGGCATGAGTCCTTCATGGATCAGGTGTTCAGCAGCAAAGCTTTGAAGATGATGGAAAATTTCAATCTTCGGTACGAATGCAATGATGCATGTGATGACTACTCAGCACAAGATAAAAGAAGCGTCGAGCGATGCCAGAATTCGGGATGAACAGTGCAGTGGATGATGGGTCCGATTCCGAAATTGGGGAAGAGCACGGGGAGGACTTTGAAATGGGTGAAGATATCAACCTAGTTAAGGGTCCGAGGCAACATGCTAGGGAAAAATTGATGGCAGAAGCATCTCAAGTCGTTACCTCATGTGGCTGGACTACAAGGCCTGCCCCGAACATGACACATACTCGGTTCATTCCGAGAGATCATTTGTCGGGAAGCCAATGGAAGATCAGGTTGACAAACGAACGTGATATCTGTCTGGCAGCCAAATTCCTGCATGCCCCCACGAAGCTTAACAAGAGAAAGTACAAACCTGCAGAGCCGTTTGATGGTGTCACTCTCCTTGATTCGTTCTATTTTACCAAGTATTTTAAAGCCAAAGAAAAGAAAGCAATGAAGGTGATCAATACTGTGGCAGATGATTTCAAATTGAATGAGGATCAGCAGCGAGAATTTACAGCCCTTTGCGGAACATAGGGCGCGGCCAAATTTTTTCCCATTTTGGGACATTTTTGATCTTTTCGACCTTTTCCCTCACTGCGTGCTCAATTCTGAATGTATCATTCTGGAAACTATATGAGCGGAACCGCAAGGAAATTCTGGAGGTCCTCTCGTGCTTCAATTTTTTTTATTCGGCTTATAAAAAATGTACTCTAATCATGTTTATATGGAAATCTCCTCCCACAGGGGGAGTTGGGAATATATTGTTTTGGGGTCTCATTAGAGCATATCTACAAGTATTTCTGAGGTCACCTCGTCGCCGGATTTTATCTGTGGGTCCTATACCATGTGAACAATGTAATTGAATCCAACAAAAACACCCACTTCTCAGACACAATGCTCTGGCATATTCTGGTCCCAGGTGAGCGTGATACTCGCTGGGTGCTCATCCTGTAGTGTTTTGAAGAGACTCCACGACTCACATTGGTTATACAAGTCCCCGTCCCCGTAGGCGACGCGATTCAATATGCACATATACTGTCACGTGATGGAAACACGGGCATATTGAATCAGTCAGTCTAATTGACCCGGCACATTTGTTACGGGTAACGTGACTTGCCGTCGGCAATACCCAATAAGGTAACTATAGATATTTCAATGCACCTCGCGACGTTCAAGAGCATTAAAGCCCAGTTAATGATTCTGGGCTATATTACTACAATAAATATGGCTGCAATGCGACTTAGGATCACTTTATCGGCCAAACTACAGGGTTATGGCTTTTATTTACGTTCGAAATGATGGTTCACAGGTTGGATGATAGGGGTAACGTTCTCCATCTGCAGTAAAGGATGCATGGCGTAGTTGCTTGTTGGCGCGTTTCTGATCCGTTATTGGTGGCTTCGGGTTCGAGCCCAGCAAGTGCGTTCTCATTTTATTATTTTATTCCACGGATATTCTATTTACCGAATCCTTTTGTTGATATATATTGAAGCGACCACCGCTCACGGCTTTGTTTTCTTTCGCCCGACATTTCTGAGATCTCCATTTAAGTAATCAAAGACCCGTGATGCTTAATTGGACAATCCCGTCTCGGAAAATCAAGCTGAATCAGATTAAAAAATGAAAACAAAACATGTCTACTGAGGCACCTGGTACCCCATTGTGTTGGCCATTCTCCTATTTGCCTCCTTGTCCCCTTGTTTACCCCATGTGTTGTCCCTCCTTCGAGCTGTCGACTCGTAGCGTTGGACATCAGCCACCATCAGACTTACATCATTGCCAATGTTCCGTCTGACAATACTAGCCATCCACGCGCGCCTCGAGTTCAAGATTATCATCCTGTTCCATCAGGGCTTCAACGAAATCTATCAGTGAAAGCACACTGAGACCAGCCCCGACATCCTCCTCATCCGAACCAGGTCCTGGCCCGTCATTTTCCTTCTCCTCCCTACGCCGTTTATTTGCCTCTTGTGTCCGCTGATTGCATGCAAGGCAAGTCTTGTTGCGCGAGATACCATCCTTCTTTATACGAAAGTTTGCGGCAGGTTTGTTGGTTTTGCAAGCAGAACACCACAGGCTATCCTCGGGTTCGGACATAGAAGCTGATGGACGGCTTTAACGCGGAGATTGGGACGTGAGAGAAGAAGACGGACGCGACGCGTTGTGTGGTTATGATATGCTACACGCACGTACAGCCGCCGTAATTACTTTATTTAGGATGCCGGCCGAAGAATCACGTGACCCGTAACAAATGTGCCGGGTCAATAACGGTTTCTGAAACAGGTTCTTCTGATTGTCCAACACCCAATGTTTTCCCTTTCCGCTTGAGATGTTCCACTGCCTTGGCTTTAAGTGCCTTGATGTCGAGCGGATTATACTGATCTCCTGACAAGCCTGAAACTGCAAAAGAACATAGACCTTCTGATGTTCCATCCTCATCTCCGTTGTCATGTACTGCCATGGCTTCTGGTTCCCGGTTTGTCTCATCCTGGTCAGTTTCTTTCCCTTCAACTCCGCATGGTATCCCGGCTTCAGGTAAGTCTGCTATATTTTCAGGGGATATCTGGAGATCTTCATAATCCTGATGATTGATCTTCAGCCATTCCAAGGCATCTCTCACTCTGTCCCGCCTGACAAGCATTGGTGTCCTTACATAAATTTCGTCGGTTGGCCGAGCTGAACCAACAAAAATGAAGGCAAGCACCTCACTCAATTCATCCCTGCTCGGAGGCAACACATTCAGGACTTTTACAATAGGCGAAGCAAACATTATTGCATTGGCGATCCGCTTCCCTCTTCCAGATGCTACCCTGATCACACACCGGTTGTGTCTAACTCTAGATATCAACATTTTTTCTGCGAAAGGTAAATCTCGGAGCTGCCATGGCACTGGACCAATCCATGTATGATTTGCTAAACTTTTCAATGGTAGAAAATCTTTGAGAAGTCTAGCCTCACAGTCTGCACAGACCTTATCGCAACCTTCTGCAAGTATCGGACCGGTTAATTCTTCAATAGGGTCCTCTAAAGTTTGCCTCTCTTTTCTGGTGACACCTGGTTGTTCCAAAATATTCCAGTTGACCTGAAGTTCTGATTTCAAAGTAAGTTCGAAGTTCGGAGTCAATTCACCGCATACAGCACATCCGGATTCCTCTACTCTGTCAGGCAACATATCCTTACACATTCCTGTTATTGCCTTGTGTCGAATTGATTGTGAAGCAGGCTGTGGTGGGAACAAATTTATTTTCTGTGGTTTATTCTCGCGTTTTTTGGCATTGCGCTCCCGGATGACTTTCTTTTTGGCTCTCAGGGCCACACTCGATTTGAATGTGGTCTTGATTCGCTCAATTTTCACGGCACGTACCCGGATTTGGCTAGCAGCTTTGCGTTGGTTATCTGCTAACCTTCTCTTAGGTGATTTGTCTTCTTCCAGGTTAAAGACAAAAACGATACTAGCACATTCACTGCATCCGTGATCTACAAGATTAGAAATCAATTCCTGGGTAGATCCCCTTCCTCGCCTCCCAACACCATGAAGATCACTCAACTTTTTCAGCACTGATTTTGTCAAGTTGGGTGCAATCACTCGTACAGGTATCTTTGCAATGAATTTGAAGGTGTTCTCCAACACATTGGAAGGCAGTTCAGCCTCTAAACAAACTGAGTCAAAACTTAACCTGTCCTTCTCCGAATATAACTTATCAGGCCCAACAAAATACGGGCTGATATAGGACATGGCAAATTTTTTCACAGATCCACCACCTCGTTGACAGCGGTAAGATGCGGAAAATTTCGAGTAGTCTGGTTTCCCAGTTGTAACACTTGCACTGACAAGAAGTATGAAGCAAACCAGAAAAACAAGTAGGAATCTCAACCCCAAAATATAATTGACAAACACACTGCACAAATGAAAGGCCCATGTGGACTTGTGCCGAGAAACATATAGAATCTTCCAATCATGACGTCTGGTGATGAATCTGCGGAACTTCTGACTCAATCTCTTGATTCGTCTCCATGGGAGATAATCATTGTCTGAACAGAAGACACCAACTAGGAGATGAACAAGGTTAAGCCAAACCAAGTGGATATAGTCCCATGCAGACCATTCATGGGCTTTAACCACATATAAATCTATGTCGGAGCTTATACTCGACGCCAGGCACATTTCGGATATATTCGGCCCGAAGGCCATCTCGGAATTTCTCGGCCCGAAGGCAAGCTCAGAACAGTGTTCTGTTGGGGAGCACCCCAATGCATCAACAGCAGAGCTTCCAGATAGGAAATCTGCATGTTGTGCAGTACATTTATCTTGCCCGAAAGCAGTGACAGAACAGCGTCCTGCAGGAGAACACCCCTGTGCATCAACACGAGACCCCGAGGATACGAGATCTCGATGTTGTGCATTTGGATTCTGGGTTAACCAGAAGAGCCACAGTGCAAGAAATGCAGTAATCCACAGGTATGAAGGTTTCATAGTGGTGGTGAGAGGAGAGAGGCGAAAGGATTTCAAATTACCTGTCAGGATGAAACGAGGTTGCTGTGCTGCACATCACCGGAGATAGCCGGCAGATCGGTACTATTTTCGGCCACCTTAGCATTTATGGCTGGTTCTGGAGGACCATACCATCCTTATATGATCCACCGTAGGTTCAAATGATGGCTGGTATCTCACGAATAGTCAAACACCATTTTCTCAATTTACACGAAGTGCCGATGAAGCGGTGAATTTAGTTCCGCCGGCATCCCCAACAAGACAAGACCAAATACTAAACCGGCCACCCCACTATTCGAGTCCACAGGTGCAAACTTATGGGAATTTGGCTCAGGAATGATACAGTGAGAATTGAAGGACAATTCCGTATGGTTGGGGGGTAAGATACATGCAATGGGGTGGGGAAAATATGTGCTTGTGATGGACAGTGCAGAACCCGCGGGGTGTAAACAGTCGACGGTATAGTTACTGGTAGTATTTACGGGTTATGCCCCTCAGCATAATCTGTACGGTTTGATGCCCATACTGGACAGCTTTCTCACGATAAAAACGAATTATATATGAGAATTGAGCAATGCTGTCATCTGATCAATGTTGAAAAGTAACATTTAAGCGTCCTTTGTGTCCATAAAATTATTAAAACTGCTTGTATGTCGGTCATGTTCTCGACTTCGATCAAGCGAGCACTCCATATTGTTTGTATATGTTGAATTGGTATCTGTTTGTAAAGCTGTCCGCTAGATGCGGACAGCCACACACTCCTCTTGCATCAGCCCATGAGCTGACTCAGTAAAAGTCCTTTATTCAAGCAAAACTCCTGCCACATCGAGCCCAACAATGGTGGTAGCCAAAAATGAGAAACATATCATTCAATATGAAGTATTCACACATACTGGGGTACTAACATCCCCCCCACAAAAAAAAAGGAATTCTAGGGTATTGGTGGTGGTTTGGAAGAGAGGACAGCAGTAATTGAGGGAGAGAAGTTTGAGAATGCACAAGGTTGTAGGATGCCCAATGTCAAAAACCCATGGAGCCAACATAATATATGCCCTCGGGTAACTCTGGTTCCCTTACAGTAAACAGAGGATTGGGACTGATAATGTGAGAATTCAGCTACCCAGAGAGACCTGTGTTTGAGCTGCGGTCTCTGGCTTGGAAAAATAGTGAGTCCGGGCTTGGATCGGGCTTGAGTTTGAGCCATACTGAGAACAACACTAGAAAAAAGAATGCAGGCACTGGGGCTCGAACTCGGTGCCTTACGGAAACGGTGGCTCGGCGTTTAAATGGAAAGCCTAAAACCATTAGAAAAAATGTAATGAAGGCTGCTAAATTCATTTCAACACAGCCACTATTAAGCGTTGTTCATCAAGGTGTCGCTGACTATTGCAGGTGCTCTCAAAAAGCTCATCTCGTTTGATAAAAGAACGATCACTTATTACATAAGCACTCGTAATCTCGTTTGAGAAAAGAACGATCACTTATTACATAAGCACTCGTAACAGGTACACTTTTCAACATTCTCGAAATGTGGGCTCCCAATTCAGTGTAATTTCGAATACGGGAATGAACAGTGCACCTACCATATTCCACACGCTGGGAAGCCATATTCAAGGCAGTGGTTACTCAAGCTTGAATATTTGTTGTTGATCATTGTTTTCCGTCTGTTCTCCTGCATTTGTGGGCCAGAATCTGTTGAAAAAAGGCCGAAGAACAATCCAAGGGACTCAAATCTTGCGTCTAAGCACTAGCAAGGCCCTACAGGATGTTGAGAACGTCACAGATGGTCGTGTTCGTACCTTGATAAGCTGGTCCACTCCCCAAACCCGTCGCGACGGCCGTCATTGCCCCGTCTGACGGCCGGGTCCCGTCCGTCGGGGCGAACTGGAACTTACCTCGACGGCCGGGTAGACCCGTCCCGTCCCCAACGACGGCCCGTTTTTGCGACGGCCGTCCCGCCAGACGGCCGGGTCGAAGCCCTACCAGATATCCATGTATAAGGAAGGGTTATTATTTTGTGTTCAAGAAGACTATCTCTTGAAAATATTTGAACACTGTACTTGAATCACCAGTATTATCAGTGACTACCTACTGAGCCCAACTAGGTAGTGGCCCATTTGTATAATGCACTGAGGTGTTGCGACCTGAAATCCTGGGATTTGGTGACTAAGGGCGGAACTCGGCCCATGAGGACACCGTATGTCTAATTGGAGGGAGTTCGTAGTGAGATGGTAGAACTCCGATCAGTCGGAAAGGTTAAGTGGCGGGATGCCGACAGTGTTGCCGACACCTGCAGGCGTCTCTCTCGAAATTTCCAACGTCAAATTCTGGCGCAGAAATTACTGTATGAGCATGCTCTCTGGGGCTGAGGACTGTGTTCAGGTCTAAAAGAGCTGGTTAAACAAGTTTAGCCGGGGTCTATGCAAGAGGAGGACGGTCACATGCCTTTTTTGTGCATCATCGCACGTGCCACAGGCTCCTTGTCCCTTCCTCTCCTTGACCACCATCTCCTCACAGGCTCATCGCACTCACAGCTGCTTGGATTTGTTTTCCTCTTCAGCCTTTTGACTTCCCAGCTGCCTGGAGGAAGGGACCCGAGCCTCAAATCACTGCTCGTAACAAATCAATCTCCCCCACCGACGGAAATACGGCGGCCCATGTCGATTCGTGGCTACCGTTGTCCACCATGGATGCCACAGTTCACCCCTCTCCTTTCAATCACACCCCCCAATAGGGTGTTTCATAATTAGGTTTTTGGGTCCAACTTCGACCCCAACTTCGACCCCAACTTGACCCCAACTTGGGGCAAGTTGAGCCATGAGTTGAGGCCTTGTTTGTGAAACACCCAAGTCGATAAATTCTGCCCCAACTCTGAAGTCGGGGCAGAGTTGACAGCCGCGTATCATATTGATGCCATCCACGCCCAAGCCCCGGAGTTCTCCGGAGTTGGGGCATCAAGTTGGGGCACAAGTTGGGGCAGAGTTGGATGTCAAGTCGTGGGTCTATGCACGACTTGACATCCAACTCTGCCCCAACTCTTTTTTCGTGCCTCAACTTGATGGCGAGTCGGGGTCGAAGTTGGGGCACGAGTTGAGGCTCCCAAATCTAATTATGAAACACCCTAATGCCCATTCCTTGACCTCCTGTGGCTTGGCCCGCCTTCACTATTTAGCCAGCGCCGGTGCCTTTGTGCCACTGGCTTTGATCCCGCTATGGTTTTGTGTGTCTTCACTATAGCACCAGTCACCTCCTCTCGATGTATCAGGCTGCACTTGTGCCTTTGTTGCCGCTCCTTTGTTGAGTATAGTGCCAGTTTTTCCTGGTCCGTCGGAGTGTTGTGTGCTTCTCGGTTGCTTATATGGGACCATCCATGCGGCTGCTCTCATTGTCAAATGGCTCCACACCTTGCACTCTGTCTGTGCGCGCGCTTCATCGCTGCGGGCCTAGAGTTCCTGAAAATTACAACCTACTCAAATGACATATGAATTGAGCTTGAGACTCGGAAAGAAAAAGGAGAATGCAGGAGAAGAATACATGTAAACGCGAGCAGGTACATAGGCTCGAATTCAGCTTGTCTATCGACTCAACTGTGGTGTGATAGTGCAAATGTACATACCCCACATCGAGGTGTTTCCTTGTCTAATAAGGATTTACGGAAGTTTTGAGTTACGAGGTACATACATATGTACATAACAACGGTTGACGCCCGTTACAAAAAAAGTACATACTTATGTTACTGTACACGCATCGTTGCATGTAAGCTTCTACAGACTAAACGCTATTGACCCAACGCAGGACCCGTGATTGTCCCAACAGAGGTCGGATACCGAGTTCGGAAAAAACTTTCAGGAGATTTTGACCAAAAAAAACACAAAAAGAACGGCCTTGTCGAAATAATCGTTTTGGCCGACTCAAAAAGCGTGGGAAAGAAAAAAAGTTCGGACAAAACTCAACTTTGGGCCCGATTTCGGCCGTGATCCCTCGCCTCTCTGCGCAACCACAAGTCCCTTCTGCGAGGCTGCGGCCCCAGCGACGTTGTAGACGGGGTTTCCGGGTCACTCAGCAGTATGAAATGTAACACAGTGCAAATGGGCTTGTGGTGGTTTGTGATCCAGAATTCTTTTTTTCTACTTTAGCAGCGTTGACTACATTTTTTCTAATGACTTTGGGGTTTTGGTTTGAACGCCGAGCCACCGTTTCCGTAAGGCACGAGCCCCGGTGTCTGTATTCTTTTTTCTAGTGTTCTGAGTAGGGCTCAAACTCAAGCCCGACCCAAGCCCGGACTCACGATTTTTCCAAGCCAGAGAGAGACCCCGGCTCAAACACGGGTCTCTCTGGGTAGGCTGAATACATTTTCAATTCCAATCCTCTGTTTACGGGAACCAGAGTCACCCGAGGGCATATATTATGTTGGCTACATGGGCTTTTGACATTGGGCATCCTACAACCTTGTGCATTCTCAGACTTATACCTCACTCAATTACTGCCTTCCTCTATTCCAAACCACCACTGATACCCTAGAGTCCAAGACATTTGATTGTTTTTCTTTTTGGGAAGTTAGTACCCTAGTATGTGTGAATACTTCATATTGCATGATATGTTCCTCATTTTTGGCCCCCACCATTGTTGGGCTTGATGTGGCAGGAGTTTTGCTTGAATCAAGAATGCGCTCGGTCCGCACCTTCGGCAGGGTCCACAGCTTGTTGGGGCTGTGCCCCAAACCCCCCGGTGGATTCTCAGTTCGTCAATGCACCGTGCACGGCAGATTCCCAGTAACCATATTAAAATTGTTTACAGCTGTTTTCAGAAGTATGTACGGGTGTGACACAACATTACTCCTCAATTTCTGCTTACCATTGACATTAGGGCTGCGCGCCGTTCCGTCGACGGGCACGGCCGTCGAAACGACGGGACCTGGACGGGAACGGTCCGTCACGCGACGGCCGTCATTTCAACAACTACTGAGTAAGTTCAAAAGTTGTGGCTTAAACTGTGTATTGGGCTTACCTGTGCATGAAACATGCCATGCGAAAGGCTTGAACATCGCATATGACCGTGTATGGTGTGTTTTCTGGACCCGTCAACCCGTTGACGGCCGTTTTCGGCGGGCACGGCCGTCAAAAATGCAGTTGAAGAGCCTGACGGAACGGGTCGGCTACCCGTCGTACGGAACCCGTAGAACCGGCACGACGGGCACGGCGCGCAGCCCTAACCATTGTGTGGTGCTGCATCTCACTGGCAACCTCAGCAGACCCTCTATTGTCTCTGCCTAGCCAAGGGGCAACTCTACAGACTGCTGTAGCCTGTAGAATGTGTAAAACAAATGTAAAACCTTTCTATCCTCCACGCTCGAAAGGATGCTTGTAGTAAGAATTCAATACAGAAACATGCTTTCCAGCATACAATATGTGCGTAATGAGTGCGGAACATTGCAGTGGAAGGACTAAGGTTTGGAAGCGGCGACAAACAACTGTAAGCACAAATCGAGGAGTAGTAACGTTGCGTCCAAGGGGGCCCAAATCTGCGGTAGTTCAATATGGGGTCAAAACAGGTGCAGTTTTACATGCTGAACACGAATATCATTACCCCGAAGCGCGAGGTGAAGTCATTGTGGAGTTTGAACCTGAAAGATTATTCCCATATCGGGCCTGATAACAGCTGATAAGATGGGACAGCCACTCCTAATCAAGTAATTTATCACGTGTAGTCCAACGACGCGTGACTTGGGCGAAAATCTTCTCCTTCCACATTGCAAATTTTCCTGGTATGAAGCACGGAACACATACCGGCAAGCACCCTGAGGCTACCTATGCAAAAAAATCGTGAAAATGGGCTGATTTGGTGCCTATATAAGGCAATTTCCCACGGAGGGGGGAAGGGGGTCAGCCGACCCCCTGGAAAAAAAGAATTGTAGGTGATATCTTTTTTTCTTATCTTTGTTCCCCCTTGGTTGCGTCACACCCGTACATACTCCTGAAAACAGCTGTAAACAATGAGCGTCTCAACGTAAAACCGTGTTTGAGTATGGTTCTGACAAATCCCCTTGGTCAACCCCTCCCCCGACATATCACGTGACCACGCGTGGTGTCCCGACACAGTGACACTCGACAACACGTGACCACACGTGGTGTCCGGAAGTCCAGAGGACTAAAAGAGGCGAACCGGGGAGCGGCCAAAAGCGGAAGGAGAGCTATCCCCCGCACAAGATGATTGAGCGGATGTAGGCATCGGTGGGAAGAGGGTGGAAAGAGAGCCGAACTGTTGTTGGTCATAATGAAGAGTTGGATGGGGCAGCCATCCAGATGATGCGGCAAAGGACAAGAAATGTAAGGTCCCGTTCCAAAGAGGAGGCAATACAGCTCCTGCTTGGAAGATGATGACATAAAAGACGGCGTCAATTAGTGACTGATGAAAAATACTGATGAACATGAGATTGGAACCAAAAGGTACAAAAGACCCTAGTCTGTAGTTTAACCGCGCGGCGCGCCCGATCATTGAAAGTCGACCTTATTACGTAAAGTGTGGAGTTTGAATTTTGGCTCGGGCTCTATGGCGCTTCCAGCCGCCTATACTCAAAGATCTAAGAAGTTTTATTCTCATTTTGAATGGATCTGTCTCTTCAGATTTATTTCTAGGGTCTATGATCCTCGTGGAATGAAAGGTCAGTCAAGACTCAACGGCCCATCAAATTTTTACCTCTTGACCGGTGCTGTTCCGCGAAAAACTTTGAGTGGAAAGTCGCCCATTCTGGCTCCCTGAGTGATAATTTGGTAAAATAAATCCCTCACATTCCTCCTAATGTGTGAATGAGAGCCGAGAAATCTGAGCTTACATAATAAGGGTGACTTCCAATGACACCGATCAGGGATCTGACAGACTACAGTTGTGGACAAGCAAAGTCCACAAAGTACCTGTAGCCTTAACTAGACTTATTTAAGTCCCAATTCCAATTTTCCTGGAACCAGACTGGCCCAAAGAGTTCAAAAAACATGCTCCGAAGCTTTTCCCACGACAAAGTAGCGGCGCCAAATTTTTTGGCCAAGATCCACAAAATAGATTTGCAAATAGAGACGATTCGCGAAAAATGTGTTTATCCTTGTTTAGCATAGCCACAGTGATGCGATCAACGAAACGTCCCAGTCCGTGCAATGTCGCCCAATGTGGGAGATGCAAGTGTTCAAGATTGGTATCGCAGCTCCCTAGAACCGTACGGATACTGGTCGTAATGTGTGACAACATTTGAACGATATAATCATCAAACGGATCATAAAAATCGTGACATTTGATCGAAGAAAGAACATTTCATTGCGCAAGAATCACTCGATAAAATATTGGCTTTCTTACAGATTCAGATGCAGCTCAACGAGCCGCGTCGATTGCGCTATTTTTCATATTTTTCCCACGATATTTAAGGGGCCGCCAAAATTTTGGACCCTCCTGGATACTAAATGCCCTTTTCCGGAGGAACGGCTCGACAGAATTACTTAATTTATAGCGCAATCGAGAGCTCTCGACGAGATCTATCGATTGGAACATTCATCTCGGCTAAAAAAACTCGACTTTCATTTTGGTGGACTTTGTTTGTCCACAACTGTAAAAGGAGCCCAAAAAAGCTCTCGACGAGATCTATCGATTGGAACATTCATCTCGGCTAAAAAACTCGACTTTCATTTTGGTGGACTTTGTTTGTCCACAACTGTACAACATACGAGGCACGAGAATTTTTTGTTGTAGCGTCTGTTTATAAGAGACTAAAGGTACCCACCGTAGAGCAGCTATCCGTATTGTGCTGCGGGACATACCAAAACCTGCTGTTCGCCAAAATGGAGAATCACATCCTCTCAACTGTAGAGTGGAGACTTGGTCATCCCACTGCAGAGACGTGGTTGTCTCTCATATGCCGCGGAATTTCGACGGATGATAAAGGCTTACGAGACATAGCCCGATTTCTTTTGGAGATGACTCTGTTTCATCGCAACTTCCTCCATTATACCCCGTCGGACATTGCCTTGGGCGCTGTCGCTCTTGGCAGCTCCCTGTGCAATTGGTCTGGCTGGAGTGGCGAACAGAATACCCAGAGCTCTTTCGACTTTGATCGTCTTGACGCCCAACTGTCACAGCACTCCAAGGACCTACTGCCGACCCTGCTGACGAAATACGCTAAAGCATCCGGGTTGGGTCACATTGCACAAACTGGGACGTCTCGTTGATCGCATCACTGTGGCTATGCAAAACAAGGATAAACACTTTTTTCGCAAATCGTCTCTATTTGCAAATCTATTTTGTGGATCTTGGCCAAAAATTTTGGTGCCGCTACATACTTTGTCATGGGAAAAACTTTGGAGCATGTTTTTTGAACTCTTTGGGCCAGTCTGGTCCCAGGAAAATTGAAATTGGGGCTGAAATAAGTCTAGTTAAGGCTACAGGCAATTTGTGGACTTTCCTTGTCCACAACTGTAGATGAGAAAGCAAGCTCGCATGGAACTGCCGATGCTTGTACTGGCAGAAGAAGATCGAGAGCCAATGCAAAGATTCGTCGATATCGTAGCTGATTTTCCTGAAGCAGAATTTGAATCGGGTCGCAGATTAAATGATTGTGCGGGACTTGCCTCCCAGTAGGCCAACAAGTCGAGACCGAAGCCTGGATCAGTTAAATAACTGTTGACCTCGTCCTCTATGCTATCACCACCACCGCCATGCAGAGTAGGATCACCGAGACCAAGGATCTCATCAGCCCAGTTATCGTACATCGGACGAACTGGCGAATCGATTGGGTCATCGTCGTACTCTTTAAGCTAGGAGTCTGTCAGGATTCGTGTTCTACCTGAAAATAATTTGAATCATATACCGCGTTTATAAAAAGCTGTTTCGCCCATTCGACTTTCTCTGGCCTATGTGTAATGTACCATCTAAGTTTGATTCGTGGGTTGATGACTAGAAGGAACCATGGATGGAATCGGTACGACGGAACTTATTTTTGAAGATTGAACTTACTCATCGCCAGAGCATAGGCCGGAACACGTTCTAGGCGCTCTTGGGGATGTTCTCACGCTTCGACCACCACCATGGCCACTCGCCGCAGCTGTCCACGTCTCCACTTGCCACATATCCGCACAGTTCTTTGCCACAAACTTGTCCTGACTATGTCCACGCACACCAGCTACGCTTGGAGACTCTTTTAGAGTCCGCGCTAGCCACTCTCATGCTCTTGCACGATGCAGCCATCACACCTGTCGCTCACACAACGCACACCTTTGAGGTCCTCGCGGCCTTGAACCGTCGTATTTCAGCCCCCGCTAACACTGCCCCTCCCCACACTGCCCCCATGTCTGCCCCGGATGCGCCTGCCACCTCGGCCGCCCTCGACAAAGACACAAAGACCACCAGCATGACATATGCACGCGCAGTTTCGGCCGAAACCCCCCGATTGCCTTCTCCATCCCCATCGGATTCCGATCAATCTGACATCGTTATCCGACTGGATTGCGCGGGTCTCTCTGAATATACGCGCGTGTACCCGCCATCGGTACTTCACGCCATACAGACAGTCATCCCTGGGAACTGTTTGCCGGGGTGCGCTGGACACGCAACAAGAATCTTGTTTTGCAGATAGAGCCAGGCACAGTTTCGGCCTCTTACATGATCGAGACATACACACTGCGTATTTGGGACGCTCTCAAACCCATCCTGCATTTCCCCGACAACCATCCCTCCCCCGTGTTTGAGACAGGCGGCTCCTGGCACTCGGTGGTATTTCACAATCTACCAGCCGCCAAACATGATTGCTATGCTCTACTGCATGTCCAAGATTCTCTCCGCGAAGGGGGATTCAATCATGTGGTCAAAGCTGTCTCGATCCTGTGTGACGACCAAGAGCTCGAGCGCCGGGTGAAGAACAAAATTCCGATTTCGATGCGGGTATCCGTTCTTACAGAGGCCGCAGCGCAGCAGCTAGTTGACAGGGGCGGACACATTGTGGGCGGAATATTCCGGGCGACGCACTATCTTGCGAAGCCTCGCACTCTGGCTCCACGCCCCAAGTCTGTTCTAAACGACGAGTAGAACTTCATTTCCTCTTTCCGCTGCTCTTATTTTTCTTTCTCTCTCGCTTATGCACCCTTCCCTTACCATCACGACATCTAGTTTCATCTAGAGGCTCCGGCCATTTACCCCTATACCTCTGCGGAATTTCCGCTTCGCAGCCGTCCCGTCACGGTCTTGCAAAGTTTTCGAGTATGCACGATCCTCAGATTTCCATTTCTTATGGACCCGATTTGATTCCGTACGATGCAATAGCCAGATTTATATCTACCATATGTCTTAGACACACAGGATATAAAACAAAGATTCAAAAAAAAAAAAAAAAAAAAAAAAAAAAAAAAAGGCGCTCTTGGTAGGAGCCGAATTTGTCTAGTTCTAGTCTAGACACAAGAGAGGCTTGAATGTGAGAGACACGAGGAAATCCAGGAACAAGACGCAGAGGAGAAGAGACAGAGATATTCAATATGACAAGGAAAGATGGAGAGCCATTGGGCAGATAGGATAGGATGTGAATCGTTGTCTGAGCAAAAGAAAGTCCCCGGCACGAATGAGGGACTGTGCGGCGGGCTAGATGATGAGCGCGTCCGCCAAGGAACAACAACAACAACAACTGCAACTGCAACCACCACCACCCCTGCACTACCGGAGGCGAGTGGCTCAGAATTTGAGTTGTTCCGGCAGCAGCGAGGATCTATAGGCCAATACCGTCGCCGTCGACATTGTCCAGCCTGCCCCAATCGCGAAAACCACTAAAATGCCCCATCCAGCTCTACCACCATACAGACGTCCCGACATCCCCACCTCCTTCAGATTCGACCCATCCTCTTCCAAATGTCGAGTCATGGCGGCTTTCATTGCACACAGGTGGCCGACACCTCTGTTGCCTGGCATGACGCGTCCACGTCGTACCAAATTCCCTTCACACGTGGATAGAGCATCGTGCGCTCGTTTTAGGCTCAGAAAACATCGTCCCGCGTCGCCCCAGCGCACCTTTTGCATTGCAATACCAACCTATCGAGTTGAGCACCAGCAGCTCTCGATGCCGCCGACAAAAGCTGCTCCGGAGGACGCTGAAAGCCCTTCCAGAGTCTCCGCCTCCCCTCGCGCTAAGCCGTTCACTCGCGGCCGCCACCACATTCACTTTCGTTCAGGTCTTGATTCACGTACTTAGTCGGAGCCCATCCATGTTCGACTCATCGTGATGACGGCCTCACCGTTTTACCCCGCCTTCATCACATCCCTCTCGGAGCCCTTATCCTACTCACTCATTCTTCGAATGCTGCCGCCTTCTTCGAGCCGCGTATTCAGCCGTGATCAGGAGCTGACACTGTCGTTGGATTTTTGGGATAGAGCAGATTGGACTTCGCTATTGGGTGCCGCCTTTACACTTGAACATTTTTTCTTTCTTTTCTTTTCTTTTTCATCTTTATGGGAGGTTCAGCTTTGTCTACGCATGGTATCTAGATCTACCAGGGGATATCCTTAGCTTTCTGTAAGCGCACGTAGATTCATCATAGTAACATAGTAACAGATCACCTTAGCGACCGCTTACGATTGGTCATAAACCCCATTCTACGCCACACTCGTGCCTCGCTTCATCTACAAATCTCAATTTTTCGTGTTTTTTTGCTCGAAATAGTTCTGAAATTTTGTCCGGACTTTGGGATCCGACCTATATTACACCTCGATTGATGTTCGATCTCAAACTGAACTCAATTCGGGTCTGTGGTGTAGGGTAATCATCGGTCCTGGATCGAACCACCACTGTAACTCATTGCTGAACCTTTAGGTTTGGCTGCCCAGGAGAACATCGATTTTGCGTATCAGTTTTTGATCTGTTTGTCATGAAGAATTGGTCATCACAAGAAAAATTGAAAAGCAAGTGGGGAAAGAGAAAATAACCAATGAAGATGGAAATATGTTTTTCCAACCTTCCTTCTGCTTCGAATTCCTGTATGCTAGCTCGTTTCATTCACAGAAGGCAATGCAATTCTCTTAAGTTCAATTTTGGTCCTTAGTCATTTCTGCTTGATGTTCGGGTCAGTATCCGTTGACGTGGGACTTTCGGACATTCGGACGTTGTTCGGACGCGGAGAGTGATTGGCGAATATTTCTGAGTCTCCAGCAACATCTTTGCTTGTTACTCTTAGTCTCCATGTTGGTTCTTGCCACATAACAAGTGTAGGGTGCTTCCCGGTAGAGCCCACCAACTTGGAACGAAGTCAAAATATTTTTTTCCCTACAAATGGACGCCAGTTTTGCAAGCAGAACCTCAAGGACCCCCGCTCTGGTACCCCCCTGTAAAATCGACTCGGGAATATTCTGAGGAGCTAATAGGACTATCAGGGACATCCAGAAATGTGTTCCTGGTTCGATTCTTCTTTTTCGGTACAAATACACGCCAGTTTTACAGACCTATCAGAACAACCATAGATCGAACAAACGAAACCCCGGGGCCTCCCACTTTGATAATCCCTATTGAATCGGCCCAGGAATATCCAAGGGAGTTTATAGGATGGTTATTGATATCCGGAAATGTGTTCATTGTTCAGATAATTTCTTTCGGTACCAATGCACCCCAGTTTTGCAGATCTGTCAGAGCAACCAAATATCGAACAAACAGAATCAACCGGCAGATGATCATAGTTGAACCTTGGTTGAACCTGATTGTGTCAACTTCAACCAAACTTCAACTTCGAAATTGACTATTGACCGCAGGGCCTGCAAGTATGTAAGTAAATATTCATGACTGTGATTATTTCAGATCTCATGGTTCCAGCTTTTGATGTCACGTTGCAGGCACCTTTGTTCTCAGCTGGTAGTGGCCCCTGGCGTTTGCGGTTCTAAAAACGTGCGCTTACATAATCTGATGGACAGCAATCCGGCGGCAAATGACCTTCCTCTCGCTCTCTCGTCGCGTTTATGCCGTCTACCCATCTGGAACTCATGTATTCTATAACCAATACATCCTATGATCTCCCATACCACTCTTCCTCACCATCATAAGTCTCCTCGTCAACATCCATTGAGCTGGACATTGCCTGCTCAGGTGGGACTGCATCTACTTGGGACTCCTTGGCCTGGAGTTCCTTGGCAGCACTACTAGCGCCCACAGGGGAGCTCTGGAGGCTCTCTGAATGCTTAGAAATTGCATCCCTGAGGTATGTGTACCTTGATGTGTACCGGGTTTTGAGCGCGACGTGTTTGTTTGCCTGTGCTTGCAGAGCCTTCATCACGGTGATCGATGTACCTGGCCCACGCTCGCACGCACCCGATTTCGATCCGGAATCATGCTAAAACCCTGTTTTTAATGATTTTGTATGTATTCTCCGTAACAGATTGGGAATTTTCGTGGAAATAACAAGTCATTTAAATCATAATTTGCTCTACATGGTGATGATTGAAAATCAGTCACGGAGAATACAAGTAGAATGAACTTTAGGGATTTTACAAGCAAAGAACTGTGTGGCAGGGTTCGAGGTTGAATTTATACCAGGTACATCCGCCGAGACTGACGATTTGGCAGGGATTCCGAATTGGGACGTGCACGGTGATGCGATCAAATTCCCGTGGAAATGCCGGGGGCCACCAGTGGTAGCCAGCTGTAAATTTCGGCTGGGGCACCCAGCTGGTGGACAGCTGGTTGATGCCTGTGCAACATCTTTCACAAAAGATGGAGGCTAGCTGAACAACCCAGCTGGGGGGAACGTGTGAGCACTTTGGCGGTGTACAACTCAATCTCGCGATGCTCAGCAACCTATATGGTCAGCGGAAGCAGAGCCGGTTAAACAAGTTTAGCCGGGGTCTATGCAAGAGGAGGACGGTCACATGCCTTTTTGATGCATCATCGCACGCGCCACAGGCTCTTTGTCCCTTCCTCTCCTTGACTACCATCTCCTCGCAGGCCCATCGCACTCACAGCTGCTTGGATTTGTTTTCCTCCTCAGCCTTTTGACTTCTCGGCTGCCTGGAGGAAGGGACCCGAGCCTCAAATCACTGCTCGTAACAAATCTCCCCCGCCGACGGAAATAGGGCGGCCCATGTCGATTCGTGGCTACCGTTATCCACCATGGATGTAGGGCTGCCCACCGTCCCGTCAACGGGTACGGCCGTCAAATTGGCGGCCGTCTTTTCGGCATTTTGGGCCCGAGACGGTACGGGACGGCAAAAAGACGGCCGTCAACGGGGACGGGACGGCACTGGCAGCCATGTCCACCAAATTCGATACTCGATCCTCGATTGCCTGCGGGCCAAGGTACAGTTCCTTCTGTGAATGATTGGCAACACACAAATTATATTGGCTTGCACTTACCTGCCCGACAGAAGCAGTTTCAAGCGCGGGTAAATCCGAACTGCCGTGATGGCCGTGAAATTTCGGTGGCACCATGACTGTTTGACCCAACTACAGAGAGATTCGAGCCAATATTGGAGCTGATTTCATTGGTAAGATCTTGGATACCAAACTACTGCTGATGCACTGGATTTTCAGAGTAAAAACTCACATCTCACGCAAACAACCGTCTACGGCCGTCAACGGTCACCCGTACCCGCCCCGTCAATGGTGTTCCCAAAAGGCTCGACGGGACGGGACGGCATGCCGTTGACGGCACCCTTCACACCCGTAAAGACGGGGACGGTGGGCAGCCCTACATGGATGCCACGGTTCACCCCTCTCCTTTCAATCACACCTCCCAATGCCCATTCCTTGACCTCCTGTGGCTTGGCCCGCCTTCACTATTTAGCCAGCGCCAGTGCCTTTGTGCCACTGGCTTTGATCCCACTATGGCTTTGTGTGTCTTCACTATAGCACCAGTCACCTCCTCTCGATGTATCAGGCTGCACTTGTGCCTTTGTTGCCGCTCCTTTGTTGAGTATAGTGCCAGTTTTTCCTGGTCCGTCGGAGTGTTGTGTGCTTCTTGGTTGCTTATATGGGACCATCCATGCGGCTGCTCTCATCGTCACATGGCTCCACACCTTGCACTCTGTCTGTGCGCGCTTCATCCCTGCGGGCCTAGGAGCTGTATTGCCTCCTCTTTGGAATGGGAGCTTACATTTCTTGTCCTTTGCCGCATCATCTGGACGGCTGCCCCATCCAACTCTTCATTATGACCAACAACAGTTCGGCTCTCTTTCCACCCTCTTCCCACCAAGGGGCTACCAAGATAAGAAATTTCCTTATTTGGGGGGGGGAGGGGGGGGGTCCCTCGGCCGCGAAAAAAAAATTATATACATTGTAGGTAGCAGTGCATATGGGTGTATTTTATGTATCCTGGAGGTAAATCATCTTGCCCATGGCTGTGAGGACAGACATGCCATACAAAAGGTGTACATGGAAGTGTCTCAAGCTTCTTGGCGGACCCAGAACGTGTCGCGTGTGGCTAATATGACTATTATATTGAGTTTTCGAGGGAACATTTACAAGTTTTCCTGAAGGCTTATAACCTTGGGCTAATCATGTATTCCTGAATCTTGTCAAACAGGATAAGTTACAGGACAGGCCTTTTCAAGCTGAACTTTGCACCAGAAAATGGGTTGAAGACAAGTTTGATAGGCAATAGTGTGTGCAGAACTTCAAAGGGTTGTAGCTTGCATGTTGCAAGATGCAGTAAGACTATTCGACTTAGTCTCAGTGTGATTATGCTCTCAGATGAAGAGGTGCAGCGTGGCCGCGTAGCTGCGGGGGAACTCGGCAAATGTTCCGGGACCTCGGCAAATATTACCCGACCAGTAACCGAGCGCCATCTGATGGAAATTCCCATATATGGACACTTTCCCATCACGTGGGGAGGGAGGGTCCCCCTCGCCTCTTTGAGCAAATAATTTCGACGTAAGGTATATTTTTCGGGAATCGGTAGCCCCTTGCTTCCCACCGATGCCTACATCCGCTCAATCATCTTGTGCGGGGGATAGCTCTACTTCCGCTTTTGGCCGCTCCCCGGTTCGCCTCTCTCAGTCCTCTGGACTTCCGAGGCTGTTCCTCCCCCCTTTTTGGCCCGCGTCGCTGCCAGCTGAAGTCGCGCATCTTTGCCGCTTCGCTTGGTTGTCACGCGGATTCCGCTTTAGGCCGACAACACGAGTTTTTGTCCCCCAATCACACTTTTTTTCTCACACGATGATGGAAGGCATAGATTCGTCTTCTGCGAGTACCGTGACCCAAGCTTTTTAAGCGCGGCGTTCAGAGGCGCGATCGATGAAAGCGGCAGTTGTACTGCCATCGTCGGGTTGGCCGACGACTCCCGCATTGGTTTTTACTAACCGCGGGGTCTTGAATCTGAGCGCCCAGGACTCTCGGATCCAGACCCTCATTCAAAACTCTTTATCAAGATCAATGGGGATGCACTCTTTCACAACGGCTTCCCCGACTTCGGTGACCGTCTGAGATACGCACGCGATGGTCTGTACCTGACCAGCAAAAAACTGGGGTATAACGACATCGGCGCTCGCCTAATCGCTGACGAGATGTACTCCAAAGAGATTGCAAAAGTGGCATGTCCAGCGGCCATTCCAGCTACGTGTCAGGAAATGAAACTATGTTTTGTATGCCGGTGCCCGGGTACAATAGAGGGGGGGCTTGCGCAAATATCAGTTTTAGTTACTCGGGTACTGTCAAGTTTATTCGCGGCGCGCGGTTTACCGACCATTGTGGGTCGCCGAATGGGGAAAAACGCAAAACAATAAACAGAAAAGAGCGAGAAGAAGATTGAGGGACCTGAATAATGGGTCTGAGGTTACTAGATGTTCAAAATGAACCAGGATCAGCACGGCTAAAGTTGGACTGGGCCGTCAACTTCCCTTTGTAGACCTGCCTAAGCAAAATACAACGCGGAGCAGACAGTGAATACACCTGAACAAATTATTCGAGCATGGATCCACCCTGTGCACCTGAATACGGACACAAACTGTTGAGCCATGTGGCCCATAGGAATGACTTGGATTAGGCCTCTCCGAGGCAGATGCTGAACCAAAAGAATATCAATACTTTGTTTATCGTAGAAGTACAGTCGTTCCGCTCCGCGGTCCTTAGTATGTTAACAACTGAACATCGAGCTACGCGTCAACTCAACCAACACTGAGACCGCACATGTAAATTATTTTCCGCTGACGCATTTCCTCTCACTGGTTCTTACAACGAACTCTGTGAGAGCTTGTACAAATCCCCTTGGTCAACCCCTCCCCTGAGGTACCAAAAAAGGAAATTTATTCCCAACTGTATCTACGAATTACCGCTGCCCCGCCTGAAGAAGCTGCGGCATCGACATCGGCAGTGGCGTGTGAGCGCTTGCCTGTGACCGGCATTGAGTCGGAGCCAGCCTCTTTGCATGCCTTTGCCATGCCCTGAGACTTTGTTGCCTCTGATGTTGCCTTTTGACTTGCATGTAGGGATCGGCACCGTAACCGTATATACGGCATACGGCATACGGCTATACGGCAAACCCGTACCGTCCCGTATAGCCTTCTGGGATGCCTCGTACGGTTACGGTTACGGTACGGCTGTTTTATAACGCGTGATTGAGCACACCGATGCTGAAGTGTGGGTTCAAGAGAGCCTCAGGCAGGATTAAAATGCTTGAATCTACAATATCTGAACCCACCTACCCTAATCCGGCAGGGTTATCGGCAGCCGTATACGGCTTTATACGGCATCTGAAGCCGTACCGTAACCGTCCCGTAAAGCCCTGAAAATGATACGGCTTACGGCCCGTAGTTGTACGGCCCGTAGCCGTATACGGTACGGTGCCGATCCCTACTTGCATGCAGACACGCTGGATGACCAGGTTAGCTGAGGTCAAGAACTTCGAGAAAGACACCTCAGAAAAGAATCTGCGGGCTGCGCACTTTGATCGATTCGGATCTGACTTTGCTTCGGAGTGAGATCTGTCGGCAGGACTCATTGCCGAGGGGGGGATCTTGAGCGTGTGATCAACTCATGGCCGGCAACAAGCCGCTGCCCATGATGAAAACAGCCGCTGATTAAATTATGTAAGTGACACGTGATGTCTAAGGCCGTAGGTGAGCAATCGGCCCTCAAGCTAAGCCTTACCCTCAGGCCTTAGGGCCAACACTGAGCTGCCAAAAGCCAGGGCTCAGGCAGGTGGGATGAACGAAACACGTCATTCCAAGCACGGTACATCAGCCGGAGTGCACGGCACATTCGATGAAACGGGCCGGATTGATAAGCAAATGTACCGCGTTTGCATCAAACACGGTGCATATATACAATCAGTAGATTCAGCACTTACTGTAGACAACTATACGGGGTTCAATTGACGCTTCCTGGACATCAGGACAGCCTTATTGTGCGCATTCGCTGGTTTAGAATAATAATCTCAGCAGCTTGAAAAATGTATAGGTACTTGCACCATTTCGTAGGTGGATAGGACTGTTTTTCTGACCTTTTGCAACCTCCCCAACCGTGGGAACCTTTTGATCGGAAGCCATGGCTTAAGCCAAAGCCAAGCCAAGCCAAGCCAAGCCCCATGGCTTTGGATTTGGCTTCAGATTTCTCAAGCCAAAGCCGGATAAAGCCAAGCCAAAGCCAGGGTTTGAAAGCCAAGCCAAGCCAAAGACATCACTATCAAGATCTACCGGTAGAATATTCAAGACGTCGAAAATGGGGTCGTGGAGATTGGTGAGTGGGCGTGTTTGAAAGAAAAGGTTCGCGCGGTCAGAGCCTGCGTCCAGGCCCCAGAATGGTTGATGTCCGAAGCCCAGGGAGTTCCAGATAATGTTAAAAGTACTTGTCGCGCAAGTAGTGGTGCACGCCACAAATGGTACTTCTTGTCCGATGAAGCTACGAAGCCGGTGAAGCTGCCGATATATCAACTCAAAGTAAAGCTGGGTAGTGATTAGATACATCATAGCTACACTACTGCCTTCTCAGAATTTTCTTTATTCCCGGAGGAATCACTCTATCCGGGCATTTTCATCGCGATGCCGCGTGTAAAAGGCCGACGTTGACCACAGCTTTTTAGCACCATTTGAAGCCGGGTCATAAATCTGAGTAGAGAGAAACATTTTTACACTTCAGATGTACAGATTATATCGAGGCCGCCAGGTATTTGACGCGGTATCTGAAGCAGCAAAACGCGCAGAACACATAAGTCACCGTCGAAAGTAACGTGAAAGGACGAGAGATCCGAATTGCCAGGGGAGTGATGGATTAATTCAATGTTGCAGTGTCTTGCTGTGCCCAGTCATCTGCGAGCTGTGGGGATTTACTACTAGCAGTGCTGAAGTTAGTGTCGACAACAAATCCGTAAAGCCAGCTAGTGGAAACTCCAATGGTACTGAGCCGGCGAAGCAATCGGTTGATGGCCAAAAGGAAGATGATGACAGATAGCGCGGAGCCCTGCGGTGCGCCCTCGTCAGTGCAGCGGAATGTTACGGTACGAACTCCGTCTATAACTACTGTGACGAGATGGTGATGGAAGAAGGACGCTACCCAGTGGATCAGCCGCTGTGAAAAACCCAATGCGGCCATTTCACGGATGACTATCTGGTGAGTGATGCGGTTAAAAGCTCCTTTCAAGTCGTAAAAGAGCGTTGACACCGTGTTCCCGATGTCCAGCTGTGCTTTGACACGATGGATGTATCCGTCCACAGCCTGAACTGTGCTGTGCCCGGGACGTCCTCCTATGCTCCGAAACTCTACCTGGTCCATATTCAACAGGTTGGACCATAACTTCCACTATTCCTGCTCAAGCTGTGGTGAGGGCCTGGCCTGGTTGGGCTTGGCCTAGTGGGTGCTGCAGGCTTCAGGCCAGCCCTGAACATCACTAGGGAGGAAACCTGAATTGGGGGATGCATCCTATCTATGTATCCCATCCTAAAGGTTCAGCACCTGCCTCGAAGAGGCCTTCCAACGTCATTTTTAATTTGGCCTGAGGCAGGCACCCACTGAATTTCTTTGGAATTTCGTGAAATTGTGGCTATGTTGTTGACGGATGTTTTGTGCCAGCCGCTGTGGAGAGGTTCCTCCCCCAAGTTGCGTAAGAGAGGGAGGCTTCTTGGACCTTTACCACCACAAAGGTAGGGTGCCACTGGTACACAGTGGTGCCCGGCGACCCAGCCTGAACACCTGGGAACGCTTATCTTTTTTTTTTTTTTTTTTGAATCTTTGTTTTATATCCTGTGTGTCTAAGACATATGGTAGATATAAATCTGGCTATTGCATCGTACGGAATCAAATCGGGTCCATAAGAAATGGAAATCTGAGGATCGTGCATACTCGAAAACTTTGCAAGACCGTGACGGGACGGCTGCGAAGCGGAAATTCCGCAGAGGTATAGGGGTAAATGGCCGGAGCCTCTAGATGAAACTAGATGTCGTGATGGTAAGGGAAGGGTGCATAAGCGAGAGAGAAAGAAAAATAAGAGCAGCGGAAAGAGGAAATGAAGTTCTACTCGTCGTTTAGAACAGACTTGGGGCGTGGAGCCAGAGTGCGAGGCTTCGCAAGATAGTGCGTCGCCCGGAATATTCCGCCCACAATGTGTCCGCCCCTGTCAACTAGCTGCTGCGCTGCGGCCTCTGTAAGAACGGATACCCGCATCGAAATCGGAATTTTGTTCTTCACCCGGCGCTCGAGCTCTTGGTCGTCACACAGGATCGAGACAGCTTTGACCACATGATTGAATCCCCCTTCGCGGAGAGAATCTTGGACATGCAGTAGAGCATAGCAATCATGTTTGGCGGCTGGTAGATTGTGAAATACCACCGAGTGCCAGGAGCCGCCTGTCTCAAACATGGGGGAGGGATGGTTGTCGGGGAAATGCAGGATGGGTTTGAGAGCGTCCCAAATACGCAGTGTGTATGTCTCGATCATGTAAGAGGCCGAAACTGTGCCTGGCTCTATCTGCAAAACAAGATTCTTGTTGCGTGTCCAGCGCACCCCGGCAAACAGTTTCCCAGGGATGACTGTCTGTATGGCGTGAAGTACCGATGGCGGGTACATGCGCGTATATTCAGAGAGACCCGCGCAATCCAGTCGGATAACGATGTCAGATTGATCGGAATCCGATGGGGATGGAGAAGGCAATCGGGGGGTTTCGGCCGAAACTGCGCGTGCATATGTCATGCTGGTGGTCTTTGTGTCTTTGTCGAGGGCGGCCGAGGTGGCAGGCGCATCCGGGGCAGACATGGGGGCAGTGTGGGGAGGGGCAGTGTTAGCGGGGGCTGAAATACGACGGTTCAAGGCCGCGAGGACCTCAAAGGTGTGCGTTGTGTGAGCGACAGGTGTGATGGCTGCATCGTGCAAGAGCATGAGAGTGGCTAGCGCAGACTCTAAAAGAGTCTCCAAGCGTAGCTGGTGTGCGTGGACATAGTCAGGACAAGTTTGTGGCAAAGAACTGTGCGGATATGTGGCAAGTGGAGACGTGGACAGCTGCGGCGAGTGGCCATGGTGGTGGTCGAAGCGTGAGAACATCTCCCGGAACGCTTATCTCGTATAGAGATGCTCATTACTGAGTGTATCCAAGTAAAACTACGTACCAGTAGTGCCCGACGTCGCTACTTGCGATGCCGAGAGTAAATTCTGCTTTCGCGTGGAACTTCCACGTCGTTTTGATGGTTAGAAGCGGAAATGGATTGCCGCTCACGTGCGGCGTCGCCTACATACGCCTATGTACTTGTGAGGCTTCGAGTCCCGAAGGAGTGAAGTCCACAAAACAGATGAACTCAAGGAGAAGGGACGAGGGAGAACGGGGGAAAGATCTCCTTTGTTCAGAGGAAGTAACTTACTGACTACGACTACTTACAGCTACTTAAGTAGTACAAGATGACTACGAATGACTATATCTGACTAACTACTGGAATCACGACGAGGCGGGCGAGTCGGGAGCGAAAGGAGTACGGAGGCCCATCTGCGGGAGCAGTATGAGTCATCGTAACCTTACACTCGCCCTCCGAGAATTGCCTACAATTATCAACTGAGAAAGAAACAGAAACAGAGAGAAAAACAGAAAATTTGATACCAGAAACCATTTTAGTTCTGATATATTGCCGCGCAGGATCAGTCATTGAGCACACCGATGCTTTTGAGATATGCATAACGATCCTCGCGATTCAGAACAGTTGCTGCACCACTACGAATCTTGGGTGCGGGAGCTGAATGTAGAGACGGACAATTGTTTTTCGTATGTCCGATCGCACGGCAATAGAAGCAGCGGTTCTCAGCGCGGGAATTCGAGCCAAGTATCAACCTCATAGGTCCACTGCTCGAATTTGGGCACGGTGAAAGTGCCGCTGCGTGCCGCAGACTGCCGCAGCACAAATTTAGATTGCCGCAGTCAGCGGCAATACTGCCGCAGCGCGTCACACTGCCGCAGTGTCACGCAATTATTGCCGCGTGCACTGCAGCAATCTTGCTTTTATGCCGCAGCAATGTTCTCCAGGGTAAAATAACATCTTAGGTGTCCCTGGACACACAAAATATTAACATACTCTGGACCGCGGCCTCCACCAAAGTCGCCTTCATGGTGTTGAATAGGTTCTTGCAATACATGCAAAAACTTGAACAGTAATGATGTTGAGACAGCTCTCCAAGACGGATATATGTCCGATACATCTATTGTTGAGCACAAACTGTTTGGATGGAGTCGAAATTTAGAGAAAGAAAATATGGCATGTCACGTAGACCGCCGCAGCAAAGGAGAGTGCCGTAGGAGCGGCGCAAGGGTGCTGCAGTGGGGCCTTTGAACAACCACGGCCATGTCACATTTACTCTGCATCAGGATTATACTGCCGGAGACAACCGCAGGACCGCCGCTGAAAACAGCTTGACTGCCGCTGAAAAGAGCTTGACTGCCGCAGCAAAGTGTCAGAAGTGCCGTTGTAATTGACTGCCACAGCGAGTACTCGCCCGCTACTCAAACTACATACAGTAGACGCAGATGGGAACATCTCCCGTTGTTTTTGTCCCACATTTGTCTTTGTGAGCTTTTTCACCACGGACAGATGCTCCGCTTCATCATCGAGTGCGAATCAAATTAAATGAATAGGTCACCCGTGCAATATATTGACATTTAGCTGGCCTCTTTCCTCTATTTTCAAGGATTTCTGCTCAAGAATATGTTGGTTAATTGACTCAAGCTCTATGTTGCTAAATTGGCGCAGTCACGATGAGTATGTAGCCAGTATACGGCTCGCGAAGGTTTTTCAAACGAGGATTATTTTTCGATTAATTCAGTTGAAAGCCGGAATTAACGTGTTTGACACCTAGTAGGCGACTCTGGGCATTTAAAAAAGGGGAGGAACCATTTTTCTCAAAGACGATATCTGACGTACTTGATTATCCTAGAAAAAAAATTGCCGCAGAGTGCCGCAGACTGCCGCAGGGTGGCTGTGTTGCCGCAGACCCAGGTGCCGCACGCACCTCAGAAGGACCACAGACTCCCAAAGGATGTAAAATAAGGCTTGGAACATGTAACCAAACTCCAAGGAAGGTCTTGTGGAAAAATTTGAGTTCTTAATCGTGCCGTACGAAATTTTGCCGCAGTCTAGACTGCTGCAGGGTGGATGTACAAGGCACCCGTGCAATATATTCGCATTTAACTGGCCTCGTTCTGGCATAGATACACACTGGTTAATTAATTCAAGTTTTCTGGAACCAAATTGGCTCAGTCGCGATGAGTATGTGGCCTATTTACTGGTCGCAGTTGTTTTCCAACCAAACACTATTTTTTGATTAGCTTAGTTGGAAACCAGATTTAACGAGTTTGACACCTGGTTGGCGACTTGGTGCATCTATTAGAATGGGAGGAAGCATTTTTCTCAAAGACGATGTCTAGCGTGCTTAATTATCCCAGAAAAAAAATTGCCGCAGAGTGCCGCAGGGTGGCTGTGTTGCGCCGCAGACCCGAGTGCCGCATGCATCTCAGAAGTACTGTAGACTTCCAAGGATGTAAAATCAGGCTTGGAGCATGCAAGTGAACTCCCAGGAAGGTCTCGCAGAAACATTTGAGTTCTTAGCCGTACCGTACGAAATTTGCCGCAGACTGCCGCAGGATACTACTGCCACCCACTAGAGTGCCGCACACGATGGAGAAGCATCATAGACTTCCCATGCTTTGTTAGAATGCATTCGGTAAATAAGAATCATCATATACAGACAATAGCCTCATATACGGCTGAGAAATAATCACACCAACCTTGAAGTTGGCGGGTCAGAAAATTCAACCAAACTTCAAGTTGACAGTATCAAATGCAAGGAAGGATAGTTTCACCAGTGTAAATTTTGCGATGATCAGGGTCAGCGAGATAAACGAGGGCTTGGGAAATTTTAGACGGCATACGTGGTGTTTTTGGGTCGGAGTGATCAAATTCGACAGTGAGCACAAACATTGTTGAACGATGGCATCATCATGATGGGAAGGATATACATTGAAAGGGGGTTCTGGAAGGGAGGTTAGTAGCTTGAGGCAATTACCAATGGTAAGAACGTCGGAAAGAAGCGTCGGACAGCCGCAGGGATGAGAAGAGTACCGCATGACTGACGCGGGAGTGCCGCAGCGCCGTCGAACAATGCCGCGGACATGTCACACTGCCGCTGTGTCACGACTTGTACTGCCGCTAACAACCGCTGGATTGCCGCTGCAAGACGCAGGACTGCCGCAGCAAAGTGCCAAAAGTGCCGCTGTAATTGCCGCAGACTGCCGCTGCACAATATTTGCAACTGTTTGTCTGCCGCAGGACTGCCGCAGACTGCCGCTGTATCAATATTTACATCGTCTCCAGCGCCCTCAAAACCATGAGTAACCCCACACCTTTCAATGCTAAACAGTGTATTAACTACAGTACTGTGTCCCTACACAGTTTGGGGGCTTAACTCCCGCGGTTGACACCGGTTCAACATGTGCCGCAGACTTGACTGCCGCAGACTGCCGCAGAGATTGCCGCTGCATGCGGCAACGGCAATGCAGCGGCAAAATATCTTTGCCCCTCGAATTTATCGAAATTGGCCGTTCCGTCATAAACAAATGGAGTCTTGATTTTAACGGAGCGCAAAAGCTTCCTGAGATGCTTAGAATGCCCTTCATCGTGTTTCCCAGTGCCCTTTTTAGAGGTATGCGATGAGGCCGGAGCACGACGTGGAGATGAATCACTGGAAGATTCGGAAGATGGCAAGGAATGAGAGTCGGAGCTCTCAGAAGACGAAGAGTCGCAAGAACTGGAGGCTGAAGAACCAGGAGGTAGACATAGCACGATAGAAGTAGCCACCCTTGGGCACGGAATCTTCGCGAGCGAACACGTTGGAAGAAGACGAGCCACGCGTTCTTTGGTCTTGCTTACCAGGAGTTTGATCCGTCGGCGGAGCCGCTTTGCCGGAACCACTTGTTTTCTGACTCGATCTGTGGCTACGACTGTGTGACTTCTGGCGACCTTTCCCGAAAAATCGGTCATTTCCAGGGCTTCAATTTGGCCCGAAACAGCCCCAAATTACCCAGGGTTTCGGTCCCAAAGATGGTCGGATTTAATCGGTCGCGCGACCGATTCGGTCGACCCTGGGAATGGCGGGGTTGCCGACGAAGAGGCCGACCCGTCCATGGAGGCGAGAGGTAACGAATGTCACCTTAGCACGTGTAGTGACACACGCGTGTCGCGTCTTTACTTATTAATAAAATTCCGAATCATTATACTTTCGCATGTGTGTGTTAAGCATTCTTACATGTCTAGTCAACATGGAATATTTTCAATTACCATGGAACCTCTCGTGTCGAAATCATCTCAAATATCCAGGCGGGCTGTACTCAAGTGGCTTCTTGGGAATTAATTTCAGCTCACGACACAGTCCTCTTGAAAATTTACACTTCTACGCTATCCTCATTGTCGGGCTCCTCGTAGCCAGCCAGGGATATGACATCTAATCCGGGTTTCTCAACAAGAAAATAAGCTTCGCGGCCATTGAACTTGTGAGGGACCATTGCAACAACGGATAGAATGGTTTTTGCTGGAATGACGGCAAGATTCGCACCATCTCCATATTCAGCGGCCCAAACAGTGTGGTGGGAGTCTTTGAGTAAATCCTGGTCGGGTTCAAAGAACAGGTCGACCATCGCAAATGCCTCGGGGGTATCATCGACGACCAGGGCTCTGAAGAAAAAATAAACCTCAGCAATCTGATGCTTCCCATCCATGATGATCTACAAAATCGAATCAAATGAGACAGTGGGATGAAGGCGAAACAAAAAACACACCTTGACAACGCGAGCCATGCGCAATTTATCCAACGACCGCCTGAGTTCCTTCCAAGCAGAGCGTGCAATCTGGCCATTAGGAACGCGAAGGCGAGCCCATCGCACCACAGACAGAACTCCCTGTGTTTCACCATTCTCCCTCTCCAAGAAATCCCGGATTGTTTCCTCTATATCACCTTCCGGCCGGTGTCTGAATTCATCTCGTGCACGGAGGAGGACGAAACCACCGCCGAGATCAATTGATCCTCTTGGTAGTTTCAGGTCGTCGGGTGGGGATAGATTAGGGATCATGGCTTTCAGAGAATTCACTTGGGATCTCCGAAGCGCGCGCTCGGACAAGTTGGCATAAGGGAGGGAGTGGAGTTTCATTTCTTGACCTAGGTTTCCGATGGTACGCTCCATAGTCCATTGTGAATACAACGGGGCTGGACCTAGGCGAACAACCTCAGGTGCGAGGTGAGTCATAGCATGAACACTCTGCCGAACAAAGTGGATCCGTTCCGGCATTCCTTTGAAGTAGAGTGTCTCGAACTCGGAGACATACTCTATAGCCAGTTTGTGCCTTTCGACGAGCTGCTCAACGGGAACACGCTTCTGATGGAAGCACCGAATCACGTTGACGCCTTGAGAATGTTCTCCATATTCAGCGGCCCAAACAGTGTGGTGGGAGTCTTTGAGTAAATCCTGGTCGGGTTCAAAGAACAGGTCGACCATCGCAAATGCCTCGGGGGTATCATCGACGACCAGGGCTCTGAAGAAAAAATAAACCTCAGCAATCTGATGCTTCCCATCCATGATGATCTACAAAATCGAATCAAATGAGACAGTGGGATGAAGGCGAAACAAAAAACACACCTTGACAACGCGAGCCATGCGCAATTTATCCAACGACCGCCTGAGTTCCTTCCAAGCAGAGCGTGCAATCTGGCCATTAGGAACGCGAAGGCGAGCCCATCGCACCACAGACAGAACTCCCTGTGTTTCACCATTCTCCCTCTCCAAGAAATCCCGGATTGTTTCCTCTATATCACCTTCCGGCCGGTGTCTGAATTCATCTCGTGCACGGAGGAGGACGAAACCACCGCCGAGATCAATTGATCCTCTTGGTAGTTTCAGGTCGTCGGGTGGGGATAGATTAGGGATCATGGCTTTCAGAGAATTCACTTGGGATCTCCGAAGCGCGCGCTCGGACAAGTTGGCATAAGGGAGGGAGTGGAGTTTCATTTCTTGACCTAGGTTTCCGATGGTACGCTCCATAGTCCATTGTGAATACAACGGGGCTGGACCTACTAGGCGAACAACCTCAGGTGCGAGGTGAGTCATAGCATGAACACTCTGCCGAACAAAGTGGATCCGTTCCGGCATTCCTTTGAAGTAGAGTGTCTCGAACTCGGAGACATACTCTATAGCCAGTTTGTGCCTTTCGACGAGCTGCTCAACGGGAACACGCTTCTGATGGAAGCACCGAATCACGTTGACGCCTTGAGAATGTTCTCACGCTTCGACCACCACCATGGCCACTCGCCGCAGCTGTCCACGTCTCCACTTGCCACATATCCGCACAGTTCTTTGCCACAAACTTGTCCTGACTATGTCCACGCACACCAGCTACGCTTGGAGACTCTTTTAGAGTCCGCGCTAGCCACTCTCATGCTCTTGCACGATGCAGCCATCACACCTGTCGCTCACACAACGCACACCTTTGAGGTCCTCGCGGCCTTGAACCGTCGTATTTCAGCCCCCGCTAACACTGCCCCTCCCCACACTGCCCCCATGTCTGCCCCGGATGCGCCTGCCACCTCGGCCGCCCTCGACAAAGACACAAAGACCACCAGCATGACATATGCACGCGCAGTTTCGGCCGAAACCCCCCGATTGCCTTCTCCATCCCCATCGGATTCCGATCAATCTGACATCGTTATCCGACTGGATTGCGCGGGTCTCTCTGAATATACGCGCGTGTACCCGCCATCGGTACTTCACGCCATACAGACAGTCATCCCTGGGAAACTGTTTGCCGGGGTGCGCTGGACACGCAACAAGAATCTTGTTTTGCAGATAGAGCCAGGCACAGTTTCGGCCTCTTACATGATCGAGACATACACACTGCGTATTTGGGACGCTCTCAAACCCATCCTGCATTTCCCCGACAACCATCCCTCCCCCGTGTTTGAGACAGGCGGCTCCTGGCACTCGGTGGTATTTCACAATCTACCAGCCGCCAAACATGATTGCTATGCTCTACTGCATGTCCAAGATTCTCTCCGCGAAGGGGGATTCAATCATGTGGTCAAAGCTGTCTCGATCCTGTGTGACGACCAAGAGCTCGAGCGCCGGGTGAAGAACAAAATTCCGATTTCGATGCGGGTATCCGTTCTTACAGAGGCCGCAGCGCAGCAGCTAGTTGACAGGGGCGGACACATTGTGGGCGGAATATTCCGGGCGACGCACTATCTTGCGAAGCCTCGCACTCTGGCTCCACGCCCCAAGTCTGTTCTAAACGACGAGTAGAACTTCATTTCCTCTTTCTGCTGCTCTTATTTTTCTTTCTCTCTCGCTTATGCACCCTTCCCTTACCATCACGACATCTAGTTTCATCTAGAGGCTCCGGCCATTTACCCCTATACCTCTGCGGAATTTCCGCTTCGCAGCCGTCCCGTCACGGTCTTGCAAAGTTTTCGAGTATGCACGATCCTCGGATTTCCATTTCTTATGGACCCGATTTGATTCCGTACGATGCAATAGCCAGATTTATATCTACCATATGTCTTAGACACACAGGATATAAAACAAAGATTCAAAAAAAAAAAAAAAAAAACGTTGACGCCTTTGCAGAAATGTCGCCAGTATGGATCTGGGAGTATCCCATGTAGTAATGCAGGTGCGAGGCCGATGATGTATAGAAGATATTCCCATGCTTTGTAGCCACTAGAGATTTTTTCAGCAGGGTTTCGCGGGGGTCTGTCAAAGGATCCGGGTTGATAGGGCGTGGCGGCGGCGACGGATTGGCCATGGGCCTTCCAAATTTCGCCCTGGAGAACTGCCCAGTCCCATGAAGCCTTAGAGTCGGGTTTCTCGCACTGAATGGTACCTCGAAAGAGCGCAAGACTAATGTCTTCCCAATTCAGCGCTCCCCAGTGCATGATATCGCCAGGGAAACATCCGGGGATTCCGAGCCTGTGTTGCCGAAGAATTCCGCTGAAGAGACTCGGTTTAGAGATACCGGTAGCCTTTCGGCGTTCCTTGTAATCTGTCTCGTTACGCGCCTCGAGCAAATACTGTAAGTTTGTGAGATACTCCTGTTCGGACGGCTGTGAGAGATTCTTGGGGTCGACATCCGGATGCCTGCATCCAACGAGCGAGTAGTTGGTGGGAAGCTTCATGACAGGGTAGTAGTGTGGCTTTCCATCCTTACGTCGCCCTTTCAAAGGACAATATAGACGACATCCGTAGACTCCGTGGTGTCCGACAAGCCCGTTTAGACAAGTCATGCCAGGACCGTCGGCCGTTTCCAGCAGAAGATAAGGACGGGACGTAACGACCTTGTCATCATGGGCATCCCAAACCCGAAGGCCCTCTTTTTGGAGAGCGGAGAGATGGTGGACAGAGGGGAACTTGAAGGAATCGACGTGTTTCGGCTTATTGGGGCCAGGAATGACGGAGTCGGGAAGGATGTAGCGAACTTTGAACCGGCGTTCCGGTGATAGCTCGCAAATAATCCAAATTGAAATCCAACAGGCGGACTGCTTGTTTCGATAAAGCTGGGCTCCATCGATCGAGCCGATAACCACAACGTCTGTCTCCTTGATATCGCCCTTGAGAACGGCATCCAGATAGTCGCGGCCATGCAGGAAGTCTTCGTAGACAGGAATATGCAACTCTCCATTGTTGTCCAACGAATTGAGGATCTCCTTCGTTTTATCTCGACGGTAGTGCATCAGTTTCGCACTCTCGGGGGTACGAAAGAGAGCTTGGATCTGTGGGCCAAGAGGGATAGTATAAAATCTCTGCGTCTTTCCGTCCTGGGTATATCGAGAGGTTCCACAGATCGGACAAGAGTCGCGGTCGGAATAAGGACCAGCATAGGCCGCACAAGAGTTCGGACACATATCAGAAAGGATAGGGACAACACCACTCCACTCTGCGACCTTCCGTTTGATAACTGCAAGGGACAGTACTTCGTTCTCGGGGTGACGACGAAGATATGCATCCGTAAGGAGATTGTACGCATCATCCCCTCCGTGAGTTGTTGCAAGGAAAAGATCGAGAGAGTAGCGCTCTGCGGGATCAGAAACATCGAGAGGATCCGTTGGGGGGTCACGTAGACGGGCAATTGTTTCTGGATCCAAATCCCCGTTATTGAGTGACGCATTCTTGATCCCTGCAATAAAGTCAAGTGCCGTCTGGAGGTCTCCAACGGCGGTCGTGGGAGTAGAATCTGCGTCGCTATCGCTTTCGTCATCCGAGCTCTCCGTACTTTTGCCGTCATCATCGGCCAGGCTACCAGGATCTACCATCTCGGAGTCAGATTCTGTGGGAGAGGTTCTTCCGCTTTCGTCTCCGTCCTGCAGGAACCATCACAATTTAAATTAAAGAGGATTTTGGATAGAAAACAGGACAATCCTACCTCATTCACAAGAAGTATGTCATCGCCGACGACATGGTCGGTAGCTTCAGTCAAGTCATTCGGACCAAGCTCCAATTCGGGACTCGGAGAGAAATCCAATCGCCGTTTCTTCGCAGGAGGAGACTCGGTTTTCTTGTCTTCGGTGTCCTCAGACGAATCACCCGTCTCTTCTGAATTCACAGAGCCTGAATCAGAGTCAGCACCAGGGAGCGAGGTGCGAATTTGATGTCTGTGTTTTGCATGTCTTTTCCACGTCCTTTCAGAAACGGGCTTTCCTCCGTGGCAGTATTTTTCGCATTTGCAGTAGAACTCGGCAGTTGCTCTAGGTTTGGGAGCGGGTGTTGGAGGCATCTCTGGAGCGGGCAGTCGGCGATCTGGTATCTCCGTCAGAGTAGGCTGGCTGCGTACATTATCAAACGGATGTGACTTTACTTACAAGGAATCTCAAGTTACGGAAGATCGTGGCGAGAAACGGAGACCTCGCGCACTTTGAACTTGAGCAAGATTCAAGATTTTGCTTTCCTGTCGCCCGAGTCGGTGACGTCAGGGTCAAAATGTATTTATATCGATATTAATCGGTCCTGCACAGATTCCGCAGATCCGAGCAGAATTTTGCCAAGATAGGGCAGATCCGCGCAGATCCGAGCAGGTCCGAGCATACGGACTTTTCGCTGGGAATACGGGCCTAAGCCCGAAACGGGGAATTATTTATGTAAGTTGATGTACTTTCAAGTCATCACTCCCATTTCTACACAATCATCTACAGGCTCCCATACGCAACCTTGCCATCAAGCACTGTCGCAAGCACCTTGGTCTCCAAGATCTGCGGCGCAGGGATCTTCATAATGTCGCGCGACAAAACCACGAAGTCCGCTCGCTTGCCGACCTCTAGCGAGCCGAGCTCGGACTCCGTGAACGACGCGTACGCCGGGTCGATCGTCATTCCTATCACATAAATGTTCGTCAATACTCATCTATAATTATAAAAAGAATGAGCAGGATGGGAAGTGCCCACGTACCACGCAGCGCCTCCCCCCGCGTCAGTCGTTCCTCGGGGAACCTGCGAATCCACAAAATATCAGCATCTGCGCTTGAGGGGTACGGAGTGAAGATACACACCATCCCCCCGGGCCATGCGGCGAATCGCCCTGGAACGACACGCGTGTGGTCGCAGCGTAGAACCCCGCAAGCGGGTTCATGCTCTCAACGGGGAAGTCGGAGCCGAGCGTGATCCTGGCGCCGCTGTCGATGAGCGAGCGGAAGGCGTAGAGGCCTTTGACGCGCTCAGGACCCTGATTGGAACGGACGGTTAGCAGGATCCTTGTTTGTTTGTTTTCAAATGGGAGATGTACGCACGAGACGGTCCTGGGCGAACCACATGTCGCTGATTCTGTTGACGGAAGAGGTATACGTTGGAAATATGGCTGGAATAGAAGTAGAAGACTTACGCGTGAGTCGGCTGGACGCTCGCGATGACTGCAAGCAAAATGAGTGAGCGGGGCTCGGAACTCACCGTGCGAGTTGCAACGCACCTCCGAGCTTCCCAAGGCGCTCCATATCCGCCTTCGTCATTAGTTGCGCGTGCTCGAGCCGGGGGCGGAGCGCGGTAACGTTCACGCCTTTGAGCGAAGCCTCAAATGCATCAAGTACGATGCCGTTCGAGCGGTCCCCGATCGCATGTACGTTCTATGATCCAGTCACACGAGAATGAGGTTTTATTGGCGTGATTGAAGAAGGGGGGATTAATGATGTGAAATAAACGCACCACCTGCCAACCGTCCCGCAGAAACCGGGGGATGAATTCGAATAAGACTTCAGTGGGAAGCCGCATGAAGCCGTTCGTGCTCGGATTGTCCGTGTAAGGTTCGTAAAGCTGTTGGCGCAGATGAAAGCGTTAATTAATTCATGTTCGCTCGGTTCAATATGAACGAGGTGACGTACCGCCGAGCCACCCGTTCGCAGTGCGCCTGGAAAATTCAATCAGGGAATGAGGTTGGATGAGGCGGAGGGATACGCACCGTCCGCGAAGATTTTGACACTCCGTGAGGTGAGCCGACCGTCCGCCGCACCGACAAACGCCTCGCTCGTATTCCCCCAGTACGGCTCGTTCTCGTCAAAGAACCTCATGCCGTAGATGCGGATCTGTGGCATTTCATAGATCAGCGGGGACGGATATGAAATGATTGCGGGAAAGCGCACAGGAATATGCCCAGTCTCTGCTTGGCTGTCCACCACACAAAACATTAATGACCTGGAAATTGAATTGCGATACGTATCACGGCACGGACGTACCGGACGAAAAAGGCAAGCGACGCTGGATCCAGGCCGGCGTCATGCACGGAGGTGAGGCCGTATGCGAGGGCGTCACTGACCGCCACTGTAAACCGCTGAAGTAGATCCGACTGTGTGAGAGGTGGCGTTTTCAGCAGCTCCTGCGCGTTGTCAAGTAGCACTCCTGTACAAAGAGTTGGCTCATTCAGAAGATCACGCCAATTAATTGAGTCTCCGCTCCGTACCTGTAGGAACACCGGCATCGTCCGTCAGGATGACGCCACCCTCGACGGCCGCTGGCAGTGGGAGACTGAGCTCCAGCGCCCGTCCAGATATCCATTGTGCGTGGCAGTCCTTGGACTGCAGCACGACAGGTCGGCCCTTGATGACAGGGTCTGCATCGAGATCGGCCTGTGTATGTCTGTCTATGAGAAGCCGTGTCGTTTTTTGGGCATTGTGTTAACACGCACCGCCGTCGGCCACGTTGCACCGGGCCAGCTCGTGTGATCCCAACCGCCCCCACGAATGAAGGTGTCGGGATTATTCAGGACCGCCGGGTTGCTGAGGATGTATTCCCGTACGCGGGCAACGGTTTCTACGACAGGGTCAGTGCATCATGTCGGGGCCATTAACTCCAGTTGGGTTCGCACCGTTGATGGTTGACGTTCCTCCCAGGGGAAGTTGTCTACTGGCGCCGTACTCGAGGATGTGTCCATGGGAATCTGAAGGGGGGAATATAGCGTTATCCCAGCGGGTTTGTCGGAGAACTAATCAGACGTGCCACTGAGTCCGGGTAACACGATGGCGTTTTTGGGCACATAGTGGATGGGGAGATCGAAGCGGCGCCGCGTGTCGGCTAGATAATCTCTACGTAAGTCCATATTGTGCATAGAACGATGGTGGCGCACCGAGGTTTCCGGCGTAGGCAATCTGCGAGTTGTTCACCACGATGCAATCCACACGTGAGTTCAGAGAGTCGACTGTGTAGATATTGCCGTGGCGGGAGCACAGTACATATTGGCCCGTGTGTGCGAACGATGGCGATACGAGACTTTTAGAGGGCAGACCAAAGTACAGCGCAAGAAGAGACACGACAAGGGACACGCCCAGTAGTGCCACCGACGTAGAGATTGGTTTTGAGGGAGGGAAACGTGTGACATCGGGAGGGTTCTTGAGGCCGGATGAGTCGTCTGAGTTGGGCTGGGAGAGGGGAGATTTGGACATTTTGCGGACTGATGGTGGTTGGAGAAGTAGTGATGTCTATGGCTTGGCTTAAAGCCAAAAAGCCAAGAAGCCAAAGCCATGGCTTTGAAAAGCCAAGCCAAGCCAAACTGGTGGCTTGGGGTTGGCTTTGGCTTTGGCTTGGGGTCCGGGAAGCCAAAGCCAGGCCAGAAAGCCATGGCTTTGACTTTGTAGTACAATTGGGATAAGGAGCAATGTTTTGATGTTCATGCAAGCATTCATGTGGGTTTTGAGGAGACTGGGAATGCAGGAAAGCTCATACATATTCAACTGGTAGATTGAGCACTTATTTAACAGTTCCACATCGGGTTGAATTGATAGTTCCCGGGCATCAGCACAGTCTGATTGTGCATGTTCACAATTTTATATCTATCTTCAGCCTCTCAATGAATATAAAGATGCTTGAGCTGTTTTACAGGTGAGTAGGACCAGTTTTCTGACCTTTCCCAACCTCCACAACCGTCGGAATATTTTGATCTACAGCCATGGCTTAAGCCAAAGCCAAGCCAAGCCAAGCCACGTCCCATGGCTTTGGCTTTGGCTTCAGGTTTCTCAAGCCAAAGCCAGATGAAGCCAAGCCAAAGCCAGGGTTTGAAAGCCAAGCCAAGCCAAAGACATCACTATGGAGAAGAGAACGATCGGGTGGGATCAGATCTTTTAACGTGGGCGCCTGTTCGAACAACGACGCACACAACAAGTAAACTGACGCACGCCTCCCCACCAATGACATTTCCTTATAAGGCGATACAGACAATACCAGTATTACCACCCCTGCCAAATGCAGATCACGTGCACATCACTCTGCCAAACAAAGCCACCGTTTTCGCTTTCCCTTTCGTCGCTCCACATCGCCCGAGTGGCTACTCGACCTCCTAACCCCCGAAATTGTTAGATAGCTCACTTCTGCTCAAATACCACTTCTTTTCTCGTCAAATAATCATCCTCAACGCGACTGACTGTCCCATTATGAGTCCTAGTGATGTTCTGGCTTTGGCCTCAGGCCAAAAATCCATGGCTTTTTGGCTTGGCTTTGGCTTGTTCTGGCTTTGGCTGGGGTTGGCTTTGGCCTGGCCTGGGATTTATCCAAGCCAAAGCCAAATTCAAGCTGATTTCCCTGCCAAAAGCCATGGCTCAGGCCAAGCCAAGCCAAAGCCAGGCCAAAGCCAAAGGTTTGGCCCTGGCCTGGCTTGAGATTTTCTGAGGCCAAGCCAAAGCCAAAAAGCCAAAGCCAAAGCCAGAACATCACTAATTATGACTGGTATCGACATATGAGCAACGCTTCATGTGAGTGCGACATGGAACAGCTCGAACAACGACGCACACAACAAGTAAACTGACGCACGCCTCCCCACCAATGACATTTCCTTATAAGGCGATACAGACAATACCACCCCTGCCAAATGCAGATCACGTGCACATCACTCTGCCAAACAAAGCCACCGTTTTCGCTTTCCCTTTCGTCGCTCCACATCGCCCGAGTGGCTACTCGACCTCCAGTCCAACTGTCTCATCGCCGTCGACTACAGTAATCCGGAGGTACCCATTACATGGGAACCGATCCATCTTTATGCGCGCGCGCCGTTTCTTAGGATCATCAATCAATTTGTCCTTCGTGACCTCCTGCTCATTCTGCGCGCAGAAGAACGTGTACGTGCACGTGCTGTCTGAGGCTTTACTCGTCTCCTTCTTCTTGTATCTGTAGAGAGAATAAACTTTTTGCTGTTCCATGTCGCACTCACATGAAGCGTTGCTCATATGTCGATACCAGTCATAATGGGACAGTCAGTCGCGTTGAGGATGATTATTTGACGAGAAAAGAAGTGGTATTTGAGCAGAAGTGAGCTATCTAACAATTTCGGGGGTTAGAGGCTTACTCATCATCGAGCCCATGCTCAATACATCAATATTTCAATGGACGAAGAAATCAAACAAGTGATTGAGGAGATGAAAAACTCAACTGCATCTGCTGTGCGTTGAAACCTTCCTTCTTTGAGATGGGACTGATAATTAGTCATTGGAATAGGTCTGGGATCGTATCCTGCGAGAGAATCCGGACACTGAGCTCACGCAGAAGCAAGTATATGCCCATTGGGCCCGCTTGAATGAATCTGTATGGAAATTGGACCCGGATCAGGTTAAATCAGCCACAATGCTTTTAGAACGATTAGACGGAGAGAAAATAGAGATAATACCCGTCCAGAAGGAGCCCGGGATCGAGGCTATCTCATTCAGCTTCATCAACATTTTGCGAGACTTTGGTGATCAAATTGAAGAGGTTGCAATGGATTCGACATGTACGTTGACCTCTTTAATTGACTGCGACACCCACTGAAACACCTACCAGGGAAAACGAATGCGCTCGGACATGAGCTGTACGGCTTGGTTGGGGAAGCGAACGGGCAATCTTTACCTGTCAGCTTCATGTTCATTGGTAACTCCGATGATTCCGCCGAAACTGGCGGTAAGGAGCGCACACTCCGCCACTTGATTCGGCATGTCGGAAGCCACTGCAAGAACATCATGTTCACAGGATCCGACAAAGAGACTATTGAAATAACTGGGTTCCGAGCTGAAATCCCACAAGCCCGACATCAATTATGTTATATTCACGCAATTTCGTACATTGACCGAAGATAGACCACCGGCGGCTTACGACCCCAGAGTTGCTCACCGCACCTTCGACTTTATTGATACGACATGGGCTCCCGGTGTATCGTCGGGGTGGCTTGAAGATGGTGTGAGCGAAGAGGATGCAGAAATGGAAAGACCAGCGGATGAAGAGGATGAGGTATGTTTTATTGTAGTTGAATCAAGGCTACTAACAAGTTCCAATAGGGACATGAGCCACCTCCGACGTGCCTTCCGCCGGTTTTTATCCTAAAACAGGTGACTCGCGAATTCCGGATCTGGCCTAATCCGCCGGCTGTTACCAAATCAGCTCTTCCGATCTTTTGCCCAAAGGAGCACCGCAAGATCATTCTTGAAAAATTCCGTACTCACTTTCACCAGCATCCAGAAATACCCATGGGAGACGAGGAGGGAACATTCCTCTCCGCTGCTGAGATCCACCATGGAGCAACCCAAGATATGTACCAGTACTGCTTTGAAAATGATCTAGCACAGGTCTGGGCCTATATGTGGAACCGATGGTATACCTCCAAACAATGGTGTCTCTGGGCGAGAGCAGCTTGCAAGGCTATTCCACGGCTCAAGACAACGATGGTTGTGGAGAGCCTGTGGAAACACTTGAAGCATCGCGATCTGGCTCAATTCAATCGGCTACTGCGGGCAACGACGATGCTCTGAACAACAATGAGTCAACGCCTTCAACGAATGACATGACACATGATCCGGACTCAGAGACCGAAAGTGGGCCGTGTCGTGTGAGCTTCCTCTCAAAGTTGTCAGGGTCTCATAGCTAATTGATAATCATCGCAGGTACGATTCCAGGCAGCCAGAATAACACATTTGAAGCGCTGTTTCGAGGAATTGCTAGAAGTTGCCGAAAACCCAATCGGTGTTCAGCCCAAGATGGCCGCAAGATTAGATCATTTGTTCGGGCCCATCGAAAACGCTGCAAACGAGATACGGGACCACAAGCGGCGCCGAAAGAATCCTCGCACTTGGAAGGATAGCACCCAGAATACCATGTTTCTTGATTGAAAAGGGGGAGGACAGTCTGGTTTTAGCTTGCTTGAGTAGTCATAAGCATTTTGAAGGAGACATTGTATTCAAGTAGATAATAAATTGGACACGAGCGACGAAAGAGACATGAAAAACGGTGGCTTTGTTTGGCAGAGGGATGTGCACGTGATCTGCATTTGGTAGGGGTGGTATTGCTGGTATCGAAGTCGGTCTCGAGCCGTGGAGTAGGAAAAGGAAGGGAAGATAAGAGAGTAAGAAAGTGCGAAATCCGGTCTCTCTTCCTCTGAGCTCGATTCATCAGCCGGTACTCTGTGGGGCTACGGTTGCTTTGTCAGGCAACCGTAACGCTAAGGGGGGGTTCCGACTCGCCGCTATTGACCCAGCAGGTTTTGCGGACACGTGATGATGTGATCAATGATATCCCCAATGTAGTCCTGTCATAATATCACCACATAACACGTCTCGTCGCGTCTTCTTCACTACCTTTCTCCCACGTCGAGAAGCAGCGAGATGCCTAACACGGATGAGTGGCGGGTGTTAAACACGATGGGGTATCTATTCTGACTTGGCTAGATAAAGTAATTACTCCCAATAATAGGGTCGTTCACAGTAGCCCTTTTTCCGCTCCTTTTCCTTCCTTTTGGTATTCCCATCGTTTTTGCTCAGTTTTTTTTTCCTCTTTTTAGTTTAGCTATGTAAAAAGGTGTGAAAAGGGAAAAGAAACCATGCATAAGTGCAAAACCCACGGAAAACTAGAGAAAAAGGAGGTAAAAAAGGGAAGACCAAAGAGCAGAATATTATCCTTGGTTGAGCTACGGCTTTTGTTAGTCGGTGAAGTAAAATGAGGGGGGAGATTGACTTCGGAAACTCACGCAAGCGCCAAAAAGCCGAAGTTTGCACGACACGACAGGGTCGAACAAACGACAGCCAATAAGCGCATGATACAGAGTGATAGGCAGCTTAAAAACTGAGCTAAGACACCAGATGAAAGCCATGGCGACGGGCTGACCACAGTAGACACGGCGGCCCCGCTGCTCGTGCTCTTGCGGCAAACGCTGCCATCTCCGCCTCGGTATCGTCTACGACGAACTTCCTACGGGGCAATTTCCTCCTTCGGCAGGATAATCCCTGCCGCACGAAGCTTCCTAGCTGTCTCGGCCAGCACCTCCTTGCTGTGTTCCGCAAGGAAGCGGTCCCGCCCGGTCCTGGGCGCGTTCTCGGTTCTTCTCGGCAATTCTGCCGACTTCCTGCTCCTTGGGCGGCATAACCCCATCGCCCTAAGCTTCGCGGCCCAAGCCGCCTTCTCCTCATCGGCCATCTTGCCGATGTCCAGCCTCGCGTCCACGGCCCTTTTCTCCGACATTTTCCCCAGCCATGATCCTTGTTGTATTTTGCCAGGATCTTGGCCGCATGCGTCAAGTGCCGCTTCAGCTCCCACGTCCGCTCCCCGAGCGGATAGTTCTTCCACTTGACGAGGTATTGATAACCCCGTCCCCCGTTCCGATGGTCGATAATCTCTTCAACCTCGTACTCCGGCGCCCCGGCCACTATCTCCAGTGCCGGTCTCGTCTCCCGCCTATGCTCCGGCGGCTCCACGTACAGCGTCAGCTTTGACTCGTTGAAGACCGGATGTGACATGGTCCGTCTCGGCAGCCTAAGCCGCCAAGCCGATGCGCCGACCTTCTCCAGGACTTCGTATGGCCCGAGCCGCCGATCGTCCAACTTCTTCGTCGGCCGACTAGTGGTGATGTCTCGTCCATCCAACCACACCTTGTCGCCGACCTTGATCTCCGGCGCATCTCTCCTATGCGCGTCGTACTGTTTTTTCATTGTTTTTTGGGTTTTCTCGAGCGCCGCTGTGGCCTCGTCACGTATTTTCTTCATCTTTTTACAAATTCGTCTGCCGCCTCATTCCGCGACTCGACCGCGTTCTCGATCCCTTTCCAAGGGTGATAACCGGTGTTTACATAAAATGGGCTCATCGTTGTGGCCAAGCTAGCCTTGTCGTTGTGTGTGAACTCGGCCAAGCGAGCCACTCCGCCCAATCCGACTGCCGATAATTTACGAACACACGGAGATACTTCTCAATCTCCTGGTTCATCCGCTCTGTCTGCCCGTCCGTGATCGGATGGAACGCCGTGCTCGGGTTCATCTCTATGCCGAGAAGCCGGTTAAGCTCCCGCATGAACCCCGAGACATATCTCGGATCCCGATCCGAAATAATCTTCCTCGGCACACCATGGTACCGGATCACCCGATCCCGTGTCAAGCGGGCCATCCCCTCACTCGTGAGCTCCATCGCGGTCGGCTCACAGTGGATCATCTTGGTGTATGTGTCCACCCAGACTTGTATGGCGTTGAAGCCATTAGATACCGGCAGAGGACCGATAAGATCCTCTGATATGATTTGCCACGGCCCTTCCGCGACCTTGTGCGGGTTCAGTTTTCCCTGCTGATACCGTTGCAACCCGAGTCCTCTGGCATGCCTCGCACGCCTTCACATATTTAGAAACCTGATTGCCGACTCGCGGCCACCAATAATTACGTTCAATCATCTCCTGGGTCCGGTTCTCTCCGGGGTGGCCCAAGAGGGGGGAATCATGATGTAATCCAATAATCTTATCGCGAAGCTCTTCATCGCGTGGTACGTAAATTAGTCCGTTGTAATATATAATATTGTCTATTTTTTCCCATCCGGGCAACTTCTTTTCTAGCGCCATCTTGACGCTCTTATCTACTTTTTTTGTGTTTTTGATTTTTTTCCAAGATCTCGACTTCCGGTCCTTCGATCACTATGTCCTGTGATCGGAAGTATTCCGGCTTGAGAAGCACGACGTTCTCGTTGTCGTTCTTTCCCATGTCATGATCTGCTCTGCGCGATAACAAGTCCGCCTTCTTGTTCAGCGCGCCTGCACGGTGCGATAAGGAGAAGTCGAACTGTGACAACTCCGTAATCCATTGCGCCTGCCTCCGATTAACCTTTGGCGGCAGTTTGAAGTATTGTAGATTCTTATGGTCGGTAAAGATCTCAAACTGATGCTTAGTCCCTTTGAGCAATGCGCTCCACTCGTCTAGGGCCAGCATGATTGCGAGCATCTCTTTGTCATAGATCTCGTAATTCCTCTCAGTCTCGTTCAGCGCATGCGACTGAAACGCGACCGGCCTCCACTCCCCGTTCTACTCCTGCGATAGTACTGCGCCCGTTGCGCCTTCCGAAGCGTCTGCTTCGACTTTGAACTCACCGTCGTCGGTGGGTATTGCCAACACGGCGTCCTCCACGATCCGATCCTTAGCTTCTGGAACGCGATCGCCTGCTCTTCTCCCCAGTGGAAGCCCTCCTTCCCTGTCAGCCGTGTGAGTGGCCGTGCGACGGCCGCATATCCCCGAATGAACCTCCTATAGAAGTTCGTGAATCCGAGGAACGACTGGACCTGTTTCAGGTTTTTCGGCTCCGGCCACTCCATCACTCCGCGGATCTTGACGGGATCCATCCGCACCGAGTTGTGCGAGACGATCACTCCAAGGTATTCCATCTCTGCGCATTCGAACTCGCACTTTGATGGTTTCAGGAATAGATTGTTGTCCTGAAGAACCTTGAGCACGCGTTTTACGATCGCGCGGTGCTCCTCCAGATCCTCCGTGAAGATCAGGATGTCATCGAGGTACACGATGACCTTCCCTCCGTTGATCTCCTCACGGAGCAGCGTGTTCATCATTGTCTGGAACGTCGCTGGCGAATTGGTGAGTCCGAAGAACATCACGAGCGGCTCGAACAGCCCTCGGTTCGTTCGGAACGCAGCCTTCCACTCATCACCCTCCTTGATCCGGACGTTATTGTAGCCCCACCGGATGTCCAACTTGGTGAAGACTTTAGCGCCTCGGAGCTTGTTGATCAACTCCGAGATCAGCGGAAGAGGATAACGATTCTTGATCGTCATCTCATTGAGCTTCCGGTAATCCTGCACGGGTCGCAGGGCACCATCTTTCTTCTTCACAAAGAAGAACGCCAAGGCCATTGGTGATTTCGACGGCCGGATCCTCCCACTCGCAAGGTTCTCCTCCAAGAACTCTTCGAGCTTCCCCTGCTCCTCCCGAGATAGCGGGTAGATCTTGCAATCCACCGCCTTCGCTCCGGGGACCAATTCAATGGCATGGTCCCACGGTCTCTTCTCGGGCAGCGCGTCAAACGACTCCTTCTCGAACACCTTTAGGTACTCGTGGTATTGAGAATGTACGTCGTCTGCCGTACTCTTCGGCTTCTCCTTGCCAGCATCCTCCGCCATCTGCTGCGCCTGCGTCCCCTTAGCGCGCAGATCGATCTGCTCTGCGAAGTCGACCAACAAGATCGACTCGCCTTCCTCCCACTCTTCCACCGCGGGCACCGTGTGGGACTCCGTTCCGGCCATGTTGCACTCGGCTGGACACCGTGAAAAGACGATTTTTTGCGATCGCCAGTCCACTTCGGGGTTGTGTTGGAACAACCAGTCGTACCCGATGAACACGCGAGCTTTGCCTAGTCCTGTTACTAAGAACTTCTGGCGCTCAATGTGCGGTTCGACTTGCATGATCAGCTCTACATAATGAGTGATCCTGCCCTGCGTGTTCTCTGTCCCATCCGCGTTCCACGCAATGATCTTCCGATCGAGCTCCTTGAGCTCGAATCCCTCCGCTCAGGCGTAATCCCGATCTATGCACGTGGTAGTGCACCCGTTATCAAGAAGCGCCTTGATCGAGCACGTCTTCCCCGTGTCCAGCGCCGTGAGAGTGATCGGCACCAACATCTCGTTGTGCTTCCGCTCTCGCTGCAGCGCCCGCATCTCCTCCTGGATCCTGTTCTCCGGCATCCCAAGAGCTCTCCACGCTAGCCACTTCGCCGCCTCCATCTTGGACAGCCCTGCAGGCGCCCGGATCGGCGCGGCTCCGCACCACTTCTCTCGCTTCTCCTTCTTGGGCGCTTCCTCCCTCGTTTGGGATTGAGCCCTCGCGGCATCGCCGCCCTTTTTATTCTCGCTATTTTTCTCACTGGTTTGGGTTCCAGGGGCCTTTTTGAATGCTTTCTTAAAGTTACTCCATTCCTGATCCTTCTCGTTCTTTTTCCGGTTTTTTAAGTTACGCTTCCGATTCCGATTCTCCAGTACACGTATTTTTCTACTATTTTCTGCACTAGCTACGAGGAAATCGTTTATACTCTTATGTAGGCTACCATTTACATCTGTATATATATCGTCCTCGGGGTCCTGGGTAACTACAGGGTCAATTTTATATATAGCATTCAATTTGGGAGTCTGGGGCGCCGCTTCGGCCTTGAGCGGGGGCCCCTTTAAAAACCCGCCTCGCGGAGCGTGGCGGCGAGGACGGCCAGGTCCTCTTGAGCATAGTCTTCGGCCTTGATCGACCGGATATTGAATTTATTGGCGCGCGGCGCCGGGCAGTCCCTCTTCATGTGACCCTCCTGGCCACAGTTATAACATTTGAAGACCGGCCGCTTCGGCCCGGTCTTGTCCACGTCCATCGGTGCCGTCTCTCCCGGCCCGATCTTCTTCATCAAATGCGGCTGCCCCCCGGCAACCGCTGCGTTCCCCTTGACAACCGGCGCGGTCTTCTGCGCCGGGGTCCAGAACATTCGGCTCCGCTGAGCCGCTCGGAGCTTCTGTCGCTCCCGGTTCCCGTTGATCACCATCAGGCGATCTTTGAACCCTTTGTACGTGTCGGGGACCTGGTTCCCGCCTGCGTACACCTGCTCGATGATCTCTTTCGAGACCAAATCCTCCAGAAGTTCCACCAGGAACGCGTTGTACCCGGTGGAGGCGGAGTTGGGACTGTACCCCGCCAATTCTGCATCCAGCTCGAACTGCTGGAGGAACTCGACGAGCGAGCAGCTTCCCTGCCGCGTCGCCGTCAGGCGCTGGTGCACCACCTGTGCAAGGTTTTGATCCTTGAACGCCTCTTCCAACTCGGTTATCAGTTCCGAGTGGGTGTATGCGGTCGGAAGAATTCCCGCTTTGAAAGTGCGTTTCTTCCAGTTTCGGACCCAGTCCGCCGCGAGGCACTCCGAGCCGTACTCGTTCCGAAGGAACGAGATGGTAAAGAACACCTTTTTCTTCTCGGTGTCCAGTTCATCGTCGTACGCGGCGATGTAGGTGGAGAGAGTGTCGTGGAAGTTATTCCACTTGGTCTTGTTGCCGTTGAAGAACGGCGGGGGGTTGGCGAGGATGACTTTAGTGCTCGGCATGGCGGGCCGAAGGGGGATGACGACGGGTGTGGGAAAATATGGGTTCGGAGGTGTAGGGGGTCGGGGTTCGAATGGAGATAGGGGTGATGGCGGGGAGGCGGATCGAGAGGATGAGGACGAGGTGTCCGATGTGGTATGAGTGTCGCGATACGTTGCGACGGGCCGGCGAAGTTGGTGGGGAAAGGGGTCGGTCGGTCCGCACTAAGCGGGTGGTGGGTAGGAGGTGGTCTTTTGCAAACGGAACAGTCCCGGGTCTTCTACGACACCCCCGACGACTGCGAGGCGGTCCTTCCCGAAGGTCAGACCGGCACTCCTGCGACTACCGTAAGGGGTGGGACGGTCTCAACGTTTCCCGTAGCCTGGTGTCTGTCCGTTATAGTGGACCACGTACTATGTCGATCGCACAATTAACCGTTGCGGGCGCGTAGAGGTCGGGGAGGGTAAAATGGGTCTTGATGAAGCGGCTGCGCACGACACGCAGAAAGGGTAAGAGGTAGAGTGGGGAGGAAAGGGAAAGGATAGGGGCGGTAGGAAGGTATGAAGGGTAGACTTTTTATTATGTCACAACTAAGGCTCAGTCTCCGTCCAAGGCGCGCAGTGCGACCAAGGATTGGGGGGTGGAGGGTAAGAGGAGCGGTAGAAGAACTGAATAAAAAGTCTAAAGAATACAAGCGACTATCTACTGTATATATACTGTTTAGGGGTCGCTATATTTACTGACTACAATAACAACTTAAGGTCGTGTATACTACTGAAACAGATCGTTTATTAATTATGTGTGTCCATCGTCCGTATTGTTCGTGTACAATAACCCGTCGTCGCGTTACACTTATTGATCGACACCTTGTTGGGTGATCCGGCGTGTTGTGATGTCATGGGTCCTTCACGTGTGGTACGCGGTCACGTGGGATAAATAAAGAAAACATCTTCGGGTACGTCGGGGATGCACGTGGTCACGTGTGGCATTGGAACGCGTCGAAGCGTGACACTTCACCACGTCCAGCAAGTCCGTGTCCCAGAACATCGTCGCTCTCAACAAGGCTGCATCTATTGCAGTCCGGTGGGCCGCACAAGACCAGGCGACCTTCGAGAAAACAAAGACCGAGCTGATGCACCATTCCCTTGGCAAACATGATCTCTCTGAATTTGTCGTCAACTTCGATGGAGAGCTCATTCATCCCTCCAAAACGGTCAAATGGGTCGGTGTATGGATTGACGAAAAATTGAAAGGTGACGCGCACATCAAATCAAGGGCCGCATCGGCTGCTCGGGCGCTGAATGCATCGCTTGCCCTCACGCATGCCGTTTGGGGTTTGAAACCAGTGTTGCCAAGAGCCGATTACGGAGTCGCCTCCTTCCTCCCTCTCAGCCCAGCGGAACTTAAGCCCCTTGATCGAGTCAATAAATCGGTGGCGCGATGCATCACGGGTGGTTATCGAACGGCTTCTCTGGCTGCCCTCGAGAAGGAAGCTGCGATCCTTCCTGCTGCTCTTCGCTTGGAATCCTCGCTCCTCCACCGGATCGCTCGTTATCTCTCGCTTCCCCCTTCTCATGGGCTGGTACCACTCCTCCGCGATGGGCATGCAGAAATACTGTTTCCTGGCTCGGATCCTGTCCGGGCATTGTACATCTCCTTGCTGAGACCTCATTGAGTGATTCTTCAGAGGCAAAAATGCGAAAGCGATTCGGGATTTTGGTTTCCTCAACTACTGCATCCTCCTCCGACTTTGTGATCTGAGACGTGGTGATAATTACTGTCCAGACTCCAGCGAGTGATCTTCAATCGTAGAAGGATACTTAGTGATTATACATTGTGCTCTCAAGAAGCCGATGATGCCGAACATCATTCAGCCCATCCTGCCTCCCGAACTCGAACGGGAAATCTTTATTGGGCGAGGAACGAGCAAGATACAATAAAGTGTCTGTCAAGAGAGACTAGGAAATCTTCGAGATCTCCACTCACGCCCAGCCTAAACATATCATGCTTGTAAGGCTCCAACCGTTTCCGTTTACAAACGTTTGTAAACAGTTTAACCGTTTATATTTACCGTTTAGTGTCCCCTGAAAACGGTAAACAAATGTTTGTAAACGGTTTTAAACGGTTCTTAAAATATAAGCACCTATACAGCTACGAGACGGGATTTTTGAGGGGGTTGAAGTGTCAGGAAAGTTAGCTGGAGTGAGGAAATTCATTGGAAGGGGTTTATGAAGGTAAAACTGGCCGGGCTTCTTATTTGAGAGTTTATTGATGTGTTTGTTACAATTTGGTAGCTTCACCAGCAGGCGAGTTTCCAGCCCTCAACTTCAGAATTCACCCTGCTGCACTCTGGAAACATATTTGTGGCTCTAGTATCAAAAATAAATGCAGCCCAGGCTTAGCAGGTAGTTGCTGGCTGAAGGGATTTTATCTCAAAAAAAATACCATTTATAAACGTTTATAAACGTTTTAAAACTGTTTACGAGCCGTTTCCGTTTAGTTTACAGAGATCCGTAAACGAAAACTAAATGGTTGGAGCCTTACATGCTTGTCGCTCGACCTGTCAAGGAGGGGTGCGTCCTTCGTTGTTTCGAATTAGCTTGTCTAATGCATGCATTCCAGGACCGATGTGGAAGTGGCCAGAGGCCTAGGTTCGGAACAAGCCGCCTTCTCCTCACATGATTTGCACGTGCTTCGCAGGGCAATCTGAGAAGACTAAGAGAAGGGGCTTGTGCCAAGATGTAAAAAAAGGGCAATGTCCTCTGCGCGCTCGGCTGCTTTTAAAACGGCCTAAATCCCTTCGACCCCAGTCAATAATCTATACATTAGAAGCATACAAATCATCTGGCCAACTCAGAATTTCAATAGCACTCATTGGCCCGGTGCAACTTGTGTTTCTCACGAGATCAGTGGAAATACAATCGCCGCTATCTACTCCAAGTATGATTGGCTTGTAAACAATGAGGGTCATTTACCCCGGGTGTTTAAGTGTGAGGGCAAGGTATGTAGCTCGAAAGTGGATGAACTGAGATGTTTGATCTGTTTAGTCATCCACCGACGACATTTTGTTATTGATTTTCTCCATGCCCAAGATTTTTTGATAGTGTGTGTACAGACATGTGGATTTCGTACGGTGAGCCCAAAGGATAGGTCAATGTTGTCACACCTGGTGTCACATATCTGGTCAAAGCGAACAAATCATGTTTCCTGCATGAACTAGTGAGTTCTTATTGAACGGGTGATAAAATGCGGATCGAACTGAATAAAATTCGTAGCATCCTACTACTTAAATACAAACGAGTCTGCATAGCTAAGAGTCATAGATGTAGAATCTATATACGGGGACAAGTAAACACCGAGCGAGAACAGCGCGCATAAGAGTAATACTAAATAATACTGAGTCCGTTGTTATACATACATGTGGAAGAGACATGCGCGCCCAGTCGCGCTCGCGGTAGGTGAGTCCGGGTTAGTCCGACTGAGTCCAGCACGGACAGTTCGGGTTGTTACTCCAACACTCCCCCTCAAACCGAACGAAGTCCGAGCGCAGAGGCGAAATGCTTGGCCTTCGCGCTGGGAAGGGCTTTGGTGAGCGTGTCGGCGACCATGTCCGCGGTAGGACAATAAACGAGCCGAATGGAGTTGTTCTCGATGACATATCGCATGAAGTGGTACCGAATGTCAATGTGCTTCGTGCGAGCGTGGAATTGACCTATGTCGGAATAGGCGAGCGCGATGGCGGACTGGTTGTCGCTAGTGATCAGCACGGGTCGGGCCACCCGCCGCGGGTCGCGGGTACGGGTGGTGCCGGGTACGGGTACGGGCTGAGGTTGGACTACCCGCACGTACCCACACAACCCGTATGATGAACCCGTCGGACCCCTGGAGGACAGACGCCGCAGGTGCGCACCGGCATGGCATCGACGTGCGTTGACGCGGTACCGGTGCGCTGCCTCTAAATCATGTTTAAACCCTCTAGTGGCCCAGGGAAGCCCATAATGTATTGTTTTCAGTTGTAAAAAATGCGGCGGGTTCAGCACGGGTTTGATGGGTTACGGGTTACCCGTGGGCCCACCAAAAATTGACGGGTACCCGCACCCGCACCGCGGGCCGGGTACAAGGGCGGGTACGGGTGCGGGTTCGGTGCACATCACCCGCAGGATACCCGTGCCGATCACTAGTTGTCGCCGTGAAGCGTGATGGGGTGCTCGAGTGGGCGGAACAACTCAGCAATGAGTTGGCGGAGCCAAATGGCCTCCTTCGCGGCATGGGTCATCGCGACGTACTCGGCTTCCATCGTCGAGAGCGAGACAAGCTCCTGTTTCTTGGAACTCCAAGAAATTGCACCACCGTCAATAATGAATGCACCGATTCCTGAAGACTGTGATACCACATTTGTGTTAATCAAATAAACCTCCAAAACTCTGCCATAAACCAATTCAAATGTTCCCAAAATATAGTCCTACGTGTCATGGAACATCGCCATTGCAGAATTCTCGAAAGCGTACCAAAACGGGACAAGAATAATTTCCACTTCTGTGATTCAACACCATCACCCCGAAAAGGCAAATCTTGATCACACGTGAATCACGTCGGCACTTGTTGGTCAAGTCGACAATAAATCAACAACTATCTTGATCGTTTCACCCCTTGATCTCGGGTCCAGAAAATATATCAAATACCCAGGGAATTCACATGCTATCCTCCAATCACATTTGTTCAAGAAAATTGACCATGCGGTAATTTTTGTGCAATTGGATTTCCACCGCTCAGATGATCATGGACCTCAAACCAGCTGGGCGGTACATTTCCAGCAAACCAATAGCAAAACTCCCTCGGCACAAGAACCATGTGGTTTGCCAATATTGCATTTAATTGTGTGCTTCTCCCAATTCTTGGTCGCCTTATTTGTATTTGTATCATAACCATTTCGATCGGTTTCAAGTCTCTTATATCAAATTCCCTTATCTCCTTATCATTTCCACTTCCCTATAAATACAGCCCTGAATGTAAAAACATACGTCGCACTTTTATCCCCCGTATTTTGCCTGCAGAATACTACCGAGTGTTGCCAAAACTTATCGTCTCTCAGAACACTGAACTATTGTCTCGAAACCTCTCTTAACAAGGCCTCCTTGTTGCTAAACTCCCCCTCTGGTCTTCAGAAGACCTACTGCCTCAATCGTATCTAACCTACCGGAATTACTGACCTTCTTATCGTTTACAGCCTACGTCCAGGACGTCTCGATTTTGACGGAACACGAGGTTCCTCAGGATATTTCGCATATTTCTTCGCCACTCCCAAAAGACACTTGGGATTCTTCATTGTTGGAAAGTTTATCGACACTCGCGATCTTTGCAAGAGTTGATCGAATTCCTCATTCATTCGTGCATTGTGATAAACGATACATCTAATTGATACACGAAGTAAAACAATTTACGCCGTCACATCTGGAGCCCACCGCGAGGGGGTCTTCTTTCAGCTCTTGCATCTCTCGAGCTCAATATTCTAGCCATTCAAACGTTGAATGCCCTCGGATTCTGAATCTTCAGAAGATTCCACTCCCCGCTTCGTCGCTACCCGTATCGTCACCACCTTCCAACCCTGTTGGATCTGCTCAATTGGGCAGCACTACTCACGTACCAAACACCTTTCCCGTATCCAATCCTCCATCTCATACTCCCGTCACCATGTCTAGGCATAAGCCACATAAGCCTTGATTTCCGTGTGAATGATCTTCCCTTTTGAGTTAACCCCGGTCCAGGATCTCCTTATAACTCCACGCGGTCATCTGCTCTCTGCTTCGACCAAGCTTCGACAGATGGCGGGAGACGCGACTGCGAAGGGGACCCATGGCGGCTCTCGCACTGGCTCTGGCCGCCCTCGCGGATCAAAAAACCTCCCAAAAACATCGAAATCCACGGCTACTGTTTCGGGTTCAATATCTACTCGTACTCCAACCGTTGCTTCGTCGGCGTTGGCATCTGCGTCGGAGCCTGCAGCGAAATCAACCAAACACCATCCCATCGACAAAATGCTGTCCGGGTTCAAGACCACCACTCGCGGGATTGCTAACTTTTGGGCTACCCATGTGCCGCAGGGAACGCATCCAATAACGAGTACGGGGCAGCGGGTGAGCTTCCTCTACACCATGGTCGTTGCAGCGTTGCGCGTTCGTGTTCGGTCGCGGCAGCATCGGGCGTGCACGTGTGAGCGCTTGGGCACGCGAGTCTCATCGTGCGCCGCAGTCCGAAGTAGGTAGTGGCGGCGTTGAGTCGAGATAGGCGGTGGTGGCGTGCTACAGTTGTGGACAAGCAAAGTCCACAAATTGCCTGTAGCCTTAACTAGACTTATTTAAGTCCCAATTCGAATTTTCCTGGGACCAGACTGGCCCAAAGAGTTCAAAAAACATGCTCCGAAGTTTTTACCACGACAAAGTAGCGGCGCCAAATTTTTGGCCAAGATCCACAAAATAGATTTGCAAATAGAGACGATTCGCGAAAAAAGTGTTTATCCTTGTTTAGCATAGCCACAGTGATGCGATCAACGAGACATCCCCATCCGTGCAATGTGGCCCAATGTGGGAGATGCAAGTGTTCAAGATTGGTATCGCAGCTTCCTAGAACCGTACCGATACTGGTCGTAATGTGTGACAACATTTGAACGATATAATCATCAAACAGATCACAAAATCGTGACATTTGATCGAAGAAAGAACATTTTATTGTGCAAGAACCACTCGATAAAATATTGGCTTTCTTACAGATTCAGATGCAGCTCAACGAGCCGCGTCGATTGCGCTATTTTTCATATTTTTCCCACGATATTTAAGGGGCCGCCAAAATTTTGGACCCTCCTGTATACTAAATGTGCTTTTCCGGAGGAACGGCTCGATAGAATTACTTAATTTATAGCGCAATCAAGAGCCCTCGACGAGATCTATCGATTGGAACATTCATCTCGCCTAAAAAACTCGACTCTCTTTTTGGTGGACTTTGTTTGTCCACAACTGTACGAGTGAGTAATTTGAAGGGTCAATAGGTGAGGTGTGCAGATTGAGGTGTATCCACGCACCTTGAATCTGTGCAGACAATTCTGCCCTACCCACCACCCTCCGATGGCTCTGTTTCCCCACACCTGCACATCCGCCCACGCATCCACTATGGGCGTGCCGCCCCACCGCTACGCAAAGAGATGAAAAGAAAATTGCAAACGCACCTCCCACGGAACCCCAGCGACTAGGATCGCCACGCTGTACACACTTCCCGGTCTCGAGTTTGTGGTGTTGTTAGTACTTTGAGCATGCGCATGCGCATGCGAGGAGCGTGGGGACGGCGTAGGCGCCGGTCCGGCGGGGCGAGGATCTGTGTACGGGGTTTGCTGAGAGAGTGTAACAACGCGGCAGCAGCAGAAGACAAGAGAAAAACAAAACGCGAAAGGCGCTGCTGAATGCACGTGCACAAGGCGTAGGCGCGGCGAGGTGGGTCCAGCAGGGCCGGCGGGGCGAGAGTCCATCGGAGTGGTGGGTCCAACAAAGCAGAAGAAGAGAAGAGGGAGGTTAGGGCGGCAGAAAGTCTGAGGCGTGACGTGTCCGAATCCTCCGAAGTGGGCCAAATATATCTTGATTTTCATTCGCTGGGGCTTAACTCGTTTAGGCAGTCGTCCCCATTCGACATAACTTGATTTCTACGCATCACCACCCACTTGATATCTGGCGCTCTTCGTTGTTCCGGTGGGCTCCCGCACAAAATTGAGCCAGGAAGAGTAGTCTATAGTGTGTACAAGGTATGCTACAATCTCCCTCCCTTTCCTCTTTTTTTTCTCTTTCTCCTCTTGATAAAACTTGATAAAATCTCCTCGACAACAGACATAAGCCATAAGCCAGCCTATGATACAGTCGCTAAATGGGTTCCGGAACATTACCAGTTCCGGAACAATCTGAATTTTTGCACAATTCAGAGGGTTTTGTCTATGATATTTTTTCTGGGAAATCTACTATGTGCATTACATGCCCCTGCAAGATAGATAGTGAAAGGCCCTGCCCGTTGTCCCATGAAAAAAGCAATGTTTCAGATCAGGCCTGCACAATTCTTTTTTTTTGAATCTTTGTTTTATATCCTGTGTGTCTAAGACATATGGTAGATATAAATCTGGCTATTGCAGGGGCCATGCTAATCTTGTCTGTATCGTTCCAATTTTTCTTATGACGCCCCGAGGGGGTCATGACCAGGGGTGTAAGACAGGGAAATCCCCTGTCCTGCTTATTATTCAATCTGGCTATCGAGCCTCTTGCATGTCTGCTCCGGAAATCTGATATTTACGAGAGCTTATGAAATAAGAGATCGTTCTTTTACTAAAAGTTGACAGCAGATTTTGCGGAGTAAAAAACCCGTACGAGATTTTTCCAATCGTATTGAAAATAGTGGCTGTGCCTAAATACCCTTCACGTCTTTGTTCGCACAGTCAGTAATTTGTGATGTTTTCTCACCGTTTTTCTAATGGTCCTTAACATTACGTAATTAATACTGTACCGGGCAGGGGAAAATTTCCTTATCGGGCAAGATGATAGTGGGGGAGGCGTGCGAGGGTTCTTTGCCGCTGTTTGGGCTGGAATGAAGAGTTCCTGGCCTTCCTGAAAGCCAACGAGGGCACTGAATAATAATCCAAGGATACAGTTCGAACCGAAATTTTGCTGGCTATCACCCCAGATAGATGGCATTAAAATCCACCTTGAAATGGCTCCAAACCGTTCAATTTACTGAAGTCGTAGGGCTCCGACCCGGCCGTTTAACGTGACGGCCCGTCGCAAAAACGGCCGCCACCATATGCGGAACGGGCCCATATCAGGAAAATGCTCCGCTACATACAATACAGAGAGCGCCGGGAATCGCAGTGTTCGCCCGAAGGGTGAAGGCCTTAACAACCGAAGGCCTTAATTTAAGGCCTTTTTCGCCGGGACTTCAAGCCCTTCTAAAGGCCTTAAGTTTTCACGTGCATTATGTGTGAGAAGTATAGGGGATAACTTGAAGGTTGAGATCGCTAGTGGCGACTCGGCTCAGACACAGACACAGAGAGGCTCGGACACAGATGGAAGTAAGACGCAAGCAAACGACCGATTGATTGATGCCGTAGCATGGGCCAATATGGGCCAGAGACGCCCGTGTGCGCGAGCGACGATGAGCGCGGACGCCAAGAAAGATCTTCTTGACGTTCGCTCCATTGGGACATAAACCCTATTCTATGGCTCCGATCGTGCCTCTCTACGCCTATGAATCTCAAACAACCCAAAAAGGAAATTTACTCTCAGCCGTATACTGTACGTATGGGTGAAACACATTTTGGAGCGTGTACATAGCCTCGCGACCGGGACTCGTAAGTGGCTATGCCGGGTTACCGGGCCGTTTTAAACTCCGACGCTATCTAGATACCTACATATGTAGAATTTAAAGTCTTGAAGTAAATATTTGGCGTTCCCAGGCTCTCGAGACTCACGGGCTTCTTCTCAGTTCTCATGCCCGGGGTTGAGCGGAAAGGATGTTAGAAGTCTTGAAATGTCTACTATTAGCGTTCCCAGGCTCCGGATCTTCTGGCCCTTGTGCAGTGTCTGGAATTTTTTTTGAGGGAAAATGTTTTCTATTCATATATAATCTGCGGTCATTATGGGTGTTTTGCTGAGTGGTCTTTACAGTATAGTGCCACTCGGTGGATCACGGCCTATCAATGGATCATTCATTTTTTGCAGCACATACAACCATCCTGGGGTCAAACCCTTTGATATTTGAAGTTATGTATGCTTTCTGCATGTCCTGAATTAATTTTGAGTGAGGAGGGTCACCGAGGCTCCCAAACAACGTGTTTTGGGGCAAATCAATCCTTGATCACACCATCAGTGACTTTCCTTTTTGTCCATTTTGCAACCATTTGGGGAGATTCTGGCCGAAGCAATTTTCTTTACGATAGATGACCATACCAGCTATGATTTACTTGTACAGATTGAGGAAATCAGACCAAAGTCTAGGCTTGGACAATTTGTGCAAGGGATGACACGTGAAAATTGCCATATTTGTCAGGCAGAGCCCTAATGCACTGTGGCTCTCAGAGTGCTTGTGTGGGCTTCATGCACAAGAGCCTCTGAATAAGTTCTTAGGCTCTGTATGGACCCCAAAATGAGTTAAACAGGAGTACAAGACCGGACAATGGCACAGAAAGTGGAGTGATCCACGGAACGGAACTGCGACATTTGCCATCAAAAAGTGCATACCCCTTCCTCGTAACATACCACTGCTAAGATCAACAAAGTTCAAGTGCAGAATAACTCAATATATGCTCTAATATGTCTACGATTAAATCCAGAATTTATTGTGTCCAAATACAAGCCCTAGGGATGAAACATCGCGAGCGGCACTATACTGTACCTCTTGTTTTTGATTTTTCGTCACATGAGACCCAATATTGGTCAATGGTTCGAATCTGGCAACCTCCTTTCTTTTACTTCTTCATAATTCTTTTTCTGTGTTGCGGTGGTTGGTGGTACATGTACAGTTTCAGCTCAGAATCTACTTGAATATAGGCTGGGCAGCCCTCTAGTATTCTGTCTGGACCCCTGGAAATTTATCTGATCCATACAGTTGCATTTGTTGTTTCTTTACTGAAACAGCCTTTGCCCTTGTCTGTCTTGTGTTGAGTGCTGCACAAAATAGTGGTAGCTATCTTTGACCCTTGTCTTCATTTTTTTACACTTCTGCAATGGATACTGGCTGGTCTCAAACTGGAAGATTATTTCATTGTGAAATCCCCATAGTTCAATTTCCAAGTCTCATCACCTCTTTCAGATGAAATGGAAGCGGCCCAGAGTAGGAGGTGTGAGGGGTCGGGGTTCGAAAGGGGATAAGGGGGAGGTGGAAAGGGAGAGCGGGTGATCCGATGAGGATCCGGTGGGTGATGGCGGGGTCGAGTCGGACGAATCCGAGATGGTATGAGTGTCGCGATACGTTGCGACGGGCCGGCGAGGTTGGTGGGGGAAGGGGAATCCGCACTAAGCGGGTGGTGGGTAGGAGGTGATCTCTTGCGAACGGAACAGTCCCGGGTCTGCTACGACACCCCCGACGACTGCGAGGCGGTCCTTCCCGAAGGTCAGGCCGGCACTCCTGCCACTACCGTAAGGCGTGGGACGGTCTCAACGTTTCCCGTAGCCTGGTGTCTGTCCGTTATAGTGGATCACGTACTATGTCGGTCGCACGATTAACTGTTGCGGGCGGGTAGAGGTCGGAAGGGTAAATGGGTCTTGATGAAAGCGGGAGGAAAAGGAAAGGATAGGGGCGGTGGGAAGGTATGAAGGGTAGACTTTTTATTATGTCACAACTAAGGCTCGGGGTCTCCGTCCAAGGCGCGCAATGCGACCAAGGATTGGGGGGTGGAGGGTAAGAGGAGCAGTAGAAGAACTGAATAAAAAGTCTAAGGAATACAAGCGACTACGCTACCGTATTTATACTGTTTAGGAGTCGCTATATTTACTAACTACAATAACGACTTAAGGTCGTGTATACTACTGAAACCGATCGTCTATTAATTATGTGTGTCCGTCGTCCATATTGTTCGTGTACAATAACCCGTCGTCGCGTTGCGCTTATTGATCGACACCTTGTTGTGTAAACCGGCGTGTTGTGACGTCATGGGTCCTTCACGTGTGGTTCGCAGTCACGTGGAATAAATAAAGGATGACACCTTCGGGTACGTCGGGGATGCACGTGGTCACGTGCGGCGTTGGAACGCGTCGAAAGCGTGACACCAGGAGGGCCACATGAAGAGGGACTGCCCAGCGCCACGCGCCAATAAATTTAACATTCGGTCGAGCAAGGCCGAAGATTATGCTCAAGAGGACCTGGCTGTCCTCGCTGTCACTCTCCGAGAGGCGGGTTTTTAAAGGGGCCCCCGCTCAAGGCCGAAGTGGCGCCCCCTGTTCCAAAATTGAATGCTATTTATAAAATTGACCCTGTAGTTACCCAGGACCCCGAGGACGATATATATACGGATGTAAATGCTAGTCTACGTAAGAGTATAAACGATTTCCTTGTAGCTAGTGCAGAAATAATAGAAAAATATGCGTACTGGAGAATCAGAATTGGAAACGTAACTTAAAAAATCGGAAAAAGAATGAGAAGGATCAGGAGTGGAGTAACTTTAAAAAAGCATTCAAAAAGGCCCCTGGAACCCAAACCAGTGAGAAAAATAGCGAGAATAAAAAGGGCGGCGATGCGGCGAGGGCTCAATCCCAAACGAGGGAGGAAGCGCCCAAGAAGGAAGAGAAGAAGTGGAAAGGAGCCACACCGATCCGGGCGCCTGCAGGGTTGTCCAAGATGGACTGGCACGGAGAGCTCTTGGGATGCCGGAGAACAGGCTCCAGGAGGAGATGCGGGCGCTGCAGCGGGAGCGGAAGCACAACGAGATGTTGGTGCCAATCACTCTCATGGCGCTGGATACGGGGAAGACGCGCTCGATCAAGGCGCTTCTTGATAACGGATGCACTACCACGTGCATTGATCGGGATTACGCCCGAGCAGAGGGATTCGAGCTCAAGGAGCTCGATCGGAAGATCATCGCGCGAAATGCGGATGGGACAGAGAACACACGGGGCAGGATCACTCATTACGTTGATCATGCAAATCGGACCTCACGTCGAGCGCCAGAAGTTCTTAGTCACAGGACTTGGCAAGGCTCGAACGTTCATCGGGTACGATTGGTTGTTCCAACACAACCCCGAAGTGGACTGGCGATCGCAAAAAATCGTCTTTTCGCGGTGTCCGGCTGAGTGTAACATGGCCGGAACGGAGTCCCACACGGTGCCCGCGGTGGAAGAGTGGGAGGAAGGCGAGTCGATCCTTGTTGGTCGACTTCGCGGAACAGATCGATCTGCGCGCTAAGGGGACGCAGGCGCAGCAGATGGCGGAGGATGCTGGCAAGGAGAAGCCGAAGAGTACGGCAGATGACGTACCTTCTCAATACCACAAGTACCTAAAGGTGTTCGAGAAGGAGTCGTTTGACGCGCTGCCCGAGAAGAGACCATGGGACCATGCCATTGAATTGGTCCCCGGAGCGAAGGCGGTGGATTGCAAGATCTACCCGCTATCTCGGGAGGAGCAGGGGAAGCTCGAAGAGTTCTTGGAGGAGAACCTTGCGAGTGGGAGGATCCGGCCGTCGAAATCACCAATGGCCTCGGCGTTCTTCTTTGTGAAGAAGAAAGATGGTGCCCTGCGACCCGTGCAGGATTACCGGAAGCTCAATGAGATGACGATCAAGAATCGTTATCCTCTTCCGCTAATCTCGGAGTTGATCAACAAACTCCGAGGGGCCAAGGTCTTCACCAAGCTGGACATCCGGTGGGGCTACAACAACGTCCGGATCAAGGAGGGTGATGAGTGGAAGGCTGTGTTCCGAACGAACCGAGGGCTGTTCGAGCCGCTCGTGATGTTCTTCGGACTCACCAATTCGCCAGCGACGTTTCAGACAATGATGAACGCGCTGCTCCGTGAGGAGATCAACGGGGGGAAGGTCATCGTGTACCTCGATGACATCCTGATCTTCACGGAGGATCTAGAAGAGCACCGCGCGATCGTAAAGCGCGTGCTGAAGGTTCTTCAGGACAACAGACTATTCCTGAAGCTGTCAAAGTGTGAGTTCGAACGCACAGAGATGGAATACCTTGGTGTGATCGTCTCGCACAATTCGGTGTGGATGGATCCCATCAAGATCCGCGGAGTGATGGAGTGACCGGAACCGAAAAACCTGAAGCAGGTCCAGTCGTTCCTCGGGTTCACGAACTTTTACAGAAGGTTCATCCGGGGTTACGCGGACGTTGCGCGGCCGCTCACACAGCTGACAGGGAAGGAGGGCTTCCACTGGGGAGAGGAGCAGGCGATCGCATTCCAGAAGCTTAAGGATCGGATCGCGGAGGACGCCATGTTGGCAATACCCACCGACGACGGCGAGTTCAAAGTCGAGGCTGATGCCTCGGAAGGCGCAACGGGCGCAGTGCTATCGCAGGAGCAGAACGGGGAGTGGAGGCCGGTGGCGTTTCAGTCGCATGCGCTGAACGAGACTGAGAGGAATTACGAGATCTATGACAAAGAGATGCTCGCAATTATGTTGGCCCTAGACGAGTGGAGCGCATTGCTCAAAGGGACTAAACATCAGTTTGAGATTCTTACCGACCATAAGAATCTTCAATACTTCAAACTGCCGCAAAAGGGCAATCGGAGGCAGGCGCTGAAACGGTACACTTGTGTGTAGCCGTGAAATCCTACTGATAAGAAAGAGCGCAGCGAGTGAACTCAACTAACACTCTAATCCAATCTAATCAATTCACAACTCTCAAGTATCTCGTGTGTGTGTGTTCGGGGGTAGGGTACGTATCACCCGCAAGAGTTCAATGGCAATTCGGAGTCTTTGTTTTATTCTAGGGTGGGTGAGAACAAGAATGAAATGGGTGGATTTCTATTGGCTACACCGTTGAATCTATCCGAGCTTACAGCTTCTAGGAAATTCGACTCAAGGTAAGTTGTTCTGTAGAGAGAATAGAATCCAAGTCCCGAGCTTACAGCTACGAGGGTACAAGGAGTCCGACTCTGATTAGGTACTACTGGCTTCAAGTCTTCACGACGAGCACTTATGCAGTCTACTGGCTTCAAGTCTTCAAGACGAGCACTTAGGTAGTCTAATATTCAGAAGTCGAAAGTCCAATTCTTCTCAATTCAATAGTCCCAAAACCACTTCTATTCTGTCTCGAGTCTACTCGGGCACCCGTAAAATGGGGGGAGAGTCTACTGCCTACATACGAGTAATCCTACAGCTTTTATACAAGTTACAGATAATAAAAGGAGATAATATCCAAATGGGATTCTGCTTTTGCTCAGTCAGCCCACAACCTGTGACAGGTCTAACTGTGCCTGTTCGGGTTTCTATACCCATTTTGGTTATATTGTCTGTTCCACACCTCGGCATGCCATAGTCCTTAATCGCATCACCGCTGTGTGTGGGAACTTGATCGGCCAAAGGAGACCAACAATTCAATTCTTCATTAATCCTGTTTTCGGGATCATGCCCGATGTCTTCACCACAATGAAACACTCGGAAAGAGCATGGCATAATTCTGGTTCTGGCCTCGGTCCGTGCGCACTCATTCAGACTCCCATATCGCTTCCCACTGCCCTTGATCACCTCGAACACACTAATGTAGTGCCCAGCAGAGGCTCTAGTCACAATTCTGGTCCTTTTAGGTACCATCCTCGAGTACTATAGCTCTTGTTATGCCGGCTTTATGGTTCCTGCGGTGTAGTACACCATTCCGGGCTGAATGTGTACCCTCAATTGTATCTCACTCGGGTAGTAAATGATTGGTTGAAAATCGCGAAAATGCGTATTTTCATGCATGCATGAATGCATGCCTTATCATCTCCCCCTTTCTGAGCTACTGACTGTCCCCAGTCACCTATATTGAGGCCTGTAAGTACAAGTCTGTGTCTCTGATGTTAATTTCGACGTGTGCAAGATCCCCACGTCGAGAAGTCTATTTTTGTAGTGCTCGCGCGTCTATCATGACACCGAAGACTCGGACTGCCTATGGCCATAGCTCCTCCGTGTTCCTACGAATTTGCTCAGAACATTCTAGCCAACTAATTCCTGTCCACATGTGAAATTTCGAACCTGAAGGTTCAGTTCAATTGCAACTCTTCGGGTAATTCACAAAAGGTTCGATATTTCTGTCACCAGTGCGGTGCATCAGCATGGTTGAAACCTTGTTCAGGGTCATCGTGATGTGCTCTACTAGGTGCACGTCTGAATCACCAAGTTTTCCAATTCAGTCAAACTGTTGGCAACCCTTGATCATTCCTTCGCTTTTCATGGGGTAAAACACTGGCGAAAGTTGCCCAAGAAAGCGAACTAAAAGAGACAAATGACATGTGAGCTGACAAATATTATTGCTCGGAGAACAAAATTTGTCAGCTTTGCCGCTTGTCTGATCTCGGAATGGTCCCAGGTTGATAGCTTGCATGCAACTCCGGCTTGTTTTTCCGTCTGTAATTCGAATACATTCCACAGCTCCGAATTGTTACATCATGTATTTCCGCAAGAATCAATATATTCATGTTCCTGGACTCCATTCTAGTCATTTGGACACCCACAATTTACCATGTGTATCAGTCGTGATACTATAGATGGTATGATTTATATCAGGGCTTGATCTGTTCGTTGTTGCGGCGTGAAATGCGCCCGAATGGAGGCTGTTAAAACAGGAGGTCAGGATTCTTCCCTTCTCTCCGTTCTCATCATGTCAGCGCCCGGCCTTTCAATGCCTGACTTTCCCGAGCTCTCTGCGATGCTTTCTGAGCGCAAGGTAAGTTTAGTTCAACTCGGCAGTTGAAGGGTTGCTCAGCATTGTATAGCCCAAGTTCCTGTGTTCGAGCTGCACTGACCGAGCTCATTCCTGCACTTTCTCTGGTTGGGCTTCCCCATGCAGCGAATGCAAAGCTGCCGGTCGCTCCAACTGTTCATTCACGAAATATTCTGAATGGGTCAAGTTTGCGCGATATGAAGATCACGCCTTGATGAATCAATTCAGTGACCTCCGAATTTTCGAGTTGAAACCACTGAAGTTAATTCATTCAGAGTTGACTCATAATTCCGACCTATACGAAAGGCTCAAGTGCTATTGGCACTTGTATCCTTTTGTCGAGGCATTCTTTGAGG